>CM051833.1:115215829-115340829 GCA_028451465.1 Erethizon dorsatum | reverse complement strand
TTGCGGTTTTGGAGAAAAATGTGGAAAAAAAAAAAAAACAGAGCAGGGAACTTTCAGGCTAACAATTTACATTTAAGAATTTATTCCCTCTTCAGAAACAAAGACAGATGTTTTGTAAGGGTAATTTTTCCACCAAACCAGGCTTCTAGTGTACATACTAAAGAAACATGAAAGAAATCAAGGTATATACAAATTTTTGATTATGTCTCTGAAATGTAGGTAGGAGATACCTTTACCTAATTGAAACAAAATTAAGAAAAAGAGCCAAAAGGGGTGGGAGGAGCAGAAGAGGTAGAGGTAAAAACTAATACTATGTTACATTAAAAAGCTATTCAAGATATATATGATTTTCATGTTCATATTCAGATAAGTCACTCTCCAAGTATAGTTCTGTAAGTCTGGTTTCTTGATTTTGTTTGTTTATTTTGAGATGGAGGTCTGTGTTGCCCAAGCTGGCCTCAAATGCCTGGGCTCAGGACTCAGCTTCCTGAGAAGCTGGAACTACAGGTGTTTGCTACTGTGATCGGCATTTTTGTACTTTAACCTAAAAGAGCAGAAAGAGGGAAGCAAGTACTACACATAGGCAGACTTGTAAAAGGAGCAATGATGAAAATCTGACTATGGAAGGTAAAGAAACCAAATATAAACCAAAGCAGTCATACAGAGCAAATACCCAACAACTTCCCTAAGGGGTAGTTTCGCTCTGTTTAATACACAGGACACAATCAACCTATTAAAAAAAACAAAGTTATATTTTCACTTAAAAACAAAGATGTTAACAGGAATTCAAATAAGGAAGACCTAATACAGAGTTGATGACTAGGTCAAATTATGTTTCACCTGAAAGGTAAGGAGGTAGTCTAGTGAAAGACCCGACTGAAGAGCTTTCCTTTCCTTGGTCAATTAATCTTAGCCAAGGTCTTGGCTTCTTAGTCCAATTTCAGACTCAAAATTTGTCAGCCTACTAAGAGTAGAATCAGGTCTTAGAGGAAGAATAATATTAATTAATTAAGCTGATATAAAATGCCAGGAAGTCAATTTTTAGCATACAATGAAAAGCAAATACCATCACTGGAAAGTCTTTTTCATTGGTCAGCCCATTCTCACGTGACACATGAAAAACTGTAGCCTTAGCAGTTGATTGGTGAGTATGGAATCAGAAAAAGGAAAATTAGGTAAACAATACTTCATAGCTAAAGTAGATTTCTGTCTTTCCTGGAGCATAAGCATTCCAAAGAGATGTCTCAGAGGCTCTTCTGGTTTTGTTAGCTGTTTTATATGCTTGGGATTGACAGAAGTATTTTTGGAAAAAAAAAATGACACTGCTAAAATGTAAAGTTTATTAACTACTGATTTACATAAGAGAGATAGGATGGTCATACAAATATAAAAAGTATATTCAGAAGTTCCCTTGGGCAGTGCTTAGGACGGGTAAACGACATCTGCCATGTGATTTTATTATTCTACGCTTCCACTACTGACCAGCATTCCTTCATGTTAATACATCTCCTTTGTATAAATATAAAGCTGAATTTAAAAGAAGATACCAAAAGTCCTTAGATTATGGTTTCACTGCAACGGGTCACTCTCATTCTCCAAGCCCACTTTGTATAATATGTGGCAACCGCTATCCACAGAAGCTACGAAACCTTCAAACCTGCTCTGCCTCATGAAATCAAGCACCCTGCATTAAAAGACAAGCCTTTGGAGTCAAAAAAAAAAAAAAAAAGTGAACACAAAGAGAAGAATTACAATATCGAAGGCCACCACTTCATCAAATGTGCCTGCATGGACAGCATCACTCTCAGTGGCTGAGTTGCTAAAGCTAAATCCTTTACTACTGGTGAAAAACTGATCCTCCCTGCTGCTGAGGACATTTGTCATGAACTTCTAGAAGAGGCTGCATTCAAAAGGTGGCATGGGTTCCTCTTTCACTTACCACTATAAATAGATGAAATAGCAGAGAATCCTAATTGAAGCACAATTTAGGATTAATGAGACACTATAGTATGCAATTCAGGCTGGCGAGTCTACTGATGTAGACAAGGCAACAATGTTTGTTTTTGTGTCATATATATTTTCCACAGGATGTGAATGAGGATGTTACATAAACCTTTGTTGCTCATCAACACAATAGCTGCAGAACTATTGAAGTTTTGAATGATCACATATCAAGAAAACTGAATTGGTTATTTTGTGTAGGTATATGCACGGATGGGGTGGCTGCCGTGATTGGATGGCTTTCTGGTTTCACTGGGGGGGGGTGTGAAAGAGGTTGTTTCTGAATGTGAGTCCATGCAGCGCGTCATCCATGGAGAAGTGCTGGCTAACTGAAAAATGTCACCCGAACTTAATGTTTTACAGGATGTGATTAAAATTATCACCACACTAAAGTACATGCCTTTAACTCATGTCTGTTCCTGCAGCTCTGTGAGAAGAGGATGAGCGCACACACATCTTTTATACCCAGATGTGAGATGACTTTTTTTTTTTTTTGTGGGTACCGGGGGTTGACCTCAGGACCTCGTGCGCCAGCAGGTGCCCGTGCCGCTGAGCGGTATCACCGGCCCTTTTCTCTTATGTGGGTTGTGGGAGTTGAACTTGGGCCCTCGCGCTTGCCAGGCAGGCACGTACGCGGCTGAGCCACCTCATCGGCCCGAGATGACTTTTGAAGGCAGATCACTGGACAGAAGTTTTGAGTTTTGAGACCCACTCCAGAGATTTCTTTTAGAAAAACAGTCACCACTGGCAGCACATTTCAGTGACACAGAATGGTTCTCAAACTTGCTGACTCATGTAACATATTTAACCTGCTTAGTGAACTCAATCTGTCACCTCAGGGGGAAATGACAACTATTCTCAAGTAGGCAGATAAAGTGACTGCATTCAAAGCCAAATTAGAATTACGGGGGAGACAAGTGTACACTGGGATTTCTGACATGTTTTAAACATTAGCAGAGATCTGGACTTTCTCTCAGCTGGTGATGATCACCTATCTCAGCTTTCAAAGGAGTTTGAATATTACTTCCTAACCAGAAAAGACTCCCAAGCTGGGAAAGGATGGATTTTCAACTCACTTGTGAATAAACCAGATGAACTGATTTCACGTTAGATAACTGCTTGAGATTGCAAATGATGGTGGCCTTAAAAAGCATGTGTGAGCCAACTTCAAATCTCCATACATTCTTGACATTAAAGTCAAGAATGGATGCCACGAAAACACTGAAAAACCTGTCTCCATTTCCAACATTGTATCTCTGTTAAGCAGGGTTTTCTGCAGTGACAGCGACCAAAATGAGATTATGGAGTAGACTGGACAGAAGCGACACACTTTTGGGTGTCACTGTCCCTCCAGATGAGACCCACTAGTTGCTCTAACTCCGCATTATGGTGAGTTATATAATTATTTCATCATATATTTTCACGTAATAATAGAAATAAATGCACAATAAGTGTACTGCACTTGAATCATCCTGGAACCATCTCTCTCACCCAGGTCTATGGAAAAAAAGTCTTCCACGAAACCGTCTCTGGTGCCAGAAAGGCTGGGGATAGCTGCACTATACTCTATTTATCCATCCATCCGATACAGTGGCCTCCCCTTATCTAAGGGGAGTATGTTTCAAGACCTCTAGTGGATGCTCAGAACTGTAGACAGTACTGAACCAATATGTACACTGTTCTTTCCTATACAAAACTAGCACAAATTTCTTTTTCCTTCTTCATAATGTCATGGATAGAAAATTCATCTTATGATACATCTTAGCAACCTTAGCATACAACTGTTCATCTTATTGAGAATTTTCACCCTAAGGAAGTACTTTACAGCTTCTTGGCATGTCTGAACTGCCAGCTCCACTGTTCCTACACTTTGGGATCACTATTGCCTGGGTATCATTACAATAGTAGCTTGGTTCATGAACTTAATTCTTTCCACGGTTCTGGTCATAGCTGATCAACGATTCTGGCTGCAACCGAATTGCAATCATAGTACCAGAATGAGAACAGAGATACCACTGTACTAAGTAAAATAAGGATTACTTGAACACGAGCACTAGTAATCAAGACAGCCAATAAGTGACTAATGGGCAGGTTGCATTTATAGTGTGGATACACTGAACAAAGAAATGATTTTTGTCCTTGCAGGATGCATGTGGGAGAGCACAGCACAAGATTTCATCATGCTACTCAGAATAGTGCATAATTTCAAACCTATGACTTGTCTGTTTTTGGAATTCTTCATTTAATATTTTCAGAGCATAGCTGATTGCAGGTAGATGAAACCATGGAATGTAAAACCACAGATCAGGGGCACAACAGTACTTAGTAAATGTTCCCCACATGCCAAATGGGCAATGAACAAAACTACTAGCTCTTCTCTCAGGGTGATTTCAGTATAATCACTATCAGGTTTTCATTTCCTTGTTTGTTTGTTTGTTTTTTGGAGACAGGGTCTTGAAATTAGTCCAGGATGGCCTTGAACTCACTACAGAGCTGAGTCTGGCCTTGCACTTGTGGGGAACCTCTTGCCTCAGCCTCCCAAGTGCTGGGATTGCAGGCGTGCACCACTATGCCCAGTTGTATCAGGTGTTTTTAATAACTACATAGTGTTTCACTGACCCAATGCAACATTCTTTATTTAAATATCTTACTGAACATTTAAATTACTTCTGACTTTTAAGTGCTGTTGTAACCACTGAGGTGAGCATCACTGTACAGAAATCTATGTCTTTGTGTATCTTCTTTGATGAAAATCTTAGTATGGTATTTTGAGGTCACATTTTGCTTACTGATATGTACTGAAAAATTGCCCTTCACAAATGACATTTCTACCAACAGTGAGCAGAGAACACATTTCCCTCACTTTAGGTTTACATCTGTGCCAGTTTTGTAGGTGATCGATAAGAGTGTGCTATTTGCAACTCTTTGATTATTGAGATCTAAATAGGCATTCAAAGTTGAAACTATACTATCTAAATTTGAATCCTGGTTCCACTGGTTTGAAGTGACTTAACTTCTTGATGTCTCAAGTTTCAATTGTAAAGCAAAGATTAACAGTATTCACATCAGCTGTTGGGAAAAGTAAACCAATTAATACTTCCTGTGAAGTGCTTACAGCCATAGTGCTGTTATTAATATTTCATATAACATCCAATTCTATTTCTTTCTGTGTACATTTTTTTCTTTCACATTTTATGTTGGAGTGCTGATCTTTTTCTTATTAACTCACAGATACTCTTTGTATATTCTAGATCTTTTTCCTCTATTTGTCATATAGATGGTAAATACTTTCCCCATATCATTGATTTTTTTCTTTCACTTTTTCCCCCTCATTTTTGCTATTTCCCTAGAGAAACTTTATTTTATAACATCTATATAGTCAAATCTATCAATCTTATCTTTAGGCCACCTAGGTTTTATGTGAATAAAAGAGGACTTTCCAAAATAAAATATTTTAACGGTAAAGTGAAAGACATTCAACAATTTTTTTTTTTGTTGTTTTTAAGAGAAGAAACTTCCAGAACACATGAGAGGTTAATTTTTAAGTAGAATCTCAAGAACTGTATATTCAGGATTTGTATTATTGACAGTTATTACAATATTTTTTCCTTAAAGTACTTTTTAAAGATAAAATCACACTGTCTTCCCAATTAGTGATTTGGAACAACACTATAAACATTTCTTAAGCTATAGCTTTTTCCCGATAAGTGATCACATTTCCTATTTCTGAATTTCTCTCAAATAAAAAATTCTCTATCAACAAATGGATATCCTATGAAATCATACCAGTAAATCTAGGTTTTACATATTATGAATACATTTTGGCTTATTAATGTCTTCAATGAATACAAAAGATTACATCATGAAAAAGCAGACTCTTAAGTGCTCAATTTTTACTCAAATTGGCAATGCCAAATTAGAAACCAAACATTTTTAAAGCAAAAATGTGTTCCACTTTTCCTTCAAGGGTATCTATGTCAAAAGGAATCTGATTGCGTTTATCTACCTGGACATTAGCAGAATAAACTGATAATTTTCTCAATTATTTACAAAGCTGATAAAATATTCTAAAACTGGCCCTGAGATGCTTAAAAGTAGGATTTTTCAGGCCAATAAATCTAGCACATTAACTATCAGTTTCTCTTCACTTTATTGATATATCTTTCTCTTTAGGTCTCAGAAGTTGCTGTAAAATCTCATGTTTCTTTGTAATTCATGACATAATTTATCCCAGTCTGGTGTTTCATCAATTTAACAGTTCTAATTGCCTTATTATCTGCTCTGGTGCAGTAGTAAAGCCTCTGAACAATTAATTTACCTTACCAACAAGAAAACCCCATATATCTCCTCCTTAAGGGTATTACCTCCACCTCTTGGATGAGCACAGGCATGAAGACTTAAGCTCTCTGGAAAGCCAACATAATCTATCACTATTTAACTGTTTGTCAATGTTTATGCCTGTCTCAACTCACATTTAATGGGGCTTTTTATTGTTTTTTTTCCACTATAAAATTTTGAAGACATCTAAATGTCACTAATTCCCTCGTAAGTTTAACATGTATATTTCAGTGTTACTTACTTGACAGACTTAGTGACATGATGCGAATGTATGGGCTTTGGAGTGAGGAAGACTAAATTAATGAGTTCAAATCCTAGTTCTGACTTCTGCTATCTATTTGGCTTTAAGCAAGTAAAACTTGCCCCTCTGAGTGTGTTTCCCCAAGTCAATAGGAAGGCTATTAGATGTGATAGTGAATATAAAATACTATAATCCTGGTCCAACACTGCATACACACCAGGTATTTTGTAACTTTCAGTAATTCCCTTCCCCTACTCAGTAGCTCCCACCTGGCTAGAGTTTGTTTATTGAACTGGCCAGTTTGAAAATACATTCAAGCCACCAGTTACTCTCATAGCAGGTTTTCCAAAATGTTGGTTATAACTAATAAGTCAGGGTGATACTCCTGAGTTGTAAAATCCACCCAGTGGGTTGCGATTAACTTTGTTTTATAGGAAGAAAACAAAATGGACTTGAAATATCAGAGTAATTGTGAGTAGTAAGAATAGGAATATTTCATTAAACTTTGTTTCAATTTTATACCTGTATATGTGTTAGTGTTCTATGTCATACAAAGGAAAATATATTTCTTATTCTGGTTTAGGTCAAAAAAGCTTGAAATACATTGCTTTCTACAGAGAAAACTTTGGCTGGATCACTCCTGCCTATCCATATTCATTAGAAAAATACACCACGGAGCCCTTAAAAATCAGTACTTCAAAGTCAAGAACTCGTCCTCCAGCACTGTCAACAAGTGGAAAGGAGACTTTAATTCTTTCCTTCTTAACTACTCCATTGTTCCTATTTCATTTTTCTCCTTTTGAACCACAGTAGCAAGTAAATGGCTCCCTGATGGCCTTCAAAAAAAAGGAAAAGAAAAAAGGACATTGAAGAATTTCACAACTAGAAACCTAGTTATCTAAATAATATGACATTAAAATCTAAAAAATATTCTATAATCACAACTCTTTCAGTACAACACTGATTTGGGGGTCAGGTGCTGGGTCTTGAACCCAGGGGCTCACCTATGATAAGCAAGTGCTCTACCACTGTGCTACAGCCCCAGCCCTTTTCTTTCCTTTTTTTTTTTCTTCCCCTTTTTTTAGACAAGTTCTTGCTAAGTTGCCCAAGTTGGCCTCGAATTTGCAATTTTCCTGCCTCAGCCTCCTAAGTAGCTAGGATTATGAGTATACACCATCATGCCAAGCAACACTGATCTCTTGGGAGAATATGCTGTTTTCTGAACCAGACTCAAATTAAAAGGGGCTAGAAGACCCTAGCAGGGAAAAAGCTTTCCCAAGAAAGTGATGTCAAAGTTAGGATTTGATGGATGAGTAGGAATTAGCAGGACAAAGATGGTGAAAGGGTATGTGGTAGGATTAGGAAGCAGGGAAGCAGAATTCTAGGTACTAAGAAGAACCAAATTATAATCTTATGAAGTCATATTAAGGAATTTGGATTTTTCCTAAGGGTATCTGACAGTTAAATGAGACAACATAATTATATTTTACCTTTAAAAAAAATCACTCTAGCTGCAACATAGACAGGGGCAAGACTAGTACCAGGCAGACAAGGGAAATACGACAGTAATCCGGATACAGAGAGATAGAGATAGATATTTAATCCTGATAAATGATGGACATGAGAAGACAGGGGGAGGGAGAAGCAAAAGGTAATAGGGCATACAGTGGCATGATGGTACCATTGCCTGAGATAAGAAACGAAGGGGAAGAGTGAGGCAGAGGGAAAATATAAAACTAGCACATTTTTTATCATGTTTGAGGTACTTAAAAGTAGAAATGTCCAGAGGTAGCCAGTCCTGGAGTTCAAGAAAGAGGCCTAGGCTAAAGATACAAATATGGGAGTCATGAGCTTATCGATGGTAACTGAGTTTTTATAGAGTGAAAGGGAAAAGAGCCTGAGGTAGAATCCCAGGGACATCTAAGTGAGGGTAAGCTACATCAGAGCAAGACCTACATCTGTCTTAGTCACCATTCTATCACTCAGACAGTACCTGTTATGGCTTGTATCTAGGTGTCCCCCAAAAGCCTCATGCAGTCATGGGTGGGGCTTTTTCAGAGGTGGCTGGGTCTAAAGCGTGTGATGCTGGAATTGATTTATGGTGTAATGCTAGGATCAAGGGTGCTAGGATTAAGGTTGTGAGTGCTAACTGCCCTAAACAGCCTGGATGGAAAGAGTTGTGGTCGACCCTTACTTGTTGCTTTACTACCTTCTGCCCGCCATGAACTGTTTCCCTGCATCCTCTGCGATGCCACCCTGCCTTGGAGCCAGTTGATTATGGACTGAAACCTCTACAAACTGTAAGCTAAATAAACCTTTCCTCTCTTAACTGTGGGCGTCGAGTATTTTGTCTCAGCAATGAGAAAAGTAAGACGGTACCTATCATATTTTGATGACTTAGTAAATTCCTGTTGCATAAATAACAGAGGAAGAAGAAACCAAAAGTAAGACTGAGGAGGGGCAAAGAGGTAAGAGGGAAACCAAAGAATTTTAGTATCACTACTGTGGGGTGGGGGAGTAGAGGTGCTTTTCAAGAAGGTGAAGGGGGTCAATTCTGTCAACTGTTGCTAATAAGTCAAGATAAAGGTTTAAAAAATATAGGTTTGTTTCCCTGCTGTTGCTAATGAAAGAAATTAGACTATAGCAAATTAAGAAGTAACTGGGAGGTAGAGGTATGGAGACTGCAAATATAAGTAATTCTTTGGGTAAGTCTGACTCTTGGGGGAGACATGGGATAGAGGTTTTTACCTTTGTTGTTGAAAGTCTGACTTCAGCACACGTGAATATTGCTTGGAAGAAAATGATTGCAGAGATTACAGACACAAAAGTAAGTAGAAAAAATACATGGGGCTAATGGGTGGCATCCAGACACAGAACGCTGGCTTCAAACATGAGATTCAGACCTTTGCGTATATGAGGAGGTAAGGGAGTGACACAGGTTTGCTGGTGCACATTTGAAGAGTTCTTCATTTTTCCATTTGCCTGTGAAGACTTCAGGAGAGCAATGATTTTTTTTTTTAATGGGGGTACCAGGAGTCGAACTCAGGACCTCGTGCTTGCCAGGCAGGCGCTTATGCCATTGAGCCATATCACTGGCCCAGAAGAGCAATGATTAATGAAGACTGAGGACTATTAAGTACCATTCAGAGCAGAAAGTCAGGGAGTATGCTAGTCAGAGGAAACGAGATAGTTAGTAAACACCTGAAGACAGATTTTACACTCAAAATTTGATATATTTACCAAGCCCAACAATAAAGAATAGAAAGACTGGCACAAGCTAGGATTTGGCCATTGGCTGAAATTTACCTACCCCTCAGGCACCTGGGAATAGTTTCTATCCAGAGAGGCACTCCAGATACTCCAGAGCCCTCTCTAATGTTTGATTAGAATATCTGAAGAACTGTGAGCACTGATCCAGACAGTTGTTTAGTTATCCATGAGATGCTCTTTGAATAACTACTAAGTTCAAGGCATGATCCTGGATTCCAGAGACTGCAAGGCTAACTAGGAGGTGGGGCCTAACGGGATGAAGCAGGTCACTGAAGGGCATAGCTTTGAAGGGTGTATTTTGTTCCCAGTCCTTTCCTTGCTCTCTCACTGTTTCCTGGCTGCCATGAGGTGAACAGCTCTGCTCCATCATACTTTTCCAGCTCTGTTAGGCTCAAAGCAACAGAACCAGCTGGCCACCAACTGAAGCCCCTGAAAACAAATCTCTTCTCCTTTGTTAGTCTCAGGTATTTTGTCAGTCACTGAAAGCTGACAAATACCGACATGGTCTCTCCCATCAAAGAACTTATTTACACTCTAGTGAAGATATAAGGAAGCACAAAATCAATTTTTAAAAGAATGTGACTTCTCCAGATTGTCACTCAATTGCGAACCGCTGATGGCTCCCTATTACCTACAGAAAAAAATCTATACTTAGTAGAACATACACAACTGATTCCTAATTTGTTTTATCAACTTCCTTATTAAATTTCCAGCCTTCACAGAACCTAAATGTTCCAGTGACCACAAATATTCTATTGCTTGCCAAATGTCTCACATCTCCATGCTTTTACACTTTATGGTTCTATCTAGAATGTGACTTCTATTCAACCTCAGGTTTCCAGTCAAATGTCACCTGTGCGAAATCTCCCTAATCCTAAAGTAGCACTCTTAGCAGCAATTCTGACAGTGTCCGGAAACAATTTTGTTGTCACAGTGTGTACAGTGAGGGTATTAACATCATCTAGTAAGTACAGACCACTGCATACCACAAATCAAAAGACAATCTGCATTGCCCCCAGTAAAGAACTGGATCAAAAATCAAAAGTGCCAAAGCTGAAAAACTCTGCCCTAGAGGCAATCTGTCTCAGCTCACGATACATTCTGTCCCTGCTCTCAGCTCACAAAGCATTCTGTCTTTAATTACAGAACTTTCATCTTTCTTTAACACCATGAGCACCTAGAAAACACAATATGTTGTTATTCATCTTTCTACATGCAATGACCTCATGTGGTCAGTTTCATCCCTTTTATAAAGTTGTCAAAATATAAAAAAGGTCTAGTCATGGCACTGGTGTCGCTCAATACATAGTTTCATCCTGGCTCTACCATTTCCTAGCTGTGTCTTTGGACAAGTTAGTTAAACTCAGTTTGTTCATCTCTATAATGAGAATCACTGTAGCTACTTTACATAAGTAATGTGAAGGTAAAAATGATATATATGTGAAGTGCTTAGATAATATAGGGCACACAATAAAAGTTCAATAGATATCAACTAACATTGTTCCTATACCTTTTTATGTTGCCAAAACAAGCAAAAGGAAACAAAAGGAGGGGCAGGAGGTGGGGAGAAGAGAGATTTTAGATGCAGAAGACATTAGTATTCAATAAATCAATTACAAACATGATATATAACTGCCTTATCTTTTCAGCATTCTTCTCATTACTCATTGGTTTCAAAGCAGTACTTTGTGTATTATTTGCAATTCAAAGCAATGTGTAATATTTACTTGTAATTCAAAATACTGTCTTTGCTACTAAGATTAATTTTAGGTCACAAATTTAGTTTATTTAACTATAACAACACTGTATTGTAAGTGAAGTTATCACTAATTTCACAATTATAGCCATAAAATACGAAAGAAGCTGGTCTGAAATCTTAAAATGAGTATAAACTTAAATGTCTGATATGAAGGAGTACTAACCTCGGATATATCATGTGTTACATGTTAAACAGCACTTATGAATGCTCTTTCAACTAAGAACTGGTGACAGGTGTCACTTCTGGGAGAAACTGAAAAAGCTCCAGTGAACAATAGCTAATACTTGGCATAGGGCCTTATACAGTACATGGGAGATGTTCAATACACAGCTGTTGAATGAATCCAGTGAGAGAATCTTCAGGCTCAGGATAACTTACCATACTAGCTCGGCAGTTCTACTAGTGTGAATGCTCCTTGACTGAGAGCACTAGTTCTCTTCTCACATATTTCCCACCAAAACTGTTCAACTCTCTTTACAGGAGAACTTTCTTCCCTCAGGAAGAAAGACAGAGCTCTTCAAGGGATAGGGTAGCCACTTCAATCTGTAAGTAAGATGAGCTTCTGTATGGCTGCTACTGGGGAAAGGATTAACAATGTCTTCAAGTTTACTAGTCACCTCTGTTCCAATGACAGTAAAACTTCATATGAAGAGTAAATAATTCTCATCTATTTAGTTCCCAATAGGCATTTCGGCTTTTAGGGACATCACAAGCTTGTCATACAAGACATGTTTCACAGTTTCAATTATTTCTGATTTATAAAACTTTAGCCAAGGGCCAGTGATATAGCTCAGCGGCATACGTGCCTGCCTGGCAAGCGTGAGGTCCTGAGTTCGACTCCCGGTACCCGCATATTAAAAAAAAAAAAAACTTTAACCAAGTAGGACATTAAATTGCAGAATCTGATACTAAGATAATATGAAAAGATATTTTAACTGTATACAAAGCACCTATTCTGGAATAAGGAAAGAGTAGTATAATACTATGCACCTGCTCTTCATCAAGACTAATCCTAGCAAAAAAGCAAAGTCTTAATACTACCTTTAATGTTAGCTACTACCTTAGTAAACTCAATTCCTGTGCCTAAGCCTGCTTTCAGTTGTCAACCTGGTAGTCAAACTAAGCAGTGCAGTTTTCGATAAACATTTTTTTCTCTTAGTTTGGAATAGGATGAGAAACACTAGAAAAGCCCTTTATGTATATATCATTCCCTCCTTGCACCACACCACTAAAAATACACCACCTGGACACGGATGGACATAGATTAGGCACTACATTTATTTTTACTTTAAAGAATTACCAAAGCCCCACATTTTTGGTAGTCTAAATTTGTTCAAATCATATACATTACAACATTATTTTACCCAACTAACATATTCTTCAACATTTACTTCAAGCCAGAATTTTTTTTTTGGTGGGTACCGGGGGTCAAACTCAGGACCTCGTGCTTGCCAGGCAGGCGCTTATGCCGCTGAGCCATCTCACCAGTCCCAGAATTGTTTTTTTTAAAGCCAAAGCAAATCTCTATTAGAATTATATTTAGAATTACTATGAAAACATAAAATATCCAACAAAGAACCTGTCTAAAGAAATGAATGCTATAAAGGTAAAGCACCTAAACAAAAGATTTAAGATATTATTTTAACTTGTAGGGAAGTGGCATTAAAGTTTACTTACAGTATTTTTAAGGAAATTACCCTTTTATAATCTTCCTCTCACACACATATAGTCACAGGCCAAATCTTTTAAGTATTTCTGAAAGATAATACTTATTTGAAAAATTCTGGCCTTACCATGTAATTTTTAAAAAATCAAACCTAAGACCTATTCCTTTCATAACATATAACATTATCTGTCAGTGAAGAATGTTTTAATTCCTCCTGTGTAACCTACAAAAACTTTTAGTTACAATAATCAAAATGTAAAATTATTTCTAATCATGTTAAAGCATCTTAACAACTACATTCTGGAAAATGTACTAAACTAGGAGAATCAGATACAGGAAGTGGCTACAACACCTCACTAATGTATCAAAAGCTTAGAAAACGAATATAAAAGTGTTAGTCTTTCTTTAAAAGGCTAATGTCTATTAACAGCTTAAAACAGGGCACAGTAGGGGGTTAATATGTTGTTGTCTGAATCACTTTCATCAGTTTAAGTACTTATTAGTCCTTATTAGCCATGTGCTAGCAAAGTGCTATTGGTCTTTTACAGTTTGTTTTTTTCTTTTTCTGCTTCTTCTTATTCTATTTGGCCAGATAAATACTTTGGCAATAATGTTTGAAACACAAAGTTGAGGCCTATATTTTGCTAGGTGTAGAATTTTTGTGTTCCACAGATATACCTGCATATTTGTAAAACACACACATAAAAGAACATACACTGCAGCAATGTCTAAAATAGGCAAATACTAAGAAACATGTAAAGACCGTTTCTTAAAAAAAAGTGTGGTATGTCCATACAGAATACTTGGTAGCCATTCAAATAAATGAGGCCACTCAATATGCTTTAAATGCTAAATACAAAAAAAGCAATATGTATGCAAAACAGTGTCTACAGAGTATTATATATTCTGAAAGGCATAAATGTACACACTTGCACGTGCATGGAGTATCTCTGGGAGGATGTAATACACACGAGAAAATGAGGAACGATGTTGCGTCCAAGGGGGAAACACTGGGTGGCTCCGGCGGCGGCGGCGCAGGAGTGACTTCTTCTGTTCCACTGGTTATCTTTTCGTACCTTTGGAATTTTGTGCCATCATGTATAAAACGTGTATACAAAAACACTGTTGCGGTGAGTCACTTAAAATATGTAACAGTGTGCTACTCAAAACTAGCTGTAAATGAGTCTGTGCTAAGCAAATTGAGTGCTACTATTTTTGTAAAGCTGTTCACATGAATAAATACTATTGATGAGGAAAAAAATACTGTTCCAAAGTATTATAAAACATGTTAAATTAAAAGGACATGAAAAATACAATACCGTTTCTTTCCTCAAGGAACTTAAAAGGCCAGAAAGAGTAAATTCATTCCTTTCATAGTATTTACCCACATCTTTTTCTTTGCGCCACGCCTCTGGGACTCTGTCTCTGACTATGGCGCTTATGTCCTAGTACAGGCTAATAGGGTTATGGTGACTCGAAGGGTCCAGTCAAAGGAAAGCGATGAGCAGAGAGCAGGCCTCCAACAATCTCAAGTTTTCATATCACCATTCAGAAGTAAGTGAAAACACTCTAGGTTACCCTAAAACAGTGGTGGCAAACCTGTGGCACGCATGCTGCAGTAGGTTGTATCACTGAAAGCTCTAAAAGGTTCACACCACCACTGTCCTAAAACAATTAGCAGTAGCAAAAAGAGCAGTGACATGTAAATTTGAAGTTATCACAAGCAAGAATAGTAAGAAACACATTGTGGCTGACAATATCACTTTGAAACAAGAGATAGAAAAAAATTAGAGTAAACATAATACCAAGTTATCATATTCAATGAAAACTACAGCTGAAGCATTATCCAATTAAAGACTCAGTTAAACTGCAAATATCTTTTTTATAATGAGGCTTTCAGGGATCTCAACAGGCATTTTTTCCATAGGAAAAATGTTATATAGTACTTGGCATTAAGCTTCATAAACTGTCCCACAAAAGCCTATTTAACCCTGTTTAGTGTACATCAATGTAACTGATGAAACACTGTTCACAGAATGCATACCTTCTGTAAATATGTCTCTAATAAGGAAAGAAACTGAATTTCAACTTGGATGCCAAGAATGCTTCCTAAATTATTGCAATCCTTGCCACTGAAGTGATGACTCTTCTACTCTTGGGAGCTAAGATGAGAGACTGGAACAGGTCAGAGTCTGTGAGAAGAAAAGGTTCGGTTTCCAAGGAAAGACAGCTTCTTCTTTTCCTTTTTCATTTCCTCTAATCAGAGAACAGCACTAAACTGAGTAAGAATAGTTGGAGGTGAGAGGAAGGGCTAAAGAAAGACAACATTTATTTCTTTTCCCTACTTCTAACATAGAGGATCAGATCTCACCAGGTCACTGAAATAGAGGGAAACTGAAGGGCCAAAGTTAAGCCTAAAGCAACAGCACAATTTACAGCACAATGGGGAAGGGGAAAAACACAGGAGAGTAAGATGTGAATCCCTAGCCAGTTCTGTAAATCACTCCCTGTGTCACATACGGATCTACACAAATTAGGGGATTAAAGCAACTACATCAATTACTGCTCTACTGAAAGTAACACAATTGCAATCCAAGGAATTTAAACACTGGGATGTTTCTGTTTTTGTTGATATTTGGCTCATATAACTAAAATCCAGTGAAGGTCTGGCTTCAAGGTTGGCTGCTCCAGCAGTTCAACAATACCATCAAGAAGTTTGCTGGAGTGTGGCAACTGCCTAGCATGCCTGAGGCACCATGGGTTTGAGCCCCAGCAGAGCCAAAATAAAAAAGGACAAGTTCCTTTTTCTCTTCACTCTGCTTTCCACAGTACAAACTCCCTCCCAAGGCCAGATGCCCTAGTGCTTAAAGGAAACTGCTAGTCACAATCACAGTTACATGGAGGAAGTACTTTAGACCCAGTAAAAGTTTGGAAATTTACCCTGATTAGGTCAGCCTAAATCACATGATCACCCAGAGTTAATTTCTGTGACCAGGGAAATATGTGGCTTTAAAAGACAGAAGTGCACTGCTAAAAGTGGAGGGGAAGCAATCCCTTTCAAAGAACATGAATGGCATGGATGTAAGAAAGGACAGTGGACACTGGAATGAAAATACATGTAGATATCAAGAAAAATAAATGAGGAGGCAAATACTGGGTTCACTAGAAGATATTTGCAGTGAAGTTAATAGAGCCATCACTCAATTCAATATTGCCATTTAAAAAGCAGGAAATTAGCTATACAAGGTGACACATATCTATAGTCCCAGTTATTTGTAAGAGGCAAGAGAAGATCATTTGAGACTAACAATCTGAGACCAGCCTGAGCAACACAACAAGATCCCCATTTCAAAAAAGACAGGAAATTATCAGAACTATTCTTCTTACAAATAAAAGCCAAAGTTGGCTCTTGAGAGCATATCTATTTAACCTACTACTAGAAATGCTAAAATACTTTTAAAAAGAGTAATAGGAAACAAAAACATCAATCTTGAGATCTATTTATTTCTAAGTTCCAATGGGAAATATAAACACCTTGCTCTTGATTGTGGTGGAAGTGCTGGGGACAGGTAGAGAAGATAAAGGGTAGAGATGTCTGCCAGATTTTTAAGCCCACAGCAGTGACAGTTACAAAACCAAATGGTAGGGCCGGTGAGATGGCTCAGCGGCATAAGCGCCTGCCTGGCAAGCGCAAGGGCCCGAGTTCGACTCCCGGAACCTACATACGAAAAAAGGGCTGGTGATATCGCTCAGCGGCACGTGCGCCTGCTGGTGCGCGAGGTCCTGAGGTCGACCCCTGGTACCCACAAAAAACCCCCCAAAAAACCAAAAAAAAAACAAATGGTATTGGTTTAAAAAATAAACATTATCAATAAAGGATTCAATCTTCCTCTAGAAATGCTATCCCAAACTTAAGAAATTAAGGTATCATAAATCAGAATTAACAACTAAGAAAAAGATCATTTAAAAAGTATTATTATTGACCTTCTTTGGCCTCAGCTCCTGACCAACCAGTGTCAGCAGTTTTCAGGCCTCAGCACCTCATCTCCATCTAGAGGCCTTCCCTCACACCCTGGATACCCACACTGAGTGCACAGTCCCATAAACAAATGGGTAGGGCGGCCCTTTCCAAGGACGCTGCTCCCCACCAAGTAAAAGCTCTGGGTTGTCTGAGGTAAACATGTCATTCTACCCAGGGGAAAGAAGATAATTATGTCATGTAAGACTGGATTCCTATACCTCTCTCCTTTTCCTTTTGCTATTTATCTTTGGGGATGCTTACTTAATAGGACAATCAAAATAATGTTTTTCCAAAATGAAAACTAAACAAAAACAGTATTCATGGAGTAAAATTAAGGAGTACTGTATATTAAGCATTACAGAGGGTATGGATCAATGAAAGGAACTCTTCCACTTGCAGCTGGGAATGTAAAATGGCATACAATCCACTTGGAAAACAGTCTGGCAGCATTAGAGACTGAATGTCTGAGTGTCCCCAGATTCACATGTGGGAGTCCTAACTCCCAGCGTCATGATATCAGAACATGGCTTTGGCAGGCAATGAAGTCACAAGAGCACAGCCCTCACCTGTGAAATTAGTGTCCTTATAAAAGAGAACACCTCTGCCCTAGAACAGTTTAGATTTCTTTCCACCATGTGAGATGCGACACGAAGACAGCAATCTGCAACCTGAAGAGGGCCCTCACCAAAACCTAACCATGCTGGCTTGCTCATCTGACTTCTAGCCTCCAGAACTGTGAGAAATAAATACCTGTTCTTTGAAGTCACCCTGTCTATGGTACTTTGTTAGAGCAGCTCACACTAATAGCAATATAAAATGGAACATTCAGTACTTTAAGACACAATTCCATTCTTATGTATGTACTCAAGAAAAACACCTACACATTGTTAACAGATATGTGAACAAGAATGAGCATTCAGAGTTAATAACTAGAACAATCTAAATGTCCACTGAGAGAAGATGGATAAGTTATAGTATTATCACACAACAGAATATTATACAACAGTCAAAACAAACACCCTGCATCTATGTGCAAAAATGTGCCAGAATTTTATCAACATAACATCGGGTGCAAATAGTAAGTTCTAAAAGATGCCCTTCTTATGAAGTTTAAAAAAAAACACTAAAACTAAGTAACAATACATTGTAGTAATACACAAATAATGAAATTATATAAAACAAAAAAGCAAGGTTAATAATAAACACAAGATTAAAAATAATAGTTACCTCAGGTAGAAAGGGTAGTACAAAGTTGTATAAGTTATCACAATTTTAGTTCATATCCTGGGTGATGGGTTCATGTATTAATGTATTATTAAAAAGTAATGAATACAGTTATATAAGAAATGAGAGAGTCATGCATGGACAAATAACTGTGTGACATAAATCAAGGATTAGGATTAATGCAGTTCTATATAACTAGTAACCAAAGAAAAAAGTACTGTTGGCGTAATTTATTTGGATTCTTACATCCCTCCATCATTTTTAACTCTTTATTTACTTATTTTGAAAAGTTTAGAGCAGCATATATCCCAATTATAGAGGAAAAAAGTAATTTATGGAAAAGTACAGTGTAATTTGCTGAAGCAAGTATATGTTTGGGGAAATTTTTCATAAAGGTACCTTAAAATTAGTTTTAAAATGTACTAAGGGTAGGACTCAGCTAATGGGAAAATTCATATGTGAAATACTTTACTCACCAATAATATAAAGTATTAGAGTGATTTATTTTCTTAGAATTAACCAAAAGCAACTCAAAATTCTCTGCCTCCTTTTTTTGTATTACCTAAGAATCACTGCTAGTCATTCTAATTTAAATTCTCCATTTCAAAAAAGAAAACATTGCTTCATGTTACATGGGTCTTGACTCTACTCTCAATTCACAGCCAGCTGTTCAAAGCTATTGAATACCTACTCTATACTAAGCAGCACACGAAAGGTTATCTAAACATGAATAAAAACAATACTGCACTCTCAGGAATTCACAGAATTATACAATACTTTTCAGCTAGAGAAGTTAGAGAAATATATGGGAGGAATTACTTGTAACTAGGATCCTGCTCTAGGTCACAGAATTATACTCATGAGGATTGAGTTTGGGTACACATGTTTTCAACAAGGACCCAGACTGATTCTTTCACATAATAAAATTTGTGTATTGTTCTAGTGCAGTGGTTCTCAAACTTTTTGATTTCAAAATACTTCCATGTTCTTAAAAAAAATTACTGAGGACCCCAGGAGCTTTGAAGTATGTTAATACTAATTGTATTAGAAATTAAAACAGAAAATTTAGAAATATTTTTAAAATCAGAAAAATTTTGTTAATTCACTTAAAAATAAATTTACTATGTTGGGCCAGTGATATAGCTCAGCGGCATAAGCACCTGCCTGGCAAGCGTGAGGTCCTGAGTTTGACTCCCAGTACCCGCATATAAAAATAAAAAAATAAATTTACTATGCTAACCTATTTTATGAAAAATAGTAGTTTCCAAAACAAAATAGTGTGAGAAAAAGGGCAGTCTACATTTTTGCAGATCTTTTAATTAAAGCAGCCAGATTCTCATATCTGCTTCTTCATTCAATCTGTTGCAGTACCACATAGCTCCTGGAAAACTCCATTGTATAAGTGTAAGCAAAGGAAAGTGAAGAGAGCAAAAAATATCTTTTAAAGAAACCCTGGAAGGGTCTCAGAGACCCCCACGGAGTCCCTACATCATAATTTGGAAGCTACAGCTTAGTGAACAGAACAGATAGCTTAATGTATTTTTAGTTCTGTATTAGTGAAAGCAAAATTCTTTGCTAACACAGAGATGGGAGCACTGATGCTGAAGGCAGGCAGGACATTTTTAGAGGTGGTGACGTTTGATCTGAGTCTTAAACTCCAGTCCTTACACTAACGTCTCTTAAGATCTATACCCCAGCCTGCCTCCTTTTCTAAGTCTCCTGCCCTTCCTCTCTTTCACTTGGTTGCTGCTCCTCAAGCAAACTGACCTTGCTCCCCTCAAGCCTCTGAGCTTGCTGCTTCGTCCGTCTGGAAGACTACCCCGTACAGCTCCTGGCTGTTCTTGGCCACACCTGGTCACCCAGACTGCTGAGGAGTGCTGTGCACACCTGTAATTAATACTGGGCTTGTTCTTGGCAGACTGCAGAAGGAACTATGTGCAATAACACACATGGCAGCACCACTTGTAAAAGTGAAAAACTTGGGCAAAACAACAAAACAAAACCCTAAATATCCCTACTATTCTTATGTTTCAGAAGTAATAACCTATGACTATGGGTACTAAGTTGAATAAGAGCAAGAAGTTCTGGCATGCTACTGCACAGTTGGTTGACTATAAAACTACTATCCTGTACATTTCAAAAAGCTGGAAGAAAAAATCATGAAGGTTTTCACCACAAAAAAAATGATAAATATTTGAGGAGATATTTATTCTGATTTAAACATTTTGCTATCTATACATTTATCAAAGTGCTACATGGTACCCCATTAGTGTGTACAATTTTTGTGTTTTTATGTATCAGTAAAAATAAGTAATGACCTAAAGCAACATTTAGTGGTATATTTTATAACAGGCATTAAAGAGGATTTTGGATGTTTCCAAGACCACTGATAAATTTTTTTGCTTTTTTGTTTGATTGATTTTTTGAGACATGGTCTCATGTGTAGTTCAGGCTGGCCTTGAACTTGTAGCAATCCTCTTTCCTCAGCCTCCCAAGTGCTGTGATTATAGGTGTGCACCACCACACCTGGCACAACTGATAAATGTTTAAGGTGATGAATATACTCATTACAATAAAGCTGATCATTACACATTGTACAGATATATATATATATATTATATTATATTATATATGAAGACCTCACTGTACCCCATAAATACATACAATTATTTTAATTAAAAACAAAATGTAAAAAAAAAAAATTTAAACCTGGAATAGGTGAGCCTATTTAGAGAAGTAACTTGGCAGTTAAACACAAACATAAACACACACACCTCACTAAACTAGAATCAGAGACACAGTGGTCTGGTTAATTCTAGGTAAACCATAAAATCCTTTTTGATAGAATTTTAATAATTAAAACTTTTTGTACAATAAACTATCACTTCCTAGTTTTAAAAATGCTGCAGAGTTGGCTTTTAAGTAAACCCCTGATATAATGTATTTCTACATCTTTTACATCTCTAAAATACTATCCTGAAAAATGTCTATTTGAGGATTTTATTTAGAGCTGATGTTTCTCCATTTTCTATGTCTCTGAATTTTAGTTATAAAGCAAATATTTCCAGACTCCCAAGCTTATCCCCCTCATATAAACTTTTTTCTAGTTGTCTCCATTTCTTCACTTAATTGACAAATATCTATAACATGTCTATTCTGACTAGATTCCATTCTCTGGTCACTGAAAAGATGAGAACAACTCAGCCTTGAGAAAATCTTCATAACAGAGTGAACATTCTAAGCCTGGGGATTAGAATTACAGTGTTGTACTAGTAACCTAAGTTCAAATACACTTCAGTGGAGTTATAGGTCTTCAAAGGTTTTGTAGAGTACAGTATAGACATATTCCGGTCAATGAATGCCATATTAAAAGCAACGCATTAGTATACTTAGAAGTTGAGGAACATTTAATGAAATACTAAGTTGAAGCCTACTTGATCTAATATAAACTCTGGGTTAGAATACACACACACAGAACTCACTAGGTATTTCTTTAGCGCAAAAGTTCTCAACAACAACAGGAAACTCAGTTAAAAACAAAACACTGGGGCCAGTGAGATGGCTCAGCAGCCTACGCGCCTGCCTGGCAAGCGCGAGGGCCCGAGTTCGACTCCCGGATCCCACATACGAAAAAAGGGGCCAGTGATATCGCTCAGTGGCACGGGTGCCGGCTGGCACGCCAGGCCCTGAGGTCGACCCCTGGTACCCACAAAAAAAAAAAAAAAAAAAACATTAAGGAGGATTTGGAAATAACTGTAATCTAGCACTAAAACTGTAGGAACATCTTCTAATAATTCTGGTGAATCATTTTTAGATTTTGGAATGGACTCTCCAAAACTAAACTCCTGTACTGTTTCCTACAATAAATTTAATGGGAGTACAATAAGAGTGCAACTGGCCTTGCCACATTGTGT
Source organism: Erethizon dorsatum (assembly GCA_028451465.1). Taxonomy (NCBI): domain Eukaryota; kingdom Metazoa; phylum Chordata; class Mammalia; order Rodentia; family Erethizontidae; genus Erethizon; species Erethizon dorsatum. Next base: position 115,318,395 of record CM051833.1, on the reverse strand, counting down.
TAATGCTATGGAGAGTTACGGATAGCTTTTGTTGTCGTTGTTGTTAAAAAGACAAGGTAACTGATACAAACAGACTTTCTTGCTGGGGTTGGGGAGTAAGAACCACTGCTTCATCAATTTATATAAAGGTGGCCATTATGAAGTACTAAAGATTACTCACACACACAAGCTTCATACTCTCCCTTCTCCATAGTAAATATGACCAGCAACTAAAAACCAAGCTTTTGTCACAGTTCAAAAGATGGGAAGGTTCAGGTCCTCTCCTGAGGATCAAGATGCTCAAGGACATTAAGATCTGGATTCTGGGGCCGGTGAGATGGCTCAGCGGCGTAAGCGCCTGCCTTGCAAGCGCGAGGGCCCGAGTTCGACTCCCGGATCCCACATACGAAAAAGGGGCCGGTGATATCGCTCAGCGGCACGGGTGCCTGTTGGCGCGCGAGGTCCTGAGGTCGACCCCCCGGTACCCACCAAAAAAAAAAAAAAAAAAAAGATCTGGATTCTGAGTGAAGCTGCTAAATAAGTGATCTCTGGATCAGTGAGAGCTCTGACGAGTTCTTAAGGAAAAACAGTTCTGTTTGGGAATACAGTGGCCTAGTAATAGGACATTGCTGTGGTCTATAAATGTATGATTTGAAATGGAGTATACTGGAATAGAAAGATCATACATGTAAGCCATTTATATTCTAAGAATTTTGGACTACTATTACTAAAATTTTCCAGTCTTACTATAGATTTTCAAAACTTACTACTAAACATGGAACGAACACACATACACGTCCATATCCGTGTCCGCACATACACGCACCAAAAGAGCTTTCATCTCCACATTCAACTTTCAAATATACTCTATGTTAGGAAAACCATGGGCATGAGTGGCCTTAGCTTTCTCCCTTTCCAGCTTGAAGAGACATGTGATTGTTAGTTGTGTAGTTCCTAAGAGTCACTGCTTGCCAAGTAATTGCAGAATCACCTACAATCAGCATGACCCTGCCTGTAACCACCACTCTGGAGAACTGGACACAGCATAGAAATTCCTGAAAGATCTAACTAAATTTTAGGGTAGGAAATTGGCGAGTGTGACTAAACTTACTTTAATTTAAGCCAAAGGGGTATGGTCCATGAGAAGAGGAAAAAAAAAATGATAAAGCTAGCAAATATAGGACTAATTTACAAAGCTATGTCCTTAACCTTTCCCAGATACTATTCATAACCCTTCTATCCATCATTACTTTAAATACAGGATGTATTTAAAATGTATAGAGAGCTAAAGCTAAAGGGAAAAAACTTTTGTATACTGAATTATATATTTCACTTGCATTTTTCATTTTTTGTCTTAGTATATATTAAGATTTTGGGGGCCGGTGAGATGGCTCAGCGGCGTACGCGCCTGCCTGGCAAGCGCTAGGCCAGAGTTCAACTCCCGGAACCCACATACGAAAAAAGGGCCGGTGATATCGTTCAGCGGCACGGGCAACTGCTGGTGCACGAGGTCCTGAGGTCGACCCCTGGTACCCACCAAAAAAAAAAAAAAAAAAAAAGATTTTGTCTTTTATGTTATTTTTAATTATTGCTAATTAAAGCATGCATACAAAATACACTGTGTAGCGGGAACTAAAAACAACATAAAAGGCATTAAAATCTCTGTATTATTAGTTCAATATAAATATAAATTTAATACACATACGCAAGAAAGAGAGACAGATAGACACAATACACAGTTGTATACCAGAAGTACAGATATAAACAAACTTGGGAAGATGCCACAGTTTGGGAACAGTGCTGCTTTATTAAAAAAAAAAAAAAAAAAAATCAATACAATTTCCCTGCAGGTTCATGATGTAAAATTCTATAATCAGGGCTTGTAGATTTGTAATTATGGTATGTCAGCTACATTTAAACAAGAGTGTTAAAAGATTGTTAAAGTTAAACTAACACAATTGCAGTGTGAATTGTCCTAGTCTCATTCTAATCTTCTGGTGTCACTTTCATTTAATCAGAGGAAAACTATGGGCTAATGTCAGTGCTATTTCCAATGCCCTCACATTCTTTGTTCACTTTGGATTTTAAGCCATTACCAATCTAAAACAGTTATAAAAAGATGTATTTAAGAAAGTACTTTTTGGGCCGGTGATATAGCTCAGCGGCATAAGCGCCTGCCTGGCAAGTGTGAGGTCCTGAGTTCAACTCCCGGTACCCGCATATGAAAAAATAAGTATTTTTAATCAATTAATTCACCCACCAGTGGGCTATGGCAAGTTTTATTATAAAAGTAAATTGCCTTTAGAGTTACTAAGTAACCTTTTATGTTAAATGGATAAAAACATTTTTTCTTTCTGAAAAACTTCCTGAATTTATCACAATTCTGGTAACAAGTATATTTATAAACACAGAACCTACTTGAAAACTTACAGCAGACATAAGACATTTAGCTAAAAGACCGCATCAATATTTAGAAAACATCAATTCTATCCTCTATTTTAGTGAAATTTTCTATATCTTTAAGTTAACAGGACAAAAAGCTACTCTGGTGAGGATTCATATTTACATCATGCACTTAAATTTTAAGAAAGGTCCAATGCACAACTCACAGTTGTACTATCAACAGATAGCCTCCAAACAAATCACAGGACACAACAACAGAGCTGTGCCAGTGTTACAGAAGAGAGAATCAGTCACCTTGGTTTGCCTGTGACTTTTCCAGTTTTAGCACTGAATGCTCTAAGTTGTGACAGTTGATGCCACCGAGGTGGCCAAAAACAAACAAAACAAAAACAAAAAAAGGTGGGGGGATCACATTCTGCGAAGGAGAAGTTGGACTATTATTTGGTGACTCCTTGCTAGGGCTGCCAGATTAGCTGTGACCCTGTCACAGGTAACAACAGGCCTAGTAATCTGCAGGAAACACAAGCCTACATCTTACAAAAGAGCTGGAAGGAAGATATTTAAGGAGGCTTCTGGGTCAGAGGCTGAGCGCCAAGTCAGCCTCACTGCAGTCCAATGAAATGGGCTTTCTTTGCTCCTAACAATCTCCCTCTTGAAACTATTTCCCGAGATCAGACCCTTTGCCTGCTACTCTACGAGTAACAAAGCATCTCTAGCACCATGAGGCTTCTGCCTCTCTTCCTATCCTTTGCCTAAAACGCTGCCCCTGAAACCTGCTTCTTTCCTAATATAGGACACCACCCACCCCTCTGTCTTCGGCATCTTGCCAACATGCTGAAGTGACTACTACTCATCACTCGATGTTGGTGATGCCAAACACCACCATCTACTTACTGCTTGTTCCTGTACCACCCTAACATTTAACGTCCCTGTCCAAACTTTTTCCTAAAATCCATGCCTGGGAACTTCTTAATCACCCGAAGCGTTCTAGAAGATCTGACTGGATTCTAAACCTTAAGAAATTACCCTCCCTAGTATAACCTACTCAAACTGAGCTCCAGGACAAACACCTTGAACATAACTTCTAGTAGTTCTCAACTTCTGGAGAGAAAACTGAAGGAACTGGAGGCATGAGAGATGATTTTAAATTTCTTATTCCAAGCTGTGACTTTGGAAGATAAATGCCATAAGGAATGAACATTTCACTAGAAAAAGGTGGTTGAGAACCAAAGCTGGTTTTCAGACCATTCTTTTAAAAAAATTAATGAGTAAAAAGCTCTTTCACCAAACCAAAAACATGTCTGAATCATGAAATTTAAGTATTTGAAACTAAATTTGGAGAGGAGGGAAAAAAAGTATACCTTTCAGCCCTTTTCATTATGAAAAACCTTAAACATATATAGAGAAGAATGTAATAAAGCTCCATGATCATATTCAAAATGATGAATTCGTTGCCATATCTATTTTTTCCCCTTTGGTGAGGTAAAATATAGATTTTTTTGTTTTGTTTTTTTTGAGACAGGGTCTTGCTACGTACTTCAGGCTGGCCTTGAACTCACTATGTAGCCCAGGCTGGCCTTGAACTTGCAGTGATCCTCCTGCCTCAGCCTCCTAAGTGCTGGGATTACAGCCTGCCCTACCACACCGGCTAAATATAGATTTTAAAAATAGGATACTAAGGCAGAAGATGAGAAGAGTCAAAACAATTTTCACGAGAAAACACAAGAAAATGATAATATTTATGGATTTAGAGGATTAAAAAACCAAGGCATTACTATATTATTACTAAATATACATTACCATAATAATATGTTCTTAAAAATAAGTAATACTATATATTAAATATCACTAAAAGTCTTGATGTGGTGGTGCACAACTGTAATCCCAGCACTCAAGAGGCTGAGGCAGGAGGATCGGCCACACATTCAAGGCTAGCTTGGGCTACAAAGTGAGTTCAAGGCCAGCCTGAACTGCATAGTGAAACCCATCTCAAAAAGACTAAATAAATATTACTAAAACAGGTTTTAGATTTAAAAAAAATACATCCTATTGTATAATACATAAGGGAAGCTCTATACCCAAATGTCAACAGAAAAGATGTGGAAAAAAATGTATGATAGATATTTCCACTAACTTATAAGCAATTTGAGATTATGGAAATTATGAAGATGTCATAAAAATTTTTAATTTATTTAAGTATTAAGTATATTTAAGTATATAATTTTATTGAAGTATTAAGTATATCAATAATGAATATCAATAATGTATTAAGTATATCAATAATGTACTGCTACTGAAAACAAAGTGAAAACTCTATTTCTAAGCAGTTCACTGAGGTACTTGAAAGTTCTTTTGGTTTTGTTTTTGGTGGTACTGGTGATTGAACCCAGAACCTTGTGCATGCTAGGCAAGCACCATACCACTGAGCTACATCCCTGGCCCTTTTTTAAAATTTTATTTTGAGGCAGGCTCTGGACGAACTGCCCAAGCTGGCCACACGCGGCTTAGCACTTTAGAGTTTTTGAAATCCTAATAACTTAGTTCATAATTATCTCAATGAGTCTTCTCTAAAATATGTATCATAAACCATGTAACTACTGGAACTGAGTAATTTTATAAGACAGGACAGACTATTTGGATGAGAAATGTCGAGGTCATACAGTCAATGGGAAACCAGCATTACAAGTCATTTCTCATGATTTCCAGTCTAAAGCATTCACCAACACATGCTGGTACTTCTGCCAAATATAATGAATAAAATGATACAACCTGTCTAGTAAAGGAGAATAGGGCTGTGGGTTTAGTGATGGCATGTATGTTTTCAATTATACATCTCGAATATCCTATTATGACAAATTTAAAACACTATTTGAGCGTCACAGCATACCGAAGAAAGCCCTATACTGTATCAGAATCCTTGTTTCACTTCCTTGCTCCGCTACCCTGCAGCGTGACCATAGACGACTTCGGTTTATTTTCCAAACTTCATGAAACTTCAGTTTCTCAGGTAGGAAACGGGACCACAGTACCATTAGCTAACATTTACCAGCTACTCGTTGTTTGCTACAAAACGTAGCAAACATTGTAAACAGTGTAGCTAGCAGGCGTTTCTTGCAACAACTGCATCAAGTGGTTACTTTATTTTAGGAGCGAGGTAACAGAGGCACTGTGCCGTGTAACGTACTCCAGAAAGCAGCGTGAGATCACGACTTCACCCAAGCAGCCCCCCTTCAGAAAAGGCTGTGCATTCATTGAGCTATCTGTAATTACCACCATACTATCGCTGTGCTTTAGTGATGAAAGCATGATGCTGTGCTGAAACCCAGGGGCAACAGTTTAAAAAGTGGATTTATTCCCGGCTTGCCCTTCCTCGGATGGGAGAATCAGCGCTCTGCCCGGCATCGCCATGTCCACTACCGAGGGCCCGCTCCGTCGCACCGCCGCCTCTCTTCTCCGGGCCGCGGCCCGCGGTGCGGACTTCTGGGTCTGAGTGCAGGCGCAGTGGGCACCGGCATCGGGGCGGACGACCGGCCGCCGGCCCCGGGAGCGCGCGCCCCGCACCTCGGCCTCGCGGCGGGCGGGGGCCGCAGAAGTCGGCGGCGCTGCAGTTCGCGCCCCGCTCGCGCAGCGTCCCGCAGCCATGGCCGGCGGCCCGGGCGCCGCCGCGCTCCCTCTCTCCCCGGAGCCCGCTCCCGAGCCGCCGCGGGGCCAGGCGCCGCCCGCCGCCGCCTCCCGCCTCGCGGGCCCGGCCGCCCCCGGCCGCCCCGTCCCACCGCCCCCGGGCCTGCGCGGGGCAGCGAAGGGCGAGGGCTGAGGGGCGTCGCGCCCGCTCGGGGCCGCGGCTCCGTGAGGCCTGGAGCCCGGCGCCGCCTCGGGCCTGCGCAGCTCCGCCCGCCCGCCTGCCGGCCGCCATGAGGCGAGAGCGGGGGCGCGGCCGCCGCGGCTCTTACCGCTTCACCACGCCGGTCTTGATCTTGATCTGCCTCACGCGAGGATCGGCCATGGTGCCTGGACGCGCGGGAGGGAGGGGCGCGGGCGGCGGGGCCGTGAGGGCGACGGCGCGGGGCGGCGGGGAGTCGGCGTCGCCGCCCGCACGCACGCATGCGCAGACGGCGCGGCGCGGCCACACCTCCCGGAGCCTGCGCTGGCCGCTACCCCGCCCTGCCCGACGGCTCGCTTCAGGTTGCACCGGGGTTAAACTTTTCCCGGTCTCTACTTGCAGCCTGGGCGTTTGGAGAAACTTTGTTCTTTCCCGCACACATGGGTTTGGGCCGGACATTGCTTTGCAGGATTATCTGCTGAATGGACAGGGCAACCTGAAAACTGTATTGAAGGTATTTTCGGTTTCCATCATCTAGTGTCAAATGGAGCAAAGTGATGAGTGTTAAATGAAATAAAATACTATCGTGCATACAGAAAAGATCCTACTGCTCCCCAAGCCTCAGCAAAAAATGTTTGTGTAGAATGTGACTTAGCAAGAAAATGTAGCACTTCTTCAAATAATAATCGCCTCTATGTTTCTTAAATGTTCAACTTGCAAAACTGTATGGGACATAAAATTTGGGTGGAGAGACAAACTGGTTTACATTCGGGTTCCACACTTTAATAGCTATACGAAACAGGCACTAAGAGCTACTAAATTTCGCTGCTGACGGGTACCCTCAACTGCAAAATGGAATCAATTCTCCATTCTTAAGAGTAGGTATGTAGGGTAAAGCTTTTATCTAGCTCAGTGCCTGTGGCATAGTAGAAGCGCCTCAACTTCTGACTGCTTTGCATTTTCAGAAATACGACTGTTGCCTAAAATGAGGCACACACCCTCAAACTCCAGCAGCCTCTTCCAGTTGGAGGAGAAATGAAGGGCAGATCCTCCTTTGTTTTCTTATTTCTGGGTACTATTCTTCAAAGACACTCTTGTGACTGTCTACCCTTCCCCAAACTTGATTCAAGTATTTCCACTTTCATTGCTGGCTCTGGAGTGCCTTTCCAATTTTAGCAGTACAAGACCCTTGGTTGAAATCCAGGATCAAAACCCACCTCCCGAGAGAGTCTACCATGACTGACCCCTGCCTGTGCAATGCTTCCTGGATGCTTTGGTATAATTTTGATTTTGTTGTTTATTTTTAAAACTTGTTTGGGTTCCTCACAAAGGAAGTGGTCATCCTTCCTAGTTGGATTCTAAGCATCTTTAGAGGCCTGAGTCACTTGTCTTCCATAAATCTTCCTCCCCTAACCTCCATCTGAGCTCTGTACACAGTCAGTGCCAAATTCAATAAATATTCTTGCTGGGCTGGCTGGCATACTGCAGTACAGTTCCAAGTGAAACAGCAGAGCTGTGAAATGCTGTGTATGGGGGGGGGGTGCAAAACAGCAAACTCACCAAAGCAAAGCAAATGCTACCTAGCAACTGCAAACCCCACATTGAAAGATGGTGCAGCAAGGGGTTTTGCTGCTGTCAAGGCCCTCTCTTCCATCAGATAATAAAAATCATGTAACTCATCCTATTTTCCTGCTTTTAAGAAGTGTGGAGCTCAGCCTTGAGCTAATTTGTAGGAGTTTCTCTTCAACAAATGCCGACTGTCTCTCCCCAACCCCCAACTGTCTCCCTCCTTTTACCCTCTACTTTAGTTCTACTTTAGTTTGTATCTGGGCCTTCCTGTCAACCAGTAACTAATAGATGTAATTCGGCAGCCAAGAGACTCCTCTGACTCCGGCTGGTGTGACCCAGCCCAGGCCTGGGCTCTCAAGGGCACAGTGTGTGTCTATCTGTGTGTATATGTTCTGTATTGCATACTTGAGGCCATAAACTAAGATTATGGAGTCTGGCTCCACCTTGAAAGGTAAGGGATCCAATGGATTATTTCTGGTGTCTGAAGTTTATAGTATTGGTTAAGAACATGAATTTTAGGGCCAGGCCACCTAAGGTCCAGTTCTAACTCTGCTTCTTACTGACTAGCATTACTTAAACCTCTCTGTGCCCCTTCTCAGATAAAATAATAATACCTATTTCATGACAGTTGTTATAAAACTTAAATGAGTTAATATTTGTAAAGTGCTTAGGACAGTGGTGGTACTTACAATATTGTCAAAGTGTTTGTTGAATAAGTCATCTGGGAAAGAGGTCCCTAAATAAAAAGCAACAAACGCAAGCCTGGCACGATGATGTCCACCTGTAACCCCAGCACTTGGGAGGCTGAGACAGGAGGACTGCTGTGAGTTCGAGGCCAGCCTGGGCTACATAGTGAGTTCAAGGCCAGCCTGAACTACATAGTGAGACCCTGTCTCAAAAAGATAAACAAACAAACAAACAAAAAAGAAACAACAAATGCAATAGGATGTGAATATAGAGAGGCACACGGTATCATTTATTAAATCATGTCAAATTTATTTGATTGATAATTTCATATGAAAAGGATCATACTTGACTAATTCATCACTGCATCCTAACATGTAGCAATGCTTGGCACATAGCAGGTACTCATAAATATTTCTTGAATGAAAAAGTAAGATGTTATTAAATGATAACTTAATAATAATGGGAGACATACTATTCCAGCAAGGTGACTGTAAGACAATCTGAAACATCCCTCCCCTCTCCACCACGCACACCCCGACTCCTCTGGGCCTCGCTCTTCTGGGTCTGGCTTGAGGAAGCAGACAGTTAGAAGGCCATTTCAGTTCATTACAGGGGGTGCTAACTGCAGGGAGGCCTGCAGGATCTAGGCAGGAAGCTGCCTTACAGCAGGGCTCTCCAACCCCCAGGCCATGAACCAGTATCGGTCCCTGGCCTGTTAGGAACTGGGCAGCACCACAGGAGGTGAGTGGCAGGCAAGCGAGTGAAGCTTCATCTATATTAACAGCAGCTCACCATCCCAGAATTATCACCTGAGCTCCACCTCTGTGAAGCAGGTTAGTAGTGCCAGCCTGTTATGGTTGATTCATTGTGTCAACTTGAGAAGTTTAGAAGTTTAACTAAGTAACCTCACAGGGGGCGAGAGTCCTCACTTTGTAATCAGCCTGAGCCTGTGCAAGAGGAGAGCATGGAGAAGGTGTGGGTGCTACACACACTCGAGGGCAGGTAGCCTACATACAATAAAAGGGAAATGGGGAAGGACTGATTGCTGGTTCTTTGGAGGAGCTCCAGTCTTTGCCTTCAGCTTGGAAGTCGTCTCCTGGCTTCTAGTGCACACTGTTTAGCCTTCACCTGGGACTCTTCAGCCTTCCGTTGCAGACCCATCGGCCTCCTGATGTGGACTTGCACGGAACACTGCAGTGAACTCCAGACCTTGGACTGAACCCTTCAGCCTCCAGTGAGCAGACACCCTCTGCACGCTTCCTCATCCAGCTCTGTATCTGACCATCCTAAGCCAATCTTGTAATTTCTTATACATTTGTATATCTTGTGTTATATCTGTTTCTCTAGTAAACCCTGACTGATACAGAGACAAAATACCCGACACCCAAAATTAAGGAAGGAAGGGTTTATTTAGCTCACAGTTTGTGGAGGTTTCAGTCTGTAATCAGCTGGCTCCAAGGCAGGGTGTTATGGGAGAGGGGAAACAGTTCAAGGCAGCAGAAGACAGAAAAAGCAATTAGAACAGAAGAGCGGAGAACAAACCTCTTTTCCTCCCTTACATTGTACACAGGCTATCCGCCCTCAGGTGAATGTAGCACTCACACCATTTCCCTGCCCTCCTCTTGCACAGGCTCAGGATCCTGGCTCCTGCTGAGTTACTTAGTTAAGCTTCTAAATTTCTCAAGTTGACACAATGTATCAACCATTACACAACCCTACAGCTCTGAGGTGGAGCTGAGGCAGTGGTGCGAGCCCTGGGAGTGGCTACAGTTACAGACTAACATTAGTAGAGAGGTTTGGCTGCACACAGACCATAGTCAATTTCTTGCAACCAAACAAGATTACAGACTGCAGCACCAAAAATGAGATTGCTGAGTAGAGTGGATACAGGCAGTACACTTTGGGTGTCACTGTCTCCTGTTGCCTCCAGATAAAACCATTTAGGTGCAGGAAAACAAACTCAGGGCTCCCATTGATTCTGCATTGTGGTGAATTGTATAAATATTTCATTACATATTACAATGTAATAAGAGCAAAATTAAAGTGCACAATAAATGTAATGTGCTTGAACTGTCCTGAAACCACCCTCCCCATGTTGGTGGAAAAAATTATTATCCATAAAACTGGTCCCTGGTATCAAAAAGCTTGGGGACTGCTGCCTTAAAGCATTCAAACTAGAAATTATGTAAGATGCATTTCTTACTGGCACCCTTTGATTTTATTATCCCTAAACCTGGCTGATCTGTGTAAATATTCAGCCTGGCTTCTGGAGAACTGCAGGAGTAAGTCCATTAGCATCCTATATGTGATCAGTCCATCAGCACTGAGGTTGAACGCTGAAGCTCTCTGAGAGACTCACCCTCCAGGCAAGGATAGTTCTGGCAGAGAGGGAAGTCTAGCTGTCTCCTCCCTCAGAGGTAATTTTTCTGTTGCCAGTCTTGGGGGGTTGAGGTGATATTTTATTAAAGAATTGTCTTCGTTACTTTTCTCATTGCTGAGACAAAATACCTGACACCAAAGTTAAAGGAGGACAAGTTTATTTGGCTCACAGTTTGTAGAGGTTTCAGTCCATAGTTGGCTGGCTCCAAGGCAGGGTGGCAGGGCAGACAGGCATCACAGAGGAGAAAACAGTTTATGGTGGGCAGAAGGTAAGAAAAACAAGGGATGACCACAGCTCTTTTTATCTCTTATATCTTACTAGGCTACTTAGGGTGGGTAGTACTCACACCCTTAATCTTAGTGTCCTTGATCTTAGCATGGTGCCATGAATTAATTTTAGTGTTATGCACTCTAGATCCAGCCACCTCTGAAAAAGCCTCACCTATGACTGCATGAGGATTTAGGGGGACATCTAGACACAAGCCATAACATTCCACCCTGTTCCCCCAAAGACTCATGTATATCTTTTTATGCAAAAGGTATTTAGTCTATCTCTAAGAGTTGCCAAAGTCTTAACAGTTTCAGCATTGCTGAAAAGTTCCAGTCTAAAGTCTCTTCTGAGATGTAAGGCAAACTCCTTGCTGTAAGCCCCTGTACAAATGAAAAGAAAGTTAAACACTTCTAACAGGTAATGGCACAAGATAAACATTACCATTTTAAAAGGATACCAATAGTGGGATATTTGTATCTTTTTAAAATATTTTTTAATTTTTTTAATTTTTAAATTTTTTATTTTTAAAATATTTTAAAAATATTTTTTATTTTAAAAAATATTTTTAAATATTTGTACTCCTTTTTAAAAAAGGAATGGGACCAAAACAAGTTTAAAATTTAACAGGGCAAACATTAAGTACTGTAGTTTTATGTGCAGCATCTGAGGCCTAACTTCAGGTCTGAGCTAGGTGCCCTACTGAAGCAGAAGACAGGACAAGGTGCAGAAAACTGTTCAGGACTCGGGTGCACAGCCCATGAGTGCAGAGGAATAGAGCCCAGTGATCAGTGCTTCCCTTACTCATTCTCCAGGCAACAGACAGTTCTGAGACCTGTGTCAGAAGGCTCCACAGACGCCCCACGGAATCAAGCATCAGTCACCTGTAGCAATGGTAGACTCAATAATTTATCCTTCATGGGCTTTTTACCTTTCTCTGTTTCACTTACCCATTCCCCACTCTAGGCCCCCAAAATCACTTTCTAAATAGAAAAGATGGTCATATACTATACTTAGAAATACTGTCCTGACTCACTCATTGAGTGATTCAGATTTACCAAGTGCCAGCTTTCAGGACACATTGCAAGCATGGGCTTTGCATCAGAATTAGGCTGCAGTGCAAGATCCCCAGCCATTCCAGCCATGGGACCCACCAACTCCAGTGCTACTGATGAACCTGGTGGGTAGGAATACTGCACCGAACCTCTGGTAAACCCTAAAACCATGCTCACTATGGTAGAAAAGTCTTTACTTCTTTGAAAGCCAACACCTGGGTCCTAATAGAGACTTAAAGGACAGAGTCCTGAAAGAAACAAAACTGACAATTGCAAAATAATACATTTGGAGAAGAGGACAGGATTGGACATAAAGCATGCAATTTTTGTGTTTTGTGTTAATTCCCACCAAAGAGCATCTACCACTACAGAGACACTCTATAACTAAGTGGCCAGGGTGACTGTTATGGGTTGTATCTAGATGTCCCCCCAAAGCCTCAGGTACCTACAGCTGGGGCTTTTTGGCTGGGTCTAGGGTGTATGATGCTGCAATTAAGAATGTGATGCTGGGATTAATAGCGTCACACCCCAAAACTCAAAACTCAATAGCATTCCTGTACACAAACAACAAACTCACTGAGAGAGAAATTAGGGAAAACTCACCCTTCATAATAGCATCCAAAAAAAATGAAATACTAAGGAATCAATCTAACAAAGGAAGTAAAAGATCTATACATTAAAAATTACAGTACTCTGAAAAAAGAGATCGAAGAGAATATCAGAAAATGGAAAGATATCCCTTGCTTATGGATAGGAAGAACCAATGTTGTGGAAATGGCCATACTCCCAAAACTGTTACATGGATTTAATGCAATCCCAATCAAAATACCAGTAGCATACCTCACAGATCTAGAGAAAACATTCCTAAAATTCATTTGGAAACAGAAGAGACCGAGAATAGCAAAGGCAATCCTGGGCAACCAAGGCAAGGAAGGCATCACGATCCATGACTTGAAATTATACTACAAAACTACTGTGATAAAATCAGCATGGTACTGGCAAAAAAACAGACCTGAGGATCAGTCGAACAGATTAGAAGATGCAGATACAAACACACTCAGCCACCTTACCTTTGACAAAGGGGAAGACAGATAGCTTCCTTAATAAATAGTGCTGGAAAAACCGACTTTCCACATGGCAAAGACTAAAGCTAGAGCTATGTCTATCACCATGCACTAAACTAAAGTCAAAATGGATCAAAGACCTAAATATTAAAACAAAAACACTAAATCTACTGGACAGAAAGTAGGTAGAAATCTTGAAGACATTGGGGTAGGCAGAGAGTTCATGAACAAAACACAAACTGCATGGGAAATACATCAAAGAATCAACAGGTGGGATCTCATCTTATTAATAAGCTTTTGCACAGCAAAAGAAATCACCAACAGAGTGAAAAGACAACCTGCAGCGTGTGAAAAAATTTTAGCCCACAGTCCCTCAGACAAAGGACTTCTATCTAGAGCATATAAAGAATTGAAAAAAATCAGGCTGCCCCAAATTCAAAGACCCAATCCAAAAATGGGCATCTGAGATGAATATGCACTTCTCAGATGAAGAAATACAAACAGCAAATAAATATATGAAAAATGTGCAACATCACTGGTCATTCAAGAGATGCAAATTAAAACAACACTGAGATTCCATCTCACCCCAGAAAGAATGGCTATCATCAAGAAATCAACCAATAACAAATGCTGGTGGGGCTGTGGGGAAAAAGGAACCCTTCTCCACTGTTGGTGGGAGTGTCGACTGGTGCAACCACTGTGGAAATCAGTGTGGAGATTCCTCAGAAAACTAGGGTTGGAGGTCCCATTTGACCCAGCTATTCCCCTTCTGGGCATCTTCCCGGAAGAATCAAAAACATTGTACCACAGCGATATGTGTGCACCCATGTTTATAGCAGCACAATTTGTAATAGGTAAATCTTGGAAACAACCCAAATGCCCATCAACCGAGGAATGGATAAAAAAGATGTGGTATTTTTATACAATAGAGTACTACTCAGGTATAAAGAAGGATAAACTCAAGGCTTTTATAGGTAAATGGATGCAACTTGAGAAAATACTCATAAGTGAAATAAACAGGATGCACATGTGTAAACATCATATTGTCTCCCTGGTCTGAGAAACTGAAAGAGTAAATAAGGTCTAAAATGTACAATAGATATTGTGAAAGGGGAAGAAACTGCTCAAAAGGAAAGAACAATTGGGATGGGGGAAAGGAGAAATAAGGCAGGGAAAAGAAAAAAATATATATGTACACACATACAAGATAGCTAAGATAATTACAATAAGATAAATTACTAATTTCAAATTAGTAATTACACTACTAATTTCTATTAGTTCATTGAAAAGAATAGTTTGTGCTTACATTGTTTGATCAATTTTTCATGCCTATATCCTGTAATCTAAGAAACTACTTTGAAGATAACAATATGTAATATATTAACCATTGTTAATCCCGTAGTAACTTGTTTTGAAATTCTGTATCATTGTTTTTATTGTTTTTTGTCTTTAAAATTAAAAAAAAAAAAAGAAATAGAAAAGTGCCACATCCTAGGTGTGGGTGGCACCACCAGAAGGTGGGTAGCCTGGAAGGGATAAAAGGACAGGAAGAAGGCAGGCCTGCTGCTGCTGCTGCGTCTACAGCCTGCTGCTTCTTCTTCACTACTTTTCTGCCTTCTGCCTGCCAAGAACAGTTTCTCCTTTGTGATGCCCTTCTGCCATGCCATCCTGCCTTGGAGCCAGCAAATTATAGACCAAAACTTTACAAACCGTGAGCCAAAATAAACCCTTCCTCCTTTAACTTTGGGTGTTGAGTATTTTGTTTTAGCAACAAGAAAAGTGACTAAGGCAGTGACTCATCCTAGAGACATCGAACAGCATGTGTACTCAGGCCTTGGTGCTGGTCTGTAAACAGAGGCAGGGATGGAGGCTGTGGCAGGCAGCCTCTAGGAAGTCTGCCAGGGGCTCCTGTCTCTGGTATTCCTGCCCTTCTGTGATCCCCTCCCCCATGAGTGTGGACAATGCTAACAGAGTATGGGAGAAGTGATGTGATGTCACTTCTGGTATTAGACTGTAAGATGGGTTTCCATCCTGGTCATGCTTCCTTGTTTTTTCTAAGGAATCCGTAGAGGAAGGTCAGCTGAAGCTCTCAGCCATGCCTCTGTTGGTGTCCACTCAAAATGGCTGCAAAGCTGCTCTTGTAGTTTTCCTAAGAACCTTTGCTGCGCTAGTCTTTCTCAGTCCAAAGGACAAAGGACTCCCTAAATGGAGACCTAGAGGGTAGGGCTCTGCTTCTCCACTATTGACTTTGCAAGTCACCTAACCCTGAATATCCCACTCAGCCAAGCGGCAGGGGAGCCAGCGGCCTCCCTGTGGACTTACTCGTTTGTGTTTTCGGCAGGTGTGGAGGGCGTACTCCGTGCCTGGTACTATTCTAGGCCCTTGTGATACAGTGCCACAGGGGAACTTGATTCTGCTGGGCTGAGGAAACGCACGTAAAACATGTACTGCCTGGCCTATAGCAATCATTCCACGGTTGTTAATCATTAAGTATTAATGTCATTGATATTACTGCATTAGTGTTATTATTATCACACCACACGTTAGTATTACTAACCCAGTCACCTTTCTTTGAGAGCAGTTTGGTGGCCATGTCCACTCTTTAGAATTCCCATCCTCCCACTTGAAAGCTTATCCAACTATTTCCCCAAATATTCTTCTCCCTGAAAGACATTTCTATTCGTAGGCTTCCCTCATAGACTGGTGTTCATGCCTTAATCCAGCTCTGCCTCCATGGCTCTCACCATTCACCTCGACTTTGAGACACCCAGCCCCCTTCTTTCCCCCACAGCTCCCTGCCCCATACATACCTGTTTTTCTCTTGCTCCACCTACCATATCATCCCATGCAGTTTGATTCAGAACTCTTTCTTTCCTAAAACACCTTTTCTTTCAAGCCTCCCAGGCCAACAAACTCACAAAAGAAGTCACTTGTCTAGAATACTTTACTGGGTCTACGCAGTACTAAAAACCACTAATCTCTCTTGCTTTCAAAGGGCAGGATTTGTGCCCCCAAAATGAGATTCTTGACTTTGTATCCTTCAAGACTTAGGGGACAGATGTTTCCAGTCAAGGTGCAGAGCTGGTTTTGTTAATCACCCTTTCGAAAGCAAATGTTTTATTGAAGAATATAATGTACCTAAATGTGCAGAAATAAGAGTACAGGTCAATACATTTTCATAAACTAAACTTAACTATGTAACCAACACCCAGATCAAGAAAGAAAATATTTCCCGTGTCCCCAAAGCCTCCGTGAAACACCTCCAATCTCAGCCTATCCCACCCAAGAAACCACTATTCTGACCTCTAACGCCGCAGGGTAGTTTGCCGGTTTTTTCAGTTTTACACAAGTGAAATCACACAGTACGTCCTCTTTTGTATCCAGCTTCCTGCTTTCCACATTACATTTTAAGATTAATTCAAGTTTTGCATATGGTTACACCTTCTTAATTTCTATTGCTGTGTAGCATTATGTTGCATGAATACACCATAATTCAGTTACCTATTCTACTGTTGAGTATTTGGGTTGTTTCTAGTTTCTGGCTATTACACATAGTGTACTCCCATAAACATTCTTGTGTCTTTTGGTAAAGATATGCAAGCATTTTGTCCTGGATATTTAAGAGACGGGTTTGTGGGGTATAGAGTACAACGTGTGTGCTCAGCTTTAGTGGACTCTGTCAAGTAGGTTTTCAAAGCAGCGCTAATTTACATTCCCATGAGCAGGGTATGAAAGTTCTAAATGTGTCCACTTCTCATCAGCACTTGCTGCTGTCTTTTTCATTTTAGCCATTCTGGTAGATGTGCAGTGTTTTTTTTTTTTTATGGTTTTAATTTGTATTTCCTAGATGACTACAGGCTGAGAATATCTTTATATATTTCCTCACCATTTCAATATCCTCTTCTGTGAATGAGTTATTCATATCTTTTGCCTCTTATTTTCTTTTATTTGTTTCTTGTTGATTATAGGAGTTCTTTATATATTATACATTTGAGTTCTTAGTTGGACAAACATATTATAATATCTCTGCTTCACCTCCACAACTATTTTGAAGAATTATTTGTCTACTGAACCCAAACATATGCAGTCTCTGTGACCCACAAATTCTTCTCCAGGTATCCTATATAAATGCTAACATATAATTACCAAAAGACATACAAAAAAGTGTTCCTGGAAAGACTATTAACAATAGTCTTGGCCGGTGAGATGGCTCAGCGGCGTAAGCGCCTGCCTTGCAAGCGCGAGGGCCCGAGTTCGACTCCCGGAACCCACATACGAAAAAGGGGCCGGTGATATCGCTCAGTGGCACGGGTGCCTGTTGGCGCGCGAGGTCCTGAGGTCGTCCCCCTGGTACCCACAAAAAAAAAAAAAAAAAAAAAAAAAAAAAAAAACAATAGTCTTTAACTGTTAACTATTCCAGAAACTAGAAAAGAACAATCTGTCATTTGCCTTTTCACTATCTGATAAGTATGTTTGATAAATAGAAATTTTTAAATTTTAGATTTTAGTAAAGTATTTTCCCCTTATCATTAGTGTTCTTTGTATCCCATTTAAGAACTCTGTCTACAAAGGTCATGAAGATATAACACTGTCTTATTCTAGAAGGTTTATTATTTTACCTTTCACAGATCTACATCCTATCTACAATTGATGTTTATGTACGGTGTGAGAGATAAGTTAATATTAACTTTTTCCATATGGACTTACCATTTTTTAGAACCTCCTTCTATGCTTTCTGCTCTATTTTTAAATTATTATTAGCTCCCCCCACATCCATTCCCAACACTCTTTCTCCTTGCCCACTTTCATTGCAGAACCTACTGCCTTAACTTCTGTTGCAGCTAGAGGTGGCCAGATTCTCTATTCTGGGCGCTTGGCCATAAGTACAAGTATGGAAGTGGCTGCCGGAAATGCTTTGGATTTCTTGATGAAAGGGACAAATGCAGGAGGCACTGCCTTTTTCCCACTTCTTCCATGAAGGTAATTGGAGCTTAATTAAACTCTTACCTTTTAGCCATGAGGGAAAGACAAAGCTTTCAGAAATGCCCAGCCTGATACCACTATGTTGTAGAACCAAAACTAGAAACTACCTATCTTTGGTCATCTTATGTGAGAAAAACAAATACTTGCTTAAGCTACTAATGATTTTTTTTTTTAACGTGGGTACCGGGAGTCGACCTCAGGACCTTGCGCTTGCCAGGCAGGCGCCTGTGCCACTGAGCGACATCACCAGCCCTACTAATGAGATTTTTGTTATTTGCAGCCCAAAGTATGTTCTAACTGATACCACAGCCATTAGAACTCCACATGATGCCTCTTTCCCCTTTACATGAACGATACGTGTCAAAACAAGAAGATCTTCCACTGTGGCTTTGGGACTTCACTGTGCCCTCGTTATGTGTAAATACTAAATGTGTAATTTAAGTGGCCACAGGTCACGGAGTATCAGTGTTGGAGGGCTACACATTTTAGACAATAGGAATTATACATGGGCCTGAAAAGAACATCATCTTTTTATCAGTGATTTATCAGTGACTTACGGAAGGCCCTATTTGCAGCTGAACAGGTTTCTGATATAACAATTCATTGTTCTGACACATATTATAATCACGATGTGCAGTTTTTAATGCATTGTGTTACATTAGCTCAGCCCGTGGTCTAATACCATGTAGCACAAATTTTGCCAAAAAGAGTGACATTACATGACACTGACTTTGAAAAGACACACACTATTTTTTCAGATCACATATCTTTTATCCATGAGCGCCCAATTCAGAAATCAATCTGGCAGACAAAAGTGTAGTGAATGTGTAGTCTCGAAGTAGCATATTTATCTTGAATAGTTTTTAGTCTCGAAGTAGCATATTTATCTTGAATAGTTTTTCACATTTCCACCTGTAGTCAATGATTCCATTCCGTTTTTACATTGAAATGCATGAGCAACATCAATGGACCTTTTTTTGTCATCTGAAGTAAGATTTTATTCAGGGTCAATCAGGAGAGAATTGAAAGGTGTTTTGGGATTATATGCGATAGATAAAATCTTGATATGTTTATCATGAGCTGTAAATGACTATCCTATTTGAAACTCTCACAAAATTTTTTATGATTATTTTCTTTTCATCCACTAATTTTTATGACATTTCTTAGATGTGATATGTTTTCAATTATCATTACATATTCTTCTTTTGTATTAACAAATGTATCGAAAAGACATGAGGATTTTTGGACAGCATATTTCTAGACTGCTAGAAGAATACTTTAAATGCTGAATGACAAAAACCTACAATACAGATTTTGAAATTATCTCCCAACAGATTCCTGTCTATGATGGCAAACTACTTAAGGACTAGAGGATTCTTCTTGGTGGTGAGAAACCTAATGATAAAAAAAGGGTTAATCAAAACTTTACAAGGATTCCGCAGAATACTTTCCCAAGGGGAAGGAAGTCTCTTTGAAATGGCTTTTCTTCTAATACTGTAAGGTAATATAAAAATATTACTTCTAAATTGAGAGAAATTTCATTTCAAATTCTACAACTTCCAAGTCTAACATTACTACCCTCATGTTTAATTATTGTATTATTATCATTATTACTATAATTATTTCTCTTCTCTTATTACCATATTCTTTGCACATGTATACGTGGATCTGACTACCATTTATTTTTTATTTTATTATTTTTGTGTGTGGGTGGGTACCGGGGGTTGAACTCAGGACCTCGTGTGCCAGCAGGCACCCGTCCCGCTGAGCGATATCACGGCCTCGTGACTGCCACTTAAAAATATTGAGATTTTAAAAATTCCTTAAAAATATGCATTGTGGGCTTCCAAATGATTTGGAAATCTAACAGCTGACAGAATTAGATGAATTTTCCTAAATTCTTAGCCACATTACAAGTACTAATAAAAATAAAATATTAACTAGAAAAAATAAAATATTATATATGTTTAAAAAAAGAAATTAGAGTAATGAAATTCACTGAAGAGTTTGGTTGTGTTCACTACAACTGAAGGTCTATGTAACACCAAGGAACAATCACCATGTAACTCTTTTTTTTTTTTTTTTTTTTTGAGGCAGGGTCTCACTATATAGTTCAGGCTGGCCTTGAACTCACTATGTAGCCCAGGCCGGCCTTGAACTCATGGTGATCCTCCTGCCTCAGCCTCCCAAGTGCTGGGGTTACAGGTGCGCACTACAACACCCGGCACTATCACCATTTAATGATGGGTTTTGTTTTTACTTTTTACTTGATTTCTTTGTTATTTGTTCTTTGATATTCAGTCATGCAGTGATAGTCTTGCAATTATTAAAAGCAGAGATCCAGAAAGAATTTGTTTCAAAACTTCAACCAAGACACTTCCTAATTAGGTAACCTTGAGCTATTTATTAATCCTCCAAGACTCAGTTTCCTCATGTGTGAACTGGGGTTGGGGGTGGTGGCTGTGAAAATTATAGAAGACAATGTATATAAAGCATTCAGCACGATGTCTGAATACCCAACCCATAATAACTATTGTTATCTTCTTTATTGAAGTAAGCAAAAAAATAATTTATCCATAATTGATGCTTTTTAATGCATTATATTTTGGAGCAAGTTTATTTTTTGCAAAGAACTTCCAAAGGATTCAAATATAAACCACTGCTCATTCATATATAACCATGAGCTGAGATGTGGATATTATTGGATTGAGCTTCTATTTCAAGTAATAAATATAAAGGAATCTTCACCTGTTAAATTTATTATTGGCAATTTGCAATATCAGAAGTTCATTTAAATGAATACATACAAAATATTCTGTGTAAATAATGTGTTTATGCCTATCAAATTTAAATGCTAGCTGTGTAACTTTTGGAAAAGTATTAACTTTTCATTTTTCACCTGAAAGCCTTATGGTATGATAAAATGCAATGGTATAAATAAAGATACAATTTTTAATAGGTAGAGAGTGTTCAGTGCATGTAGCTATTATTTCAAATAGGGCAAATCGATGTAAATGAACTTTCATCACTCTGAAGGGCACTTTGTACATTTAGCAAAATTATAACAATATTTAAAATAGAGCCTCTTAATGCAGTCCATATTTTTCTTCTAGCACAGAAAAATATCAGGAAGGGAAATTTCTAAGAGGTAAAACCCTAAAAATTTCTTATAACAAAGAAAAACAAAAATGAAAATCAATGAAATTACAGTGCATAAAAGCATTTACCATGTGTTCAGTTCTTTATTTAAAAATGAGAATTGGTCTACACAAATCATTGGAGAATAAACACTTCAAAAAGCAATATTATTTAACTCATGTTAAATAATTTGTACCTGCAAAGGCTGATATATAATTTAAGTTGTATGCACTATTACACTGTGGAATCTTATTTCCTTTACTTTATAAAAGTTAATTTCCACAAGTAAAAAAAGAAAAAAAATCAATGTTTTACAAATACTGCTTTGTAAATGGATGAAGTTTGGTTGAATATCACAGGAATTCAGCAGCTATGTGCTAACTGTTGTAATAGAATAAAAAATAGTGGGAAGAACTTTCAAGATACATTGTTTCCCTAAACCATAATGTATTTGCCAATTACAAAGTGATACAAGCATGGGGTATAGCTCACTGGCTGAGTGCTTGCCTAGCAGGCTGTGGGTTCGATCCCCAGCACTGGAAAGAAAAAAAAAAAAAAAAAAAAAAAAAAGATAAAAGCAGGTTGTATGAATAGAAAGGGATGAAAGGAAGACTACAAGTAAAAGAATTTAACTACAAGTTCCAAATGGCAGTTGCAAATTGCTTACACTGAACACTTACTATGTCCTTTACACTTTCATTGTGGTATTTTTGCTTCACAACCAATTGAAAATGGATACAAGTTTAAAACCTTTCAACAAAGAAATTCCAGGCCCAGGTGATTTCATTGATAAATTACATTTAAGTAGAGAAAGTCTGCTTTGTATTTTATATTTATTTATTTATTTTTGAGCTGCAGTCTCACTGTGCTGCCCAGTGTGGTCTCGTACTTCGGGACTGAAGCGATCTTCCTGCCTCTGCTTCAGCTTCCGGAGTGGCTGGGACTGCAGGCGTACATCCTGTGCCCTGCTCTACTGAGTTGTAATTCCATTCACATGCATTCATGCATAAATATTTGTTTGAATATGTGTTTTCAATATTTGTTCCCTTTTGATTTTTGTGAGTCTGGCTAGATGCTTATCCACTTTATCACCTTTTAAAAAGAGCTTGTTTGGGGGGATTGGGTATATAGCTTAGTGATATAGTGCATACCTAGCATGTGTGAGGTCCTAGGTTCAATTCTCAGCACCAAAAATAAAAAATGAAAGTACAGAGCCCATTTCTGGTTTCACTGACTTTGCTGTATTTTTTTTCTTCTGTTTTTAATTCCATTGACTTCTATTCTTAGCTTTATGTAATGACTTTGTGTCTTGTGATTGCTACCCTGTGATGGTTCTAAGAGATTCTTTTCTTCTGCTTGCTTTGTGTCTAGTTTGTTTGTCCTTTACTAGTTTTCTAAGGTAGCAGGTGAGATTATTGATCAGGAAACATTCTTTTTATTTTCATGTATTGCTGAGGATAGAACCCAGGACCTTGCACATGCTAAACACGTGCTTTACTACTGAGCTACATCCCGAATCCTCTTTTCTAACATGAGTGTTTAACACTATACCTTTCCTTCTAAGCACAGATTTAGCTCTATCACACAAATTTTTATATGACATATTTTCACTTGATTTAAAATATTCACTTGATTTCAAATATTCTCTAATTTCCCTTGAGACGTCTTCCTTGACTCCTGTTTCATTTAGAATTGTTCAACGGGATAACTTTCTATATTGGCTTCTAATTGAATTCTGTTACAAGACAACATACCTGATAGAATTTAAATTATTTTCAATGGGTTAGGTATATTTTACGGCCCAGAACATGGGCTATCTTGGTGAAAGTTCTGTGGGCACTTGAGAAGAATATGTAGCCTGCTGTCATTAGGTGGTGTGTTCTATTAATCATATTAATGGATGATATTGGTCAATGTTTTATAACCTTGCTGAATTTTTGCCTACTAATTCTCTCCCTTACGAAAAGAGAAATATTGAAGTCTCCTACCATAAGTGTAGTGATGCCTCTTTCTTCGTTCAGCTCTGTTAGCCTTTCTTTGTGTACTTTGAAGCTTTGTTGTTGGGTACATTCCCATTTGGGATTGTTATAAATTCTTGCTGAATTAACTCTTCTATCAAATTGTCCTGTTTCCTTTTATCCTTGATAATGTTCTATGTGCTAAAGTCTATTTTGTCTTATGTTAGTATAACTCTTCCATTTGAGTTAGTATAACTCTTTTGATTAGTGTTTGAATGGTATATCTTTCTCCATCCTTTTACTTTAACCTTGAATTAGTTACTTTCCCATCACTGGGACAAAATACTTGACACCCACAACTTAAAGGAGGAGAGGTTCATTCGGCTCATGGTTTCGGCCACGGAGGGCTGACTCCAAAGCAGGAATGGCGTGGTGGAAGGGCATGGCAGAGGAAGGGCATTCAACCCATGGCAGCCAAGAAACAGAGAAAGAAAGGAGGAGCCAGGGACAAGAATACACCCTTACAAGTCACACCCCCAGGGACCCACTCCACTCAAGCCTCACTTTCTAACGGTACATTCAGCTGCATTCACTCCCACGATCCTATCAACTTCAAGCAAATGAGACTTTTGGGGCCATTTTATATCTAACCATAACAAATTTCTATGCAGTATTATAGGCAGAATAGATTTTGGTCTTGTTTGTTTGCTTGTTTTTTTGACCAATCTAAGTCTGTATTTGGTATGTTTAGCTCATTTACATTTAATGTAACTTTTGATATGGTAGGATTTAGGTCAATCATTGTATCATTTGTTTTATGTTTGTCCTTTTAACTTTTGTCCTTCATCCTCCCCTTTTGTGCTCTCCTTTGGATGATTTGAATGATCTTTAATATTTCATATCAATTTATCTATTGTCAGTTGAGCTATAGTTCTGTGTGTATGTGTGTGTATTTATTCTAGGGATTGAAATAACATACTTAGTCATCTACAGTCCACGCAATGCTAGTATTTTACCACTTTAAATAAAATGCAGATGCCCAACAACCATGAGTCCATTTATCCTTCTCCTAATGTTACAATTGTCATGTGAATTACATTGTCATTCATAGGATATTGTGTTCAGGATAATGATAACTTGAAGGTTAGTCTACATTTGAACAAAAGGAAGACAATTAGGAAGGCTGTGTGAATGACGAGATTAGAATGGACATTTTACTGGTGGCAATGTTAAGGCTGTAGCAGAGGACAGGAGTTAAATTCTTTGAATATACAATGCCATTTGAATCAAAAGGCCTTAGTGTTGTGCTTGGAAAAGAAGAGTGTGTGGGTGATGGATGGATTGCATTTCTCGTGATCATAATCCTCAAAATGGTTTAAGATTATGAGGCTGCTGTCATTTATTAATGTTGAGTCACCCCCTAATGGAGGAAGGTGAAGGGCAATTTTCCTGAAACAACCGATACTTGGCTTTTTGTACTCAGAAGTACAAAAGTAGACTATTTTTTTTCCATAAATTCTGTATCAAGCTACTTCTGTGTAATTTACACTTGTGATGGAGGAAGATTCTAATTTTCAGGGAAAGTTTTTAAAAATGCACCCTAAGCAGGTGATCAGGTAGTAATTGCTGAAGCTTTCCTTTCTGAACCAGGACATCCTAAACAAATGCGAAGCATACACACCCCTCAACAATATTCATCAACATAGGCTTGAATAATGACACAAAGCCACTATTTTCTAATTCAATTTGTTTCACACACCAACTAAATTATTATGGGGGGGCTTTGGCTTCAGCTGTTCAAAATGTGTCCTTGGGCTGCTTCTCCCTTGTATGCAGGCAGCCCCAGAATCCTTCCAAGTATAAGCAAGTGTCAAGCCATGCTCTTTTCCCATGGAATATCCTTTCAAGCCTCTCCTCGAGCCAAAATAATATCCTTTTGAGGTCTCAGCTCTGGGAAAGTTCTAAAGAAAGCACTCAGTACCATGGAAACAATCATTTGACATCATTCCAGTGAATCCATCTTTGGGCTATGCAGTCTGTTTTACTGTAATGGTGTTATTTTGGGATTTATTGGTTTCCACATCTGAGAAAAAGACATAGGAGTGCTTTGAGCAAACTGCTCAGTTATGGAGAATGGGGAAAAGTCAGATGTCTACAATATGTGCAGCTCTCTTATTTATTTCTTCCAGTTTTCTTCCTATTTTGACAAATTATTTTGAACAATTCCTCTGGTTTTTGTTTTTTTGCAAATCATATACAGATCCTTAGACATGAGTAAATATCTTTTTGCCAATTTGAATAAAAGAAAGCATAAAAATTGAAGCTCATATACACATCTGTATCATTCAAAATAGAAACCACACTAGTTATTTGAACAGACTACAACCGTAACCCAGGTACAAAGCTATAAACTAAAGAAATGAAAGGGCAGGAGGAGGTGTCTCAGAGGTAGCAATGACAATCAGCATTATCACTCCCAGTACTGGGAATACAGAAAAGTAGGCAGAACTCATAAGACTTGGGAATTGAGAGGGGAAAGCAGGCCTCTGAAGAGACGGTATCGGTGGGTTTTGCTGGTTTCTCCGAGAGCGCTGGTTTCTCCGAGAGCGCGAGTCTGGTCCTGCAGTGTCAAGGGAAAGCGTGGAACTGAATTCAGCTGCTGCTGCTGCAGCAAAGCTGTTGAAATAAAGGAGTGATGCCGGTGTAATGCTGCCTGGAGCAGGGGGCTCTCTGGAAGCCCACAGGAAGCATAGCAAGGGGTCCCTCTTCCTCCAGCATCAAAGCCTCCCTGGCAAAGCAGAAATGTGCTTTGTAGAATTATAAACCCAGCATCACCACACAGAATATGGAAGGGGTGGCCTAGCTGGGAGAGATGAAAAGTTAAGTAACTAGGAGAACATCCCCACACATTTACAGTGCATTTGAATTAGGGAAAGTGGAGAATCGGGCAGAAAGGCTAGCTGGCTGCCAGTGAGGGGCTCCTGAGGCATTACCTTAAAGCCTTCCTTCAGGTCAGGATTTGGCCCTCAGCTTGGTAGTCCCAGAAACTCAATATTAAGAACTGACAGAGATCAAGTGGATGAACTCACACAATCCCGCTTACAAGGGACCAATGAATAAACCCAAATACCAAAGTATTAATTCATAGTGAGAAATACTAGAGCCTAGATAAACTGTACACACATCCTTCCATCTGAAGGAAACCAGGAGAGTGGGAAGGTGGTTGATGGTCTTCGAATGAACGTGCAAGGTTTGGTGGACGAATTTCACAGTGCTATAGCCATCTAACATGCGGACTCCATCGCAAAGATGCATGGCGAGACTGCCCAGCACTCGCGCCGCTGGTCAGGATGCCCCCCGTTGCGTGGAGCCAGGGTTCCCAAAAGCTCACTCTTCGTCCCTTCTATTCCGGCCTCTGGCAAAAACCAAACTTCCATTGGCATATCTTTTCTTTAGATAGTATAAGTGGCTATAGTTTTGTCTTTATCATATGGTCTTAGACAAGTTATGAAATCTGAGTGTATTTCTTCTTCTTTAGAAGACAATAATCACTGTTTAATGGAGCTGCTAATGGAGTAAAAGAAGTAGCCCATGTAAGTACTAATAGGACAGTGCTGAATATACAGGAAACTCCCAAAACATACAAGATCTATCCATATCTTTAATTCTGCCTTATTTATGTTATTAAAGCATTCCTCTGGTGATTTCTTTTCCTTTCAAAATAAGGGTAAAGGAGAAGTCATGACATATTCCATGGACATGTAAAGGATAATGAAGAAATACTATGGATAAGAGTCCACAGATTTGATAACTTAGATGGAAAAGACCAATCTGCCAAAACTCATACAAGAAGAAATAGATGATCAAAATAGGCCTGTACCATTAAAAAAATTGAACTAATAATCAATTGCCAAAACAGAAACCCAGATGGGTTCACTGCTAACCCACCAAACAATTAAGGAAAATATTGTACCAATTCTCTGTAATCTTTTTCAGAGAATAAAAACAGAGGGAATACTTACAAGCCCATTTATGAGGTCAGCATTTCTCTGATACCAAAAACAGATAAAGACATAAGAAAAGAAAACTAGGGCCGGTGAGATGGCTCAGCGGCTTAAGCGCCTGCCCGGCAAGTGCAAGGGCCCAAGTTCGACTCCCGGATCCCACATACGAAAAAGGGGCCGCTGATATCGCTCAGTGGCATGGGCGCCTGCTGGCGCATGAGGTCCTGAGGTCGACCCCCTGGTACCCACAAAAAAAAAAAAAAGAAAGAAAAGAAAACTACAAATATGTCTCATAAAAATAGATGTAAAAACCAGGTGTAGTGGTGCATGCGTGTAATCCCAGCACTTTGGAGGCTGAGGCAGGAGGATTGCCACAAGGTCGAGGCCAGCCTGGACTACACAGTGAGTTCAAGGCTAGTCTGAACTACATAGCGAGATGCTTTCTCAAAAAATACAAAACAAAAAGCTGTAAAAACCCTCAAGAAAATATTAGCAAGGTGGGTCCAGAGATGTATAAGAAGAATTATATACCATGACCAAGTGGGATTTACTTCAGGTATGCAAGCTGGTTCAACATTCAAAAATGTACTTCATCACATTTACGAGCTAAAAAAGAAAAATCATATGAGTATATTAATAGATGCCAAAAAATAATTTGGCAAAGTCCAATATCAATTTATGATTTAAAAAATGCTCAGTAAACTAAGAGTAGGAAGGAACTCCCTCAACTTGCTTAAAAAATATATAAAAAATGTATAACAAATATAATACTTAAAGGTTAGAAAAGAGAAGATTCCCTACTAAGAAAAAGAACAAGGCAAGGATGTTTTCTCTCACCACAGCTTTTCAGCATACTAATTAATGCAATAGGACAAGAAAAGCAAAAACAAACAAACAAACAAACAAAAAACAGATTGGGAAAAAGAAATAATACTATGTGCACAGGTGACATCATTGTCTTGTAGAAAACCCAAAAGAATCAATGAGACAGCTCCTTGAACTTACAAAAAACTATAGAAAAATTGCGGGATACAAGTTTAATATAAAAAAGTCATTTGCTTTCCTATTTATCAGTAATGAACAAATGGAATTTGAAATTAAAAACAGAAAAACATAAAAATAAAAAATAAAAACAGTGCAATTTATATCTTACCCCCTCCAAAATAAAGAAGTGCTATGTAAAATCTAGCAAAATGTGTACAAGATCTTATATGAGGACAGTTACAGAAGTCTGATGAAGTAAATTAAAGAACTAAGTAAATGGAGCAATGCCGTTGTGTAGTTAATAAGACTTAATATTGTCAAGACACTGATTCTCAAATCGACCTATGGATTCTTTGTTTCTTTTTTGTAAGAGAATCTTTTTTCTGTCTGGTACTTTCAGTAAGTACTTTAAGATACTGATGCACAGAGTTATTTTTTTAAAAACCTATACAGTGTACACCACTGAGAGTGAACACTGATGTGAACTGTGGCCTTTCAGTGATTACAGTGTAGCAAATGTAGGTTCACCAGTTGTAACAAATGTACAACCAGAGGGAGGCGCTGGTAACTGGGAAGCCTATGCCTGTGTCGGAGGAGGGGTACATGGGAAATCTCCACCTTCTTGATTTCGTTTTGAACCTGAAACAGCTCTAAAAATGTAAAAATATTTTTAAATGAATGAAATGACTACCTATCTCATCCCACGGACCTGTCATTTTATTTAACTAATAGCTACTGTGGGCAGTGACATTGTTTCTAAGTGATGTTTTATTTCTGCTATGTGGCAACCTAAGTTCCCAGACAGATTCTCCCACTGATAGTAAAGTAACTTGCTGATAACATGTTTACAAGCCCCAAAGAGCTGGTAAGGAAAGAGATTGTACAGGCCAAAGATTATGTGAAGACAGAAATGCAAATACAAATGTTCAAACTAAAATCTTAAAGGAAGTTGGGGTTAAAAGGTAGTTTGCTTTGAAAGGAGCCCCGGCGATATTAAGAGCCATGTCCACTGAAGCACAGTGAAAGCGAGAAGCCAGCGGAATGATTTCTCAACGTGCCAAACCGTATTCCTAAAGATTTGCTTTTGTAAGGGCCTGCTGCTCACATACTCGGTGTTTTTTTTCTGAAAGTGCCCTTATTTTGCCTTTATTCTTTTTTTTGCGTGTGGGTACCGGGGGTGGGGGGTCGACCTCAGGACCTCGCGCGCCAACAGGCGCCCATGCCGCTGAGCGATATCACCGGCCCCTTTTTCGTATGTGGGATCCGGGAGTCGAACTCGGGCCCTCGCGCTTGCCAGGCAGGCGCTTATGCCACTGAGCCATCTCACCGGCCCTGCCTTTATTCTTGAAAGATATTTTCGTTAGGTATAGAATTCGATGTGGGGTGACTTATTTTCTTGCCACATTGATATTCCAAACACACACAGACACACACACACACATGCACACACCACAAGTCAGATAGAATGTGTGAGATGAAAAGAAATAAAAAGAATTTTAAAATGTCAATTATGTGGAGAAATCAGAACAATTGCCTATAGAACAACGCATATACCAATCATTGTAAGTGATGTGTTTACTTTCCTACTGAAAAATACAAAAACTTAGAACGTTGTACATTCACGTCCTTTGTGACTAATTTGCACATGCTTTAAATTGTTTAAAATTTCACATCTAGTACACAAAATACACTTTAAACTAAAATACATGACAACAATTGCATAGAAGCCATAAGGTAATTGATAGAATTAAATGTTTTAAAAACTTGCATTTTTCAGTGAAAAATAAATATGCTACTAATAAAAATGTCATATATGCACACTTACTATATCTTACATATTTGCGTACATTTGAAATATTTATTAAACAAATATTTTAAACATTCATGTGAAGTATTAACTTGGACTTTATAAGTTGAATATATTTGTTATAATTTAAAGATAAGCACCAAAAAGAATAAGATGCATAAACTACAAAGCTATCTAAGAAAAACAAGATGAGGAAAAAATGCTCAAATAGTGAAAAAAGAAGAAAGATACAAAATAGGTGAGACAGAAAGAACAAATGGGTGATATGAGTTAGTCCAAATATATAAGGAATTATAATAAATGGGAATATACAACACGTGCAAGTTGAATGAAAAGACTATTAGAAAGAAGAGAAAAACACTCAGCTCTATATTACTTACAAAAATCCATTTAAAACATAAAGATATATTCACAGCTAACATCCATACTTAGTGGTGAAAGACAAAAAGTGTTGCTTTAAATTAGATACTTGTATGCCAATGTTCACAACAGCATATTCATAGCAGCCAAAAGGCGGAAACAACCCAAGTGCCCATAAAGATATGAACGGAAAAATAAAATGGGGCGTATCCATATAATATATAATAGAATGCAAAATTATTCAGACAGATAAGACAATGAAGTTCTGACTCATGCCAGAACAGGGATAGACCTTGAAAACATTACACTAAGTAACACATAAGACACAAAAAAACTATTGTGAGATTCCATTTCCATGGAATATCTATAATACATACATTCATAGAGACAGAAAATTGATTAGAGCCTACAGGAGCCAGGTCGAGGACAGTAGAGAGTTTTCAACCAACGAGTATAGTGTTTCTGCGTGGGGTGATGAAAAAGTTTTGGAAATAGAGTAATGATTGGACAATAGTATAAACATAATTAATGGTACTGAATTGTAAATGTAAAAGTGGTTTAAGTGGCTAATTTTATAAATATTTTACCACAACTTAAAATAATTATAACTAAATCGTTGAATGGTACATTTTAAATGAATAAATTGCCCAGTGTTTGAATTACATCTCAATGATGCTGTTATTAAAAACATAGGATGTAGCTAAAGAAAGTATTTAAAAAAAAATTTTTTTTTTTTTTTAAGATACCAGGAATCGGAACTCAGGACCTCACGCTTGCCAGGCAGGCGCTGCGCCACTGAGCTAAATTCCCTGCCCATGATTAAAAATATTAGTCTTAAATGCTTTTGTTACTAAAAAAAGAGAAAATTTTGAAAAATGATGAATGAAATGCCCATTGTAAGAAGTCAGAATAAGGACAAAATATGCCCAAAGAAATAAAAGTACAAAGGGAAAATTAGCGAAGTCTAAAACAAATTATACATTACAGAAGCCGCACAGAGGCGCGCCCCTTCCCCACGACAGCGAACAGGCGGGCGCAGAAGGGCGCCCCTCACCCCACGCGAGCAAGCGGACCTGCGCCGGGCAAGCAGTGCCCGGCCCCAGGCGCGCAGGCGCACACCGGAGGAGCGGCGCCCCCAGGGCGAGGGCTCAGCCGTCCACCGACGCCAAGTTTTGCTTCCCCACAGTAAGGGGCAGCAGACACAAGGATTAACCAACTGACCTGATCCTGGACGAGGACGATGCCCAAGGAGAGACAAGAGCAAGCGGACCCCAGGGCTGAGGACATTAAGACCAAGTGCGCACTTGAGCCCCTTTCCTGTGTCCCGCATCAGGTGGAGGAAAGAAGCGCTGATTGTTTCACCGTCAAGAACAGAAGTAAGAACTCGCTGTGGTCTGGACGGTAACGACAGTCTGGGAGGGAACGGACCTAAGGTTCTCGGGTACAGGGAGGGCACCTCAAAAACCCATTGGCCCTGCTGGGCGTGGTGGCGCACGCCTGTAACCCCAGCGCTCAGGAGGCTGAGGCAGTAGGATTGCAGAAAGTTCGAGGCCAGCCTGGGCTCCATAGTGAGTTCGAGGCCAGCCTGAACTACATGGCGAGACCCTGTCTCAGACAAAACAAAACAAAACAACAACAGAAAACAAAACCCAAAACAAAACAGAAACCCAAAGACCAAAACAAACAAACCATTGGCCCTAAAGCTAGGCACAGGACATTGTGACTGGTTCGAACCAAATACTGAAGACCTTGAAAAGAAATCACTCATTTAAAAACAGAAAATTTTAAAATAAATTTTTCTATTTTGTATAATTTTATCTCTCCTTCATTGGATTTCTTAGGGGCTTGGGTTTTTTTCTTCCCTTTTAGTTTCTTTTCTCTTCTTTTCTCTTTTTCCGTTTCAGCTGTTTTTCTCTTCCTTCTAATCTTTCATTTCCTGTTTTTGCTGTTTATCTTTCTTCTTCTTTTTTTTTTTTTTTTTTTTTTTTTTTGTGGGTACCGGGGGGTCGACCTCAGGACCTCGCGCGCCAGTAGGCGCCCGTGCCGCTGAGCGATATCACCGGCCCCTTTTTCGTATGTGGGTCCCGGGAGTCGAACTCGGGCCCTCACGCTTGCCGGGCAGGCGCTTAAGCCACTGAGCCATCTCACCGGCCCCTATCTTTCTTCTTCTTTTACTTCGTTCTTTCCTGTGAGTGTCCTCTAACACTATTAATTTTTTTTTTACTCCTCAGTAGGACCCTGATCTCATTTTTCTCTCCTGTTTCTCATATCTCATTAATTTTTCAAAATTTGCTTTATTTATTCTCCAGTTTCCCACCCCCTCTACATTTACTACTGTAACTACTAAGCTTTATGATTCTCTGGATAGTTAATTAAACTTACACCATTGCTACTGAATACTATTTTATTGTTAGTAGAGTTAAAGCTGTTCCACCTAGTAGATATTTACTGTAGCTCAATAATTGGTCAATATTTGATATTCATACTATAATTACAGACTCTTTTCTATGGTTAAGGGTGGTACATTTTTTTTTTATGGGTACCAGGGGTTGAACTCAGGACCACGTGCTTGCCAGCAGGCGCTTGTGCCACTGAGCGATATCACCGGCCCTTTTTTTCCTTTGTATGTGGGTACCCGGAGTCAAACTCACACTTGCCAGGCAGGCGCTTATGCCGCTGAGCTATCTCACTGGCCCCCAAGGGTGGTACATTATTGATACTTAGGGTTTGTCAATATTCAGTTTGTAGTTGATGCTATAAATGATGCTGATTTTTAGTACTATGTCCAAGGTGACATAGCTGTTGCTATTAGATGTTCTATTGGGATACCAATATTTGAATTGCTTTGGGGTCATTAGTAATACAGTGGCCCATTCCTAGAGAACCAAGTACTGGGCCTAATACACTGCAATCTTCCATCCCAAGTAAATGGAGGTGGTTGGATCCTGAGACAGAGGCAAAGGCCAATAGTTACCTATGCCAGAGGACACCACTGAAAAGTAGACATTAATTAAAGAGGGCTCCATACTCAAAACAAAGCTTTCCTTGCATCAACCTGCAAGCCTCAACACAAAAACAAACAAAAAATAAAAACATGACAGGATTAGTCCACGAATGCTTCCAAAAACTCCCAACTCCTTTGAAGCTGGTCCATGGGGCACGGGAGAGAAGGAAACCAAAAGCCACACATCCAAATTATTCAAAATGATATTAGGGGAGACAACAAAGCCAATCAATAAAGCATTTGGCAAGCTCAGAGAAGATATAAGTAATAAGACATTGGGCCATTTATCAAAGGGGAAGAGGACCAAGAGATGAAGGAAGCAGGGAGAAAAGGGGATGAAAAAAGGAATCAAAATGTGTTATGTGCACGTACCAACTTCACAAAAGGGATGTAAATGTGACGTACTGCAAATGTGTACAAAAAAAAAGGAAGGGGATCAAGAGATGGAATGGTGGAGAGAGAGATAATGATGAGAAAGGGGTGAAAAAAGGAATTAAGATGTATTATGTACATGTACCAGCTCCACACAAGGAATGTACACATTGTGTATGAAAAACATATACTAAAAAATAAAAAAATAAAAAAAAATAGGGCTGGGGATATAGCTCAGTGGCACAGCACCTGCCTGGTAAGCACAAGGTCCCAAGTTTGATTCCCGGTACCAAAAATAAATAAAATTAAATTAAATAAGATATTGGGCCAAATAAAATGACCAGTGAGTCTACAGAAGATACTAATGAAAAGCTAGCTGAGCTAAATAAAATGATGCAAAACATGAATGACCAGCATAGAAAAATATTAGAATCCACAAAAAGGCTCCAAAATAAAAAGTCAGGAGATTAAAAGTTCTATTGAAAGTATGGGCAGCAGAATGATCAATATGAGGACAGTGTCAGAACTAGAAGACAGGGCTGTTGTCAGTGACAAATTCATGAATGGCATCTTAAAAACATCAAGAGAACATGAAAAAGGTATCCAACAGCTCCTAGACGATGCCAAAAAGACTAATCCAAGATTAATTGAAATTAGTAAAAAATCAGAAGGTAACACAAATGGCATACAATATCTGTTTACTGAAATAATAGCAGAAAACTTTCCAAATAAGGGAAAAGAATTTAACATACAGAAAAGAATTTCTGCACAACACATCCTAGTCAAAATCCCGGAAGTCCAACACAAGAATGGAATCTTAGAAGTGTTTAGAGAAAAGCAACAAATCATTGATAAAGAAAAATTTATCGGAATTATAGCAGACTTCTTAATGCAAATCTTAAGGGTCAAGGAAGCTTGGAGTGAAGTATTTCAAGCCCTAAAAGAAAACTATTTCCAATCCAGGCTGATATATCTTGCAAAACCATCCTTCAAAACTGATGGAGAGGGCCGGTGAGATGGCTCAGCGGCTTAAGCGCCTGCCTGGCAAGCGCGAGGGCCCGAGTTCGACTCCCGGAACCCACATACGAAAAAGGGGCCGGTGATATCGCTCAGTGGCACGGGCACCTGCTGGTGCGCGAGGTCCTGAGGTCGACCCCCGGTACCCACAAAAAAAAAAAAAAAAAACTGATGGAGAATAAGATATTCTCATGATAAATAAATTTATAATCACCAAAACAGAACTCAAAAGTATTCTCAAGAACACTCTAAAAAGAGACAATGAAGCTAGCAATGACAAAAGGTCTAATAGAATGAATACATCAGGTAGGGTGAGCAGTTAAGTAGAAGGGAAAAATAGGTAATCAGAAACAGTAAAATAAGGCAATGACAAGAGTAAGTAAATACATATCAGTAATAACTTTCAATGTTGATGGCCTAAATTCTGGAATCAAAAGACACAGACTCACAGAATTGATCAAGAAACAAAATCCAAATATATATACAAGAAACACATTTAACACCCCAAAAAACTCATGGACTAAAAATTGAAGGATGGAAAACAGTATTCCATGCAACAGGAATCTAAAAGAGCAGATGTAGCTACCCTGTATTCTGACGAAGTTAACTGAATAAAGAGTTAAGCCAAAACTGAATAAAAGAAGCAAAGAAGATCATGACATATTGGTTAAGGGAACAATCCAATATGAAGAGATAGCAATTTTTAACGTAAATACACTGGACAATGGTGCATCCAAATTCATAGTGTGAAACCGAGATACACATGAACACAATTATCCTGGGGGGCCTCAATACCCCACAACCACAGGTAGACAGATCAACCAGACAAAAAATCAACAAAGAAATATCAGAGTTGAATAAAACCTTTGAGTAACTGATATTTATTTATTTATTTATTTATTTATTTATTTATTTTTATTTAGAGAAAGAGATCCACTCAACAACAGAACACATACTCTTTTCAGGAGCACATGGAACTTTCTTCAAAATAGACCACACGCTACCAATAAAGCATGCTTCAATAAATGTGAAAGAATTGAAATTATACCACGCTTATTATCAGATCATAGTACAATGAATCTAGAAATCAATAGCAAAAGAAACCACA
Source organism: Erethizon dorsatum (assembly GCA_028451465.1). Taxonomy (NCBI): domain Eukaryota; kingdom Metazoa; phylum Chordata; class Mammalia; order Rodentia; family Erethizontidae; genus Erethizon; species Erethizon dorsatum. The sequence continues at coordinate 115,282,436 of CM051833.1, read as the reverse complement.
GAAACAATGCAAATGTATGGAGATTAAACAACACACTGTTGAATAATCAATGAATCACAGAGGAAATTAAAGAAGAAATAAGATAGTTCTTAGAATTAAACAATAATGCCAGTACGACATATCAGAACTTATGGGACATGATGAAAGCAGTCCTAAGAGGGAAGCCTGCAGCTGTGAATGCCCATATCGTAAGAAGAGAATGAGCCCAAAAATACTAACAATGCACCTCAAGGTCCTAGAAGAACATGAACAATCCAACCCCAAACCTAGTATAAGGAAAGAAATTATAAGGATCAGAGCAGAAATCAGGGAAATCATGACAAAAACCCCACAACAATACAAAGAATCAATGAATTGAAGAGTTGGTTCTTTTTTTTTTTTTTTTTTTTTTTGTGGGTACCAGGGGGACGACCTCAGGACCTCGCGCACCAGCAGGCGCCTGTGCCGCTGAGTGATATCACCGGCCCTTTTTTTGTATGTGGGTTCCGGGAGTCGAACTCGGGCCCTCGCGCTTGCCAGGCAGGTGCTTACGCCGCTGAGCCATCTCACCAGCCCAAAGAGTTGGTTCTTTGAAAGAATAAACAAAATAGACAAATTCATTGCTAATTAACCCAAAAAAGGAGAGAAAAGACCAAAATCAATGCAATTCAAAGTGGAAAATATGAAATCACAATGGACACTGCTGAAATAAAAAAAAATATTAAGAACTACTTCATAAATCCGTATACCAGTAAATTGGAGAACTCAGAAGAAATGGATACATTTCTAGATACAGATGAATTACCAAAACTGAACCAAGAAGATTTAAAAACCCTGAATAATCTAATGACAGGTAATAAAATTGATGCAGTAATGAAAACCTACCAATTAAGAAAAGCTCATTTTTGTATGGAGTCCCTGCAGAAATCTTTTAAAAACTCTAAGAAAGACCCAACACTGTCTTAGTTACTTTTCTCATTGCTGAGACAAAATACCCAACACCCAAAGTTAAAAGAGGAAAGGTTGATTTGGCTCAAATCTCATAGAGGTTACAGTTTATAGATGGTGGGCTCCAAGACAGGCTGGCATGGCAGGCTGGCATGGCAGGGGGGCATCACAGAGGACAAACAGTCCACAGCAAAGCAGGGTAGGCAGAAGGCAACAAGAAAGCGACAAGTGACAAATAGGACCCTCTTTCTGCCCCTTATATCCTATCCAGGCTACACACCCTTAGGGTGGGTAGCACACTCACCCAAGGTGGGGCAGCCTTAATCCTAGCATTGCACCATGAATCAATCCCAGCATCACATCCTTGATCCCAGCATCACACCCCTTAGATATAGCCACCTCCAAAAGCCCCACCTATGACCACATGAGACTTTGGGTGGGACATCTAGATACAAGCCATAACACACTAATACTCTTCAAGCTCTTTAATGAAATTGAAAGGGAAAGAGTACTCCCAAAGTCATTCCTGGAAGCTACTATTATCCTATTTCCAAAACCAGACACGGATTCAACCAAAAAAGAGAACTCTAGGCCAATTTTTTTTTTTGTGGGTACTGGGGGGTCGACCTCAGGACCTCGCGTGCCAGCAGGCACCCGTGCCGCTGAGCGATATCACCGGCCCCTTTTTCGTATGTGGGATCCGGGAGTCGAACTCGGGCCCTCGTGCTTGCCAGGCAGGCGCTTACGCCACTGAGCCATCTCACCGGCCCAAGGCCAATTTTTTAATGAACATAGATACAAAAATCCTCAACAAGACACTGGAAAACAGAAGCAATGAATCATCAAAAAGATGATACATCATGAATTCATCTCAGGGATGCAAGTAGACTTCATCTGGGGGTGCAAGGATGGTTCAACCTATGCAAATCAACAAATATGGTATATCACATAAACAGAAGCAAGGACAAAAATTACAGGACCTTCTCAATAGATGCAGAAAAAACCTTTAACAAAATTCAACATCCTTTCATGTTAAAACCCTGAAGAAAATAGGTATAGAAGGACATTATCTCAATCTGATAAAAAGCATTCATGACAAACCTACTTCCAACATCATATTAAATGGGGAAAAATGGAAAACTTTCTCTCTGAATTCAGGAACCAAATAAGGATGTCCATTATCACTACTCCTGTTCAACATAGTGCTCAAAACATTAGCAAGGGCAACTAGGCAAGAAAAAGAGATAGAAGGGATATGTATAGAAAAGCAAGAAGTCAAATTATCATTATTTGTAGATGACATGAATTTCTACATAAAAGACCTAAAAAATCCACCAGAAGACTCTTAGAATTAATACCAAATTTGGTAATGTTGCAAGATAAAATCAACATCCAAAGCCAATATTGTTCCTGTACACTAATAAGGAACCCACTGAGAGAGAAATTAGGAAAAAATAGCATTCACAATAACACCAAGAAAAATTCAGTACTTAGGAATTAACCTAACTAAGGAAGTGAAAGACCTCTACAACAAAAAATACAGTACTCTGAAAAAGGAAATCTAGTAAGATATCAGAAAATAGAAAGATACCCCCTGTTCCTGGGTAGGCAGAACCAATATAGTGAAAATGGCCATACTTCCACAATTGATATACAGATTTAATGCAATCCCAATCAAAACACCAATAGTATTCTTCACGGAACTGGAGAAAACTATCCTAAAATTCATATGGAACCAGAAGAGACCTAGAACAGCAAAATTAATTCTGGATAACAAGAGCAAAGCAGTGAGCATCACAAACCCAGACCTGAAGTTATATTACAAAGCTACACTGATAAAACAACATGGTACTGGCACAAAAACAGACACGAGGATAAATGAACCAGAAAAGAGGATCCAGAAACAACCCCACACACATTCAAGTACTTGATCTTTGACAAATAGGCCCAAAACATTCAGTGAAGGTAAGAGAGCATCTTTAATAAATGGTGCTGATGGGGCTGGTGAGATGGCTCAGCGGCGTAAGCGCCTGCCTGGTAAGCGCGAGGTCCTGAGTTCAACTCCTGGAACCCACATACAAGAAAAGGGCCGGTGATATCGCTCAGCAGCATGGGCACCTACTGGTGCACCAGGTCCTGAGGTCGACCCCCAGTACCCACAAAAAAAAAAAAATGGTGCTGGGAAAACTGGCTACCCACATGCAGAAGATTGATTCTAGACCCACTTTCTTACCACATACTAAACTAAAATCAAAATGGATTAAAAAACTGAATGTTAAAACAGAAATGCATAACCTGTTGCCGGAAGATAAAATAGGTAAAACTTTTGGTGTCATAGACACAGGCAAGGACTTTCTGTGTAGAAAACCAGTTGGACAGAAAATAGTACTGAGAATCAACAAATGGGATTGTATCAAATTAAAAAGCTTCTGTACAATGAAAGAAGCAACCAACAGAGTGAAAAGAAAACCTACAAAACTGAGAAAAAACAAATTTTGCCAGAGATTCCTCAGACAGAGCACTGATATCTAGAATGTACAAAGCTGCAAAAAAAAAAAAAAGAGAAAAAAAAAAAAAGCCTCTCCAAATAACAGACCCAAAAAAAAAAATGGGCAGTGAAATGAATAGACACTCCACAGAAGAAGTACAAACGGCCAATAAATACATGAAGAAATGCTTGACGTCACTGGCCATGAGAGAAATGCAAATTAAAACAACACTGAGATTCCACCTTACCCCAGAAAGAATGACCATAATCAAGAAATCAAATAATAACAACCCTTGGTGAGGCTGTGGTGAAACACTGTTGGTGGGAGTGTAAACTAGTACAACCAGTATAGAAATCAGTGCAGCGATTCCTCAAAACACTAAAAGTAGAAATTTCATTGGACCCAGTTATTCCCTTTCTAGGTATCTTTCTGAAAGAGTTAAAGGCATCACATTACAGTGATACATGTATACCCTTGTTTATAGCAGCACAATTCATAATAGCCAAATCTTGAAAGTGGCCTAGATGTCTATCAACAGGTGAATGGGTAAAGAAAATGTGGTATTTACACACGATGGAGTACTACTGTGCTGTAAAGAAAAATATGAATTGTTTGCAAGAAAATGGATGCATCTTGAGACTACAATGTTAAGTGAAATAAATCAGACTCGCAAGCTTAAATATTACATGGTTTCTCTTATATGAGAATCCCAAATTATAAATAAAGAGCAAAATAAAAGATAAATAAGAGGAAGTAGGGAGATAGATCTTTCTCAAATGGGAAAGGGATAAAGAGATGGAGGGTAGAAGAGGGAAGGGAGTGGAAGGGGATGAAAAAAGGAATAGGGGCTGGACGTGGTGGTGCACACCTGTAATCCTGAGGCAGGAGGATCACTGTAATTTCAAGGCCAGCCTGGGCTCCATAATGAGTTCAAGTCTAGCCTGAACTACATAGTGAGACCCTGTCTCAAAAAAAAAAAAAAGGCCAGTGAGATGGCTCAGTGGCATAAGTGCCTGCCGGGCAAGCGCGAGGGCCTGAATTCGACTCCCAGATCCCACATACGAAAAAGGGGCCGGTGATATCGCTCAGCGGCACGGGCGCCTGCTGGCGTGTAAGGTCCTGAGGTCGACCCCCGGTACCCACAAAAAAAAAAAAAAGAAAGAAAGAAAGAAAGAAAGAAAGAAAGAAAGAAAGAAAAAGGAATTGGAATGTGTTATGTACATGTACCAACTCCGCACAAGGAATGTAAAAATTATGTACTGCAAACATATACTAATTAAAAAAAGAGAAGATTCACGGAGACTAAAATTAATTTTGGAAAGACCAATAAACAACAACACTTACAAAATAACATGAAGAAATAAAAAAGGGAAGGCAACTATTACCAATATCAGGAACAAAAATGGGGGCACAAATATACGTGTTTAAAGATTAAACAGATACAAAGAAGATATTAGGGACAAGTTTTGTCGCAATAAATCTGAAATTTTAGATGAAAAATTAAATTCTCAGAAAAAGCAACTTAATAAAACTGAATCAAGGAAAAATAGAAGCTATAACTAGCCCTGGAACAGTTAGAAACAGAGAGTAGAGGGAGCCACTCCCTCCCTTCGTTCAGCTGTAAACACAACACCACCCTACACAACGCCCTACACACCACCCTACACAACACCCCGTCTAAGCTTAGGAGGTCGCGGTGCCCGAGGCAGCGGATCGTCGACACCAGTGGGAGTCAGAATTCGAGGCACTGGAGTGAGGGGTTCTGACCCTTTAAATACTGGAAACCCGAGTTATCAAGGTTTCCTCTTCTCCCTCCCTTTTCCCTTTGCCCTTTTGCCTGTTCCTGTCCTACCATCCCGTGATCTTCAGTAAACGTAGCTACTTACTACTTACTCTGAGGTGTACGGTGGCAATTCTTCCCTTGTGCACAAGAACCTGGTCTATTTTGGGGTCATTCATCTGTAACAGCCCTATAACCACTAAAAAGAACCTGAATCAGTATTCAAAAGTCTTCCCTCCAAAAAAAATATACCCAGGCTTAGACTATTTTACTGCAAAATTTTTCCAAATATGTGAGCAAAACGTAATTTGATCTTATATTGTTGTAGTCAGGGTTTGCAAGGGAATAGATTTAATACAGGACACAAAATTTATAGGATTATTTTATAATATTCACCCAAAGAGTCAAATACAGAAGAGTGCAGATCTGTCCATGCACTAGAGACCCGGAGAATCCAGCTGAGGGCCTGGATCCCACAGCAGTGTCCCCCACGAGTCCAGCTGAAGACTTAGAGCCCATAACAGTGTCCTACACGAGTCCAACTGGAGGCCTAGAGCCCACAATGTCTCATGCAAGTCTGTATCAAGGATCCGCACTGGGAAGGCCCAAAGGCCAGTGGTGGAAGCCAGAAAGTCTGTGCCAGTGGGATGAAGGATCTGTGCCAGCAGGCTGAGGGATCTGCACTGGAGCCAGGAAGCAATGCTCAAGGTAAGGACCAGAGCTCCCCTGAAAAGAACTGCAACCATCCTCAGTGACAGCAAGGTCCCGAGCTCCTCTGATGATGAGAACAGCTGAGTTCATATCAGGAAAGCCAGCATGACAAGTGTCTCCAGGAGAATCAACAGCACACCATCTTCCCCTCCAGTTCTCTTTTTATGCTGTTGGCAACAATCCTCAGGTGGGCCCTCCACACCCAGCACCACGCTGATCCAGTTCAGCTGGGTGTTACAAGTTGACCATTAGTTAATCCACCATATATTTTAGAATATAGAAAAAAAGGAACAACTTTTATCTCATTTTATAAGACTAGCATAACAGTGATACTGGAACCTTAAAAGAACACTACAGAGGAAGGGAAATCTCAATCTAAGCCCTAAGAACTGTAAAATTCTAAATAAAAGATTAGCTAGTCAAAGGTAGTAATGTGTAAAAAGTGAATATAATATAACTGAGTTGATTTATGCCAGGAATACAAGGGTTGCTTAACAGCAGAGACCCAGTAAAAGTTACCAAAATAACCGATCAAAGGAGAAAAATCACCTGGTCTTACTTTTTTTTTTTTTTTCTTTATGTGGGTTCTGGTAGTCGAACTCAAGACCTCACGCTTGCCAGGCAGGAGCTTATGCTGCTGAGCTATCTCACCAGCCTGACCTGGTCTTATTAACTGGGATGAAAGAACAAGTTAGATAAAATCCACCACCCATTTATGTAAGAAACTTCTAGCAAAATGGTAAGAGAAACTTCTAGCAAAATGGTAAGAGAAGGAAACCTGACAAAGAATTTCTATTTTATTTTATTTATTTATTTATTTTTTTTTTTTGTGGGTACCAGGGGGTCGACCTCAGGACCTCGTGCGCCAACAGGCACCCGTGCCACTGAGCGATATCACCGGCCCCTTTTTCGTATGTGGGATCCGGGAGTCAAACTCGGGCCCTTGCGCTTGCAAGGCAGGCGCTTATGCCGCTGAGCCATCTCACCGGCCCAAGAATTTCTATTTTAAAAACTCTTTATAAGTCATACTTGATGGAATACATTGAATAGATTGCTATTGTACATTATAATGAATTCCAGAAAATCAACCAAATGTGGAAGCCAAGACTATAAAATAAGGCAACATATCTTTATAACCTCAGATTAAACTAAGGATTTTTTAAACAAGAAAGATATTGTTAACTTAAAAGAAGAAATTGCCAAATTTTACTATAAGAATTTCTGCTCACAAGAAGATACTATAAATAAGCCACAAGAGAGAGAAGGTACTTTTCCTATTTGTAACCAACAAAGATCAACTTATATAATATATAAGTAATTATAAATCAAAACAAAAATATAAACAATCTAATAAAAAGTTGGTCCAAAAGCTTACAATCTTTTCAAAAAAGAAAGCCCAACTTACCAACAGATTATGTTCAATGCAAATCAACAAAAGAATTACATGCCACTTTATACCCATCAGAATGGCTAAAATAAAAAAGATAAACAGGGAAGGGAATGAAAAAAGAATTAAGATGTGTTCAGCACGTGCACCAACTCCCCACGAGGAATGCAACCTTTATGTCCTGCAGGTGTGGACTACTAAAAAAACGACGAACAGTAGGGACTCGGATGTAGCTCAGAGATAGAGCGCTTTCCCAGCATGCTCAAGACCCTGGATTTGATCCCCAGCACTGAAAAAGAAGACAATGACAAGTGTTGACAAGGATGCAAAGAAGTTGAAACCTTATATTATGCACAATATGTCATACAATAGTTGTATACATCATATATCATATACTTTGATGGAATTATAAAGTTATTTGGCTCTTTGGAAAACAGTTTGGTAGTTTGTCAAAAAGTTAAAAGGAGTAAATATATTATTAAGCAATTTCACACTTACTTGTATAATCAAAAGAAATGAAAAATATGTCCATACAAAAATTTTTACAGAAATGTTCATGGCAGCATTTTTCATAATAGCCCAAAGTATGACTGTCAGTCATAAAATTAAATTAGGTATGAGTATAGAGTGACAAAAGTATATCCGTATAATGAAATTATTCAACAGTAAAAGAAACAAGAATGAAATATTGACAAATGTTACAACATTGATGAACCTGGAAAAAATATACGTGTACTGAAAGAAGCCAGTTACAAAAGGCCACATGCTGTGTAATCCCCTCCATGTGGAGAGTCCAGAAATGGCAAATCTACAGAGACAGGAAATAGATAAGGGGCCAGGAGGCAGCGGACACGGCTGCTAAGGAGTGTGGGGTTTCTTTTGGGGTGATGGAAATGTTCTAAAATTGATTGTGGAATAACTGAATTTACTAAAAACTACTGAATTGTACACTACACGGATGAATCCCACAAAGTGTGAATTGCATCACAATAAAACTGTTACTGGAAAAAGCACAATGAGATAGTACTTGGTGCTCTACATGGGCAAAAATGAAAAATGTCTGATGATTTCAAGTATCTATAAGCATATGGTGCCACTGAAACTCACACACCAAACTATAAATTAGTAAAATCACCTGGGAAGATGGCTTAGTGTTGCCTAGCAAAGTTGAACATATGCTAATCTAGCAGTTCTACTTCTTTCATTATGCTCAAAAGAAATTCTTCCACATGTGCAGCAGAAAATGTAATGAGTATGTTTTAGCAGCACTGCTCATAATAGCAAAAAAAGGGTGATGAAATATTCACTGCAGTAGAATAGATAAGCATCATTCTAGAAATGAATGTACTCAGACCATACCCATCAACAATGAAGACTCTCAGAGACATAAGTAAAGCAAAGGAAGAAAATTAGAGAAGAAAACAGCATGACTGCATTTATATCAAATTAAAATGCGATATCATATAGCATATATCATATATTCAAAGGCAAACTGCAAAGGAAAAGTAATGATTGTACGAAGGTTAGAACAATTGTTACTCTTCGTAAGGACCAGAGACATGAAATTGGAAAAAAGCACATGGACAGCACTGTTTTACTTGTTATCCTGGCTACACAGGCACTTTCTTTATTACTATTCTTTAAAGTAAAATCAAACATTTTGAGCATTCTTCTGTATATAATATATATTTTGTAATAAAACAAAAAATTATTAAGTGAATTTCTTACTTTATAGATCACAGCATGCATCTGATCATTTCATTAAGCTAATTTCTTAGAAGTTGAATAACTGGGTCAACAGAAAATGACACTTGCAAGGCCAAATTACTATTCAGAAAAACTGTTCCGGTTTCCCTCCCGCCAGTCGTACATCACAGGTCCTGACCACACTGCTTGAAAAGTTGTCTGCCCTTGCCCTGCCCCAGTTCCCACTCACTCTTTAGCCCACTGTGTTCTTTCTATTTTAGGTCACTGGTGTCCTTTATTTAGGAAATTTAATGGCTACTTATCTTCTTGAATGATTTAGAAGATATAATAGCGCTAAAGAGTTTTCCAAATGACTCATATCATCCATCATGTTGGCTTTTAACTTTTTTCATTCTTACATCATCATTTGGCCCCCAGTTGTTGGAAAATCTTCCTACAGTTTCCTGTAAACTACCTTAATTCTTAAGGGATAAGGTAGCTTTAAACAGAATTCTCCTTCTCGTTTATCCTCATCATGATCATCATAAATAATCATCGTTATTACTCGTTAGCCAGCTTCATGGATGTCGGCTATGTCCACTGAGTGACGATGTTTGAGTACTGTGGGATCTGGTCTCCAGTGATGGACCCCAAAGCACCAGGCCTCCTGGCAGTCACCAGAGTCCCCTCCCACGTGGTTCTATAATTTCTCTAATCAAAAATATGTGGCACAAGTGATGTACCAGTTCCATCAACGCGCCTTCCATAAGGCCTTCTGCTTTTGCACTGTTGGGAATTGTAGGCCACCGCGTAGTTTAGTGACCTTGCTAACGAAACCACATGGAGACACCTTTTGGACAAGCCATGTGGACAGGAAGAGGCCTGAGACTACACGGAGAGAGAAGCCCAGCTATCCCATCATCCAGCCTTCCAGCCCTCCCCGCCAAAGCACCACCCACATGAGGGAAGTCACCTCACCACCATCCGACCATAACTGCGAGACACTGCCAGAAAGGCCAGCAGAAACCAGTGAACTCACAGCAGTGTGAGAGCTGATACAAATTGTCTTAAGCCACTGAGCATTGAGGCATTTTGTTTGCACAGCAGGAAAATAGGAAAATTCTGTTTTACGTTGTCCCTCGTATTTAACATTTGGGATATGGCGAAACTTTTCCTTGATTAGAAATAATTTTGAGATTCTTAGGGTCTGAATTAACTACATCTCTCTGCTAAAAGGAGAGATGGTCTAGCAAACAACTGTTGAGGGTTTTATATTATCTAAGAGGTAATATTTGAGCTAAATCTGAAGGATGTAAAAGATCCGAAGACGTAATGAGGTGGAGGGCGAGCGTCTCAGACACAGTGGAAAGACCCTGAGAGCGGAGGACTCTCTGCAGGACACAGAGGCAGAAGAGCTCCGTTCTATTGGTTTCCACTTGGTAAAGCCTGAGCACTGGACCCAGGTCTTTTTTTAGAGTAGTCAGTGTGAGCAATCTCTTTACTTTCACAGGGAACAGAGCAAGATAGATGTGTTTAAAGAGTTCAATTAACATAGTGAAAGATATAGATGAGAAAAAAGATGGTCAGGTCAACTTATCTCCAAACTGGAGCCTGTTATGTTATGGGTTCTACCTCACGCCATAGAAACCTTCTCCTTTATATCATTCAGGGTAAGGGACGGAATGAAAACTGAATGTAGGGACAATTAGAAGGAGAGATAGGCAGGGACATAGGGCATGAAGTGGCTAACATGGCATGGCTAATGTGGCAGGTGGTTATAGAAATGACCACCTGCTTACTGGAAATTGCCCTTTGTGAACCTTTGCAGGTGTAGAACAGTTATTTTTAGGGACCCACTTGCATACATTTCCTGGAAAGCCCCTAGATCCCATGACCCTTGGCTCACTCTAGCAATGGCTCACCCTGACATCTCACCCCACCAATGGCTTATCCCAGCAACAAAGGCTAAGACCCCGATTGGCGTAGAGTACACCAATCAGTGAAGACCCCATAACCCCTAACTCACCAATTTACCCCTATAGGTATGGGCAGAGCAAAGACCCCTATTGAGAAGGTCATTGGAGCTCTCCCTGCCATGCAGTTTCATCTCCAGTTGCAGCAGCTTACAAATAAACCTTGGCTTCACACTACTTTCATTTCTGACCTCCTCATTCTGCACTGGACCACCTGGCTCCTCACCCTTCACTAGGGGATCTTTGAGTCAGCCTCACTTCACTTCTGCGTTCCTTACTGGAGTGAAGGCATGAACCCAGAAAGGTGGAGGGTCTTTCCACGAGAAGACCCCTAGCTTTCCAGATCCCCACCTGATGCTACATTTGGTGCTGAAACCCGGGATTACAGGAAAGACCACCAAAGATCCCGGACATGATCAGTATACACAGCCTAAACGGCAGTAATGAGGGAGGACACCCCATCCTCTTCTTGGCTCACTCACTGGGAACACCCCCCACCCCCGCTTCATGGCTTAGCAAGGAGGAATTTCCCGGGCTGGTCCCCTCATCATGCGATAGGGGACCCTTAAGACCAGGGCAATGAGTGTCAGTGCTGACCATCATGGAGGTATTGCAGACTTTCACCTCATTGTGCTAAGTGGTGGCATGCTTACTTAACTGCCGAAACAACTACTGCCCAGAGGTATTGCCTTGGTCATGGGTAAGTTAGACCCGTGGATATGGGAGGGGGAATCAGGAATCCTGGCTCATTTCCAGACATTCTCTCTGTCTAGAAATTTAAATCTATAACTTCTTTCTGGCTACTGTTACTCTGCATCTTACACATGGAGAATGAGATAGTTTCTAAATCAGGCTTCCCACCTCAGAGATGTCACTTCTGTAGGACCTTCGGGCAACACATCTTTCACACCGCTTCTAACTTCTTTCCCTCACACACAGGGACAGATGATTCTTCGTGCAAAGTTTCCCATGGCTAATTGTCCCTTCAGTCAGGCCACCAGTAGGCAATTTTGGTTGTAAATTTAGTTGCTCATATTCTTCACACCCACTTAGTCTAAACAAGAAAAGCTGCTCCCCGTGATTTGATTTGTCACCTATTTTGCCATACACAGCAATCCCAGATGTCTTGTAGCAGGACATCACAGCCTGTTTGGGTCATAGAGAGGACAATGTCAGAGAAAACTTTTACTTGCTTTACCTGTGGGAGGTTTTACAAACCTGCTCCTCTTAAAATGTCAGTAGAGGCCCAAACATCCAAGATCTGATATGAGGACTTCATCTCCTACTTCCCAATTCTCCCTTTCTTAAACCCTCAAGACCCTCCATGATTTGGCCATGATGGCCCTATAAGACCCCACTGAGGAGAGAGTTTTTTAAAGATTACATACATTTGAGAAATGGAGATATCAGCACTACTTAGGAAAATATAAGGGACCCAGACCTTCTTGAAGTTGACACCAGTGATATTGGGTCATGACAGGTCCCTAGCCAAGGCGTGGGGTTCGCCTCGTCCAGAGCTGGTCTGAGGCGCTCTGTTCAGGGAGGGCTGCCTCCCCGAGCTCAGTAGGCGCTGTCTAACCAACCTCCATTTGTCACTAGTTCCTTTTCTCCCCCAAGAGCTACAGACAGCAGGGAATCAAATCATCAGTCATTTCATTAGCTCTCCTCAGGAAGGTCTCTTCAAACATTAGAAAAATTAGATCCCCAGTCCCTTAAGGAAGAGGCTGTCATTTTTATGACACTGAGGCTTGGGTGTATTGCCCTTTGGGGAACAAAGTACAGGCGTCCCTAGGAGAATCTCTAAGTTACAATGCTATCCACCAACTAGATCTTTTTTACAAAAAGGAGAGGGAAAATGAAGTGAGGTGCCCTATGTCCAACTTTTCCTTTTTGAGGCCATCCTAAGTAGATTTCTCAACATTTCCATGACCCCTCTCTTAACTGCTAAGAAACCAGGATTCATAAAAGGCTGAGAGCTAAAGGAGACAAGAGAGGTACCCCAAGTGGGGGAGGCCAGGGCCCAGCTCCTCCTTACTATGGGAAAAGCCCCACAGCTCCTTCTGCTAGATCACTACCCCTTGAAAACAATTTGAGGGAGAAAAACCAAGATGGGTCCCATTTACTTACTCAGAATTGAGAAAAATCAAACAAGACCGAGAAAGTTTCACAGATGATCCAGATAAATATATAACAGATACCCGAGACCATTAATTTATGAAGAGAAAGGATTTATTTTGATTCACAGTTTTAAGAGTTTCCAGTCTGTGCCTGGGTAGACCCATTGCTTTGAGGTCTCTGGTGGGGGTGCTGGATGGCAATAGCTGGAGTACACGGGGGAGCAAAACCACGCACTACTTGGCCAGGAAATGAAAGAGAATTAAAAGGGGCTGGGGTCCTATAATCCCCTCCAAGGACACACCCCTAGTGATTTAAAGTTCTCCCAACAGGCCTTACCTCCTAAAGTCTCCAACATCACCCAAAGCACCAAACTTTTAACACATGGACCTTTCGGGGACACTTAGTCTCCAAATTTTAGCATCAAGGGAAATTTTAAATCACAAAGATTGTCAGGCTAGCAGAGGTGCAGCTAGACACAGGGTGCTCCTACCAAAGAAGCAGGATATTTTATGGGTGTGCATCTACATAGAGAAAAGAGACCCACAGGGGCTAGATCGGATTCAAGTAAGCAGTTCCTCTTCCTCTTCCTTCTTCAGGTTAAGCTTTAATTCCTCTTCCATTCATTCTTAGACCAACTGGGGAAAGAAAGGAAACAGTTCCTAGACAAAATTTCAGTTGTGTGTTATATATATAACATTTTTGCCACTCCAGGGAAGACTCCGGGTTTGCAGGTGGTGGAAAATGGTGGGATGGGATAGTTATTTCAGCCTGTAGGTCCTTAAGGGAGCTGAACCCTTCCTCATCAGGCTAGGGGAGAAACTAAACTTGGTTGGTGTCACAGTAGTACAGCAGCACTGCCTAAGTGCCTACCCCGTGCTGCCCTGGGGACATAGCCACGGGGATTGCTTACTTAAGGAGACAGATAGCCATACGCCAGGCTGCCCAGGCACAATCACCCACTAACGCTTTAACAGTTGCATGCCTAAGTGCCCGCCACACTTTTGCATTGTAAACCCAGCAAGGACATCCTAGTGCAAAGTTCTGGGTCATCATTGATTGCCATCAGCTAGTTTTATATCGAAAACCTGTTATCTGCAATACTTTAGAAGACAGTATGGTGACCAAAAAAAGTAATCTTCTCACAAAATCACATGTTTGGAGGGTTTCAGGCCACTAACGGGATCGTTCTTGGAATCCCTTACTAAGACACAAGCACGTTTGCTCACCCATGGCTTGTGCAGGGTGTATCCCGATAATGCTTTTGTGAATTTATCCATTCACCCATTTGGCAAGTACTTACTAAGTGCCTGCTATGTGCCAAGCACGGTACTAAGCACTGGTGAATGGGACAAGTTCCTATTCTCATGGGGTGCACATTACCCCCGAGGAGACAGGCAATCAGCTAAACAGTGAAGAAGATAATCCTGGTGCGTAGTAAGTGCGAGGAAGAAAACTAGACAATCTAATAGACGTGGCAGTGGGGTGACATGAAATGCCTGAGGCAGGGCAGCAGGGCCCCTGTGGAGAGGTGAGACGTGAGAAAGAACTGGGCATGGAAAGGGCTGGGGAAGAAGGGTCAGGCAAAGGCTTGGAGATCTTTCTATTTATTTTCTGAGTCTTACTAGTAAGAGTGTACGTATTGCTTCTCTAAAATGGAAAAGTTGTCATTACAAGCAAATAGAAAACATTGCTGAGGTAAAATCCTTGGGATAATTTTTTTTTTTTTAAAGATAAACTCTCCCTTCCCACAAGATAGGGTTCTGCTTGACATTAGGCGTTAGACGAGGTGGATTCTAAAGTCCTTGGCATCACTGGAGGGTGGTAAGTGCTTGTTCCCAAATTTTGGCTCGGACAAGCTTTCTCTTCCTTAGAGAATGAAGAACTCTGCCCTCTCCTGTGACCCAGAGCCACGGAGTTCTATTTTGGGAGCATCCACAGGAAGGTTAAACATGAACTTATAAATTTCCTCCCAGGTCACAGGGTTCTCTCTAAGCAGCAACTTTCTGATCCCTGAAAAAGACCCTTTCTCACGGAGAAAGAGAGAAGACAACTCGTTCATTCTCCTTCCAGGCACCAAAGGGCCTCCACTAGAAGGGGCATCATGCGGTGGGGATCAGGACACTTGTACCCAGCTCGGGGATGTCGTGGACTTAATAGCATAAGGAAGGCTGAGAATGCTGGGGGCCACATAAGGTTCTACTTGTCTTGGGGGACATCTACCAGAACAAGCCAGGCGGAGGAGCAAGGGTGGGCTGGCACCCTACTGCTCCAGGTCGTGACTCTCTGGTGGGGCCCTGAAGAACAGGGTGCCACCCCCCATGAAAACCAATCTAGCTAAGCACAGAGAATGCTGGCAAGGGCAGGGACTCGGCCCGGCTGAAATGCACAATAGAGTTTGGCCCAGCCACGGTGCAACCCAAGTCCCCCCAACCAGTTTGAAGATTTAAGAAAGGGCTTTGTGGGCCGGTGAGATGGCTCAGCAGCATAAGCGCTTGCCTGGCAAGTGCGAGGGCCCGAAAGGGCCGGTGATATCGCTCAGCACACGGGCACCTGCTGGCGTGCGAAGTCCTGAGGTCGACCCCCGGGACCCACAAAAAAAAAAAAAGAAAGGGCTTTGTAACTGCTCAAACCCCACTTTCCCAAAGTGGGTGCCCCTCCCCACCAGCCTGGCGGGGTGCCAGTCCTTCCCATTCCCTGCCCCGCTCTCGGGGCCTAGCTGGGCGCCGCTTGTGCTGGGCGCTACGGCCTCCTCACAGAGACACTTCGCCCCAGCCCTGCTCCTTCTCTCTGACTTGGGAGCTCCCCAGGGTTACAGCCAGGGCAGAGCCCGGGCCCAGGTGCCCTGCTCTCTTCTGCACTGCCTGCCAGGCCTTGCCTCACCTGGCAGCCTCTGCCTGTGCTCCTCACTGCTGACCGTCCTCCCCAAGTGGTCGGGGAAGCTCGAGGAGGCCCCTTTGCAGCAGGAACTGGCGCTCCTAGGCATATTGCCTCAGGCCTGCTCTCCTTCCAAGGACAAACTCAGGCAGGGAGTGTCTGGCCCAGCCCCACCCCACCCCACCTGCTGCCTCAAGACACCCTGCTTGACCCCTTAGCAGCCCCTCTCCCCTCTGCTGGCTTCCCTCGGACAACTGCTCGGGCCATCAGACGTGTAGGCACAGGTGTGAAGCCCCCTCGGGGACGTGGCTAAGACTATTTGCCGTGAACAGACATGCACCCAATCTCGGATGTTGCAAGGTTTTTGTTAGAAAGAGGCCCTTAGCCTATGCATTAACATAAACTGAGAACTCCTCTGTGCCCTCAGGCATGGGGACTGTGTGACCTCCCCTGATGCTCTTGTGGTACCCTCAGCGTGAGCAGGCAGCAGAGCATGCCAGGCTTTGCTGGCCCGGACAACACAAGAGCCCCCCTAGGTCACACATTTACAGCATGCTTCTGAGAACCAAATCCACCTCCCTCCACCTTCTCCTGCTTACAGCCTTAGACTCCTTATTTTCTTGCTTCAGGAAAAAACAAAAACAAAAAAGTTGGTGTGTATGGGGGTTGAGACAGGGTCTTACTGTGTAATCCAGGCTAGCCTTGAACTCACAGCGACATTTAGTGGTATATTTAAATAGCGGTATATTTAAATATATTTATTTTTATTTTTATTTTTTTGTGTGTACCGGGGGGTTGACCTCAGGACCTCGCACGCCAGTGGGCGCCCGTGCCGCTGAGCGATATCACCGGCCCCTTTTTCGTATGTGGGTTCCGGGAGTCGAACTCGGGCCCTCGCGCTTGCCGGGCAGGCGCTTAGGCCGCTGAGCCATCTCACCGGCCCTTAAATATATTTAAATAGCCATTAAAAAAGATTTTGGATGTTTCCAAAACAACTGATACATTTTTTTTTATTTGCTTTTTTTTTTTTTTATGTGGGTACCGGGGGTCGAACTCAGGACCTCACACTTGCCAGCAGGTGCCTGTGCCACTGAGCTATCTCACCGGCCCTGCGTTGTTTTTTGACACTGGGTCTCGCTATGTATCTCAGGCTGGCCTCAAGCTCACAGCAATCTTCCTGCCTCAAGCTCCCGAGCGCTAGGCTTACAGGGGTACGCCATCACGCCCAGCAAAAAAACAAGTTATGTGTAACATTAAAGTGAATCCATACATTTTATCCATACACACAAACTGCACTCCACAGTCCATCCCAGTGCAGACTTCACTGTCCCCAGCTTTGACCCAACTGTGCTACATACTTTGCTCTGGCGATGCGAGTGTATGTATGTGTGGTGTGTGTGTGTATGTGTGTGTGTGTGTGTGTGTTTCTGGGAATTGAACCCAGGGCTTTCACACCGAGTTTCATCCCCAGCTCTTTTTGAAAATTTGATTTTATTTTGAGACAAGATCTCTAAGTCCCACTAAGTTGCCGAGGCTGAGCTGGAAATTTTGATCCTCCTGACTCAGCCTCCCAGAGTGCTGGGATTATAGGCATGCACCACCACACCAGACTCCAGTGATGCCTTTTCAGTTTGAAACTCCTACACTGGGGCACTAGAAGGGATTTGGGGGCTCAAATGCTAACATAGGAGCAACTTTAGGTCTTATAATTGGTGCAGGAAATATTTGATTCTACTTTCTGTCTAGGCATGTGTACAGTGAGTCACAATATAAAATGTATCTTTCTGGAGCCAAGGTCAAAAATTTTGAAAGCTACAGATTTAGAATCTGAACACAAACAAAACCATCACCCTTGTGTGTCGGCTTTTCACATTTACAGAGTAAGGACAGGCAGTGGTCGTGCAGGTTCCGAGACCGAAGCACAGAGGTGCTGGCAGAGAAAAGCCCAAAAAGGGAAGGAAAGCGGAAGCCAAGGGAGCCCTGAGTCCCCGAGGGCCACCGCTGACAGGAAGTGGCAGAGCCGTCCCTCCTTGATCTGGCGATGACTCAGATGGCCTCAGCTCAGGTAAGGCAAGAAACTTCATTATTGAGATCGGGCCATTTGCTTATTTGTTGAAAATGCAGCAGTTTTCTTTGGCTTTTGCCTCGGGTCAATACTCGTGTATGGATTTTGTACTTCTTTTCCCCGAGAGCCTGAATAACAGCACTGGTTCCCCCTCTTTCCTATAACATCTAGCAGAACAATCACAAGGTGCCTCGTCTTTTCTTATGTATTTCTAGTTTTTGCTTTATTTTATGTACTATTTTAAGACACTTCCTATATATAAATGGCTAGGTT
Source organism: Erethizon dorsatum (assembly GCA_028451465.1). Lineage (NCBI taxonomy): Eukaryota > Metazoa > Chordata > Mammalia > Rodentia > Erethizontidae > Erethizon > Erethizon dorsatum. Next base: position 115,264,153 of record CM051833.1, on the reverse strand, counting down.
TAAAAAAAATTTTTTTTAGCTGCTTTAAATATTTAAAGGGAATTTTCGTATATATAACTCCATCTGATTATCAAAACAAACCAAGTTAAAATAAGTTTTGTTACCCCTGTTTGAAAATGAAGAAACAGCGGCACAGGGAGAACCCAAGCCCCACAGAGGTCACGTCCACTTGCTCAGGGTCGCTGGGGATCGAGGACAAAGCTAGAACTGGAATCCTGCTTTCAAGCTTCTTTCTTCTGTTGGACGCAACTAGAGCATGATCTATGGGTTTGAGCACCCAAGTTTGATTCCTGGTCTTGCTCTCACTTTCCAAACTGGCTGAGATGAATTGGATTATAAAAGCCATGATCTTAAACTGGATGAAAAAAGACACAAAGTATTCATCTTTGTCTTTGTTTCTAAGGAGCTCGTAGGAGAGCCCTGCACGCCCGGATTCTCCCGAGAAGCCAGGGCCGCCCTTGCTCGGGTGGGTTCCTCGAAGGCAGATGGAAGCCGCCTGGGGCTCTCGGCTCTGTCCGCCCCTCAAGCCGTCCCTGCTCCTACTTCATCCCGTGCAGACTCAGACACTGGGGACCCGCACTGCAGGCATCAGGGCTGAAGCTGGGTGGGAGCTCGCTGCAGCCTCCGCACGCCCGAGGATGCTCCATCGATCGTGCTGCCTTTCTTCATCCGGATCAACAGTAGCGCTCTGGGGCCTCAGTACTGAGTCTAAAGGAAAGGTGTGAGGGTACAGGTACATAATCCACCACTCCGGGAGGCTGAATCAGGAGGGTCAGCCTGGGTAACTGATCAGTGACTTACCAAGACCCTGTCTCAGAATAATCAAATAAAATAAATAGGCTGTGGATGTAGCTCTGTGTGAAGGCCCTGAGTTCAATCTCCAGTATTGAACAAAAATTTTGAATGGAGAACTGGCTTGTTGGATATGTGGCCCTATAAATTAGAACACTACTGGGTCCAATAGTTTCTAAAGAAATTATTTTCAACTCCGCAATGCTTAGTCCAAAATAAATTGCCTGAAGTTGTCTTTATTTTCAAATTAAGATCAAATCATGCTGGAGCCCTCGAATAGGCATCTGCTATTACAGTTGAATGACTCAAAACCTCAAGTTCTGAAAAATATAAATTTGGGTAACTCTGAATAAAATATGATAGGTTCCCTTGGAAGGAAAGCATTATTTGATGAAATATTCAGTCCTTCACAGATGGAAAGAAAGCTCGGAGCTGTTCAGCAGCAGGACAAGCAGACTGCGCTATTTTTCTAGTCCTGAGAGCTATTTGTGCAAGGACTCACACAGAGAAGTTCCCTGTGATCAACAGGATGGATCTGCAAGGCATCCGACTGGGGTTGGGTTGTGGCCAAGGGACAGAACGTCCCTGTGCAAAACACTTGTGCATGCAGGATCGAATATATGATTTGGTCTGAAAATATAAAATGAGGATAAGTGTTTTCCCAGATGTGAATTTACATTGTATTCATGATTCTGCTTGCATTTTAAAATCAGTTAATAATTAGAGATTCACGTTCTCCTGCTGCTCTCTATTTAGAACAAAATCCTCAGGCTGCCTTCTGATCACAGGATCCCAGGACAAAAGTCTGGATGGTCAGGGGCTTTTCAGGGCGAAGGAATGCTACAGAATGCATCTGGCAAAGGCAAACCATTTAAACACACCCTGAGCTGTGCAGCAGGGCTTAGCACTGTGATTAAAGAATATATGCTGTGCAATTGCTGAAAACTCCCCTCCGCCTCTCATCTGGTGTGTGAAGCAGAGGGCTCCCTCCTGCTGCAGCTGTGCTGTGTCTGCCATTAGCCATCACTTTGTTCACTCATTCAGCAAAATAATAATAATAATAATAATAATAATGATAATGATAATGATGATGATGATAGAAAAAATTAATCTCTCAAGCTTTTATTTCAGTGCATGATCCAGGTTGGGTTGTAGATCTTCCTGAAAGCAGGTGTGCCTATGGCCCTCGAAAGCAGTGTTTTTCAACACGACCGTGGTCCAGGCTTGGGGGGAAGGAGGCGCTGAAGAGAGCCCGGCAGACCCTCGTCCTTGCCTTTATGGAACTTATGGTCACGCCTTACTTTTTTCAAGGGTTGTGCTCTTCTTTTGTCTAATGTTATGCAATGGTTTGCCTGTGGTTTGTCCCCTGAAGTTTCATGTGCTGGAAGGGTGGCCCCAGTGTGGCAGTGTTGAGGTGAAGCTGTAGGAAGCTGGGCCTGGGGTCTGGGATTTAGTTCGGCAGGAGAGCACTCACCTAGCTGCATGAGGCCCTGGGTTCGACCCCCAGTACTAAAAAGAAATAAAATGAAACAGGGCCTGGTGGGAGGTAACTGGGTCGTAGCAGCTCTGCGCTCATGGATGGATTAATGCTTGGCAGCAGGTCAGGTCTTGTGGAACTGGATTCGTTCCCAAGATCACAGGTTGTTGTAAAGCAGGTTCAGCTTGCTCTCTAATACTCGTGCCTTATATGTGGCGTCTCCTTTTCTCTTTCCCTGTCGTGTCGTGATGCAGCCAGGGGGCCTCTCTGAGATTTCTGCACCATGTTGCTCAGATAGCGTGATTTCCAAACACAAGAAGTACGAGCCAAAGACCCCTTTTCTTTATACCTTACTCAGTGCCTGGTATTTTGTTATAGGAACACAAAGGGACTAAATACATAAATCAAGCACCAAATATGTTAAACGCTCTGTATACATTATTTTATTTCATTCTTACTATGACTCTATAGAGGACACTGTAGAGAGCCATAAATGACCCAGCTTCGCATCTGAGCATGCGCTCCCTCCGCCCATCCTGATCCTACGTCACCCATTAGACCCTCCCACTGCTTCCCTCAAAGAGATATAAGCCTTGGCACTTCCTCAATAAACTCTCTCTCTCTCGCTCTCGCCTTCAAGCTGCGTGTGTGTCTTTCATCATCCCCATACTGTCTCTCGGGCTACGCGTTCCTGCCCCTGGGAGCTCTGCTGGTCGGAGCCTCCGCGGGTCACGACATTTTGGCACCCAACGTGGGGCCTGAGAATGACAGGTTCTATGAGGGATCACCCTACAAAGGTTTAAAAGAGTGCCCGGCCGGCCTTTGACCCATCCATGAGGACTCCCCCTCAGTGATCCGCGCGAGGACTTTACTCTCTCGTCTCTCGTCTGAATCACGGTGAGCATTTTCATACTGTAGGGTGTAACATGGGACAGAATCTCAGTGAACATGAGCTCTTTGTCTCAGGGCTCTCCCAGGCCCTCAAAGCCCGGGGAGTCAAAATCAAACAATCCCACCTAACTGCCTACTTTGAGTTATAAATAAAATCTGCCCTTGGTTTCCACTGGAGGGTACTATCAATGTGAAGGTTTGGAGCCGTGTGGGTTATGCACTCCAAGATTACTACCGGGTCTTCGGACCTGAAAAAGTCCCCGTGACTGCCTTCGCATATTGGACATTAATTTCTGAATTGTTACAGGCTCGCCCTTCCGATCCCCACATAGCACAACCTATAGCTCAAGCTGAGGCTTCCCTTTTTTCTCATTCCCCCCATCATAGCCCCCCCACCTCCGTGATTCTTGACATACCTGAGGACCAACATGGCTGCCCGTCCCCTACCCCATCTCTTACTGCTTCCGCCCTTCCGCACGGAGACGATCCTCCATCTTGTAGGAGTGATCCCCAATCATGCGGACACCCTGAGCGACCGCCATCTTGTGGCGCACCGCCATTTTCCTACCCTAACCTCCCGCCACCGCCCACTTCCGCCCTCTACAACTCCCCTCCGCCATCTTGCACCAAACTGCCGCCGCCATTTTCTGCTCCCGATTCCACTCACTCCGGCCCTTTGCCCTCCGCCCCCCCTTTCACAGCCCCATCAGAGTGCCACTCCCCTCACTTGGCGCGATAGCGATAACAACTCAGGTACCTTCCAACCCTTCGCCGTTCAAAACCTTCCCCTCAATTTATGGGGCAGGGATCTCCTTTCTCAGATACAACTTATTATACATAGCCCCAACACCACAGTCACAAAACAGATGCTTCAACAGGGGTTTCTCCCTGGACAGGGCCTTGGCAAATACTCCTCTGGCATTACCTCCCCTATTCATCCTCGGCCCCTTGTTCCCCGCCATGGCCTTGGCTACACTGAAAAGCCCCCACTCATGTCACCTCCTAAACATCAAAATTTTTAATAGGGGCCACTGGTCCTCCTGCAACCCATGCACAAAAAATCACCTGGCTTTCAGATGAGCCTGTCTGGGTTGACCAATGGCCCATCGCAGGCCCCAAATACTCTGCCCTTCTACAGCTGGAACAGGGACAACTCCAGAAGGGACACCTCTCTCCTAGTACCTCTCCCCGGAACACTCCTATCTTTGTTATTCAAAAAAAGGATAATAGGGGCTATAGATTAGTACAAGATCTTAGAGCTATAAACAAAACTATGGTCATTATGGGTGCACTACAAACAGGGACACCCATACCTAGTGCTGTCCCTCTGGGATCTTATAAAATTATTATTGACCTTAAAGACTGTTTCTTTTCCATCCCGTTACATCCCGCGGATCAGCCTAGGTTTGCTTTCACTGTCCCATCTCCCCGTCTCCAGGGGCCCTCCTCTCGTTACCAATGGACCGTACTTCCTCAAGGCATGGCAAACTCCCCCACCCTTTGTCAACAATTTGTAAGCCAAGCCATTCAGCTTTTTCGACAACACTGGCCCACTATTTCCCTATTTCACTACATGGATGACATCCTCTTAGCATGCTCTGATAAACCTACACTCTTACAGGGATACGCTCATTTACAGACCCTTCTCAAAAATAATGGTTTGCAGGTTGCCACCCATAAAATTCAAATTACTGACCCATATACCTACTTGGGCTTCCAGATGACCCAAGCCCACATCCGAGGTCCTAGCCCCCAACTTAGACTTGATACCCTTCATTGCCTTCATGATTTCCAAAAACTCCTTGGGGATATTAATTGGCTCCTCCCATGCCTGGGAATCCCAAAGGCTACCCTTAAACCCCTATATGATATTCTTCGTGGCGATCCTGATCCATCTTCCCCTCGATGCCTTACCCCCTTAGCTCGTACCTCTCTTAAAGATGTTCAAAATGCTATTAATACACACATGCTTACCTTTATTGACTATGACCAACCACTCTCTCTTGTCATCCTTCCATCTCCAATACAACCCACCGCTCTCTTTTGGCAGAGAGCCCCCCTCCTCTGGGTCCACCTCCCCATTTCCCCCAAAAAATCCCTTAATCCTTACTACAACCTCGTTGCACAGTTAATTATCATGGGGCGTAAACAGGCTAAAGCTTATTATCACAAAGAACCCGACATCCTTATCTTGCCATATTCCGAGCCACAACTTACATGGCTTTTACAGGTCTCTGAGATATGGCCCCTCGCACTTGCTGCCTTCCCTGGCCAAACGTGCCACCAGTACCCCCATGATAAGCTTTTATCATTCTTTTCCGCCCACCCTCACATCTTCCCCAAGATTACCTCCCATTCTCCCCTCTCTGAGGCCGTCACAGTCTTTACAGATGGCTCCTCCTCAGGCAAAGCTGCCTACACCCGCCACAGACATAATCCAATTATCATTCCCACCCCTGGTGCCTCGGCACAACATGCTGAATTAAAAGCTATTATCCAAGTCTTCCAAGACTTTCCCAAAGTCCCCCTTAATATATACACTGATAGTAAATATTTGGCTACGTCTGTCCCACTCCTAGAAACCCTATCCTGTTTTCACAACCAGACTACCACCCTCCCCCTCTTTACACGCCTCCAGACACTCATCCACGCTCGTACTCACCAATTTTACATTGGCCATATTCGAGCTCATTCAGGCCTTCCGGGTCCCTTGGCCCTTGGCAATGCACTTGCAGATCAGGCGCCACGTTCGACCTCTATTAACGTCACTCAATCTCTGCCTCCCAAATCTCCCACCACTTCTCCGTCGGTGACCAACATCTCTCAAGCACAACATGCACACAGCCTCCATCACCTCAATGCCCATACCCTCCGTACCCTCTTTCGCCTAACCAGAGAACAAGCCCGAGCCATCATTAAACAATGCCCTACTTGCATTACTTCTCTTCCCTCTCCCCACTTGGGTGTTAACCCCAGGGGCCTCATCCCCAATGCCCTCTGGCAAATGGATGTCACTCATGTTCCTATGTTTGGAAAACTCAAATTTGTCCACGTTTCAGTGGACACCTTTAGTGGATACATTTTCGCTTCCCTGCAGTCAGGAGAGGCCACCAAACATACCATTGCCCATATGCTTGCAGCGATAGCCCATCTGGGCTGCCCAACTCAGCTCAAAACTGATAATGGTCCCAATTATACCAGTAAGGCCTTTGCTCATTTCTGCCAACACCTTAATATCCATCACACTACGGGGATCCCCTACAATCCCCAAGGCCAAGGCATAGTAGAAAGAGCCAATCAAACTCTCAAAACCACCCTCTCTAAGCTCACTGAGGTGACATGGTACCCCTCCGCTGGGTCTCCACGCAACCTCCTTCATCATGCTCTTCTCTTTCTCAATATCCTCTCTCTGGACTACAATAATCATTCTGCGGCTGACCGTTTTTGGCACCCCTCTACAGCGTCCTCCTTTGCTACGGCTATATGGAGAGACCCACTCACCAACCAAAAACATGGCCCTGACCCTGTCTTAATTTGGGGCCGAGGCTCTGTCTGTATCTACTCCCAAGCTGAAAACGGCCCTCGATGGCTACCTGAACGTCTTGTGAAGCAATTCAATAAATATACCCAGGGAAATATCCCTGAGGTCACCTGTTCTTCTCCTACAGATGCATCCCCTCAACTCGATGTGTCTCCTCCTACTCCTCCCTCTGAGTGACACCAACCCTCACCACCAAGAATTCACGTGGACCTTGAGTCGATGGGGAGACCACCAAATACTAAGTCAATGGACAGGCGCCGGAACACCTACACTGTCTTGCGCGGCTTGGATCTTCTTTTCCTCAAGGAAGGGGGCCTTTGTGCGGCCCTCAAAGAAGAATGCTGTTTCTATACTGACTCCTCCGGCGTGGTCTTACACGCTATGGATAAATTAAATGATGCCCTAAAAAAGAGAGAAATAGCCAGAACACAAGCCTTATTCCCCAACACTTGGTTCTCAACTGTTCTCCCCTACCTTGCCCCCTTCTTAGGCCCCCTTATAGTTTTGGTCCTCGTTTTGGCTCTTGGTCCTCTCCTATTTAGGAGACTTATCGCCTCCGTCAAAACGGCCCTTGCTCCTGTGTGGGAAAGACCTCTCCAAGTTCATTATCAGCGTCTAGCTATGGCAGACGCTGATAAATACAAACAGGCCGAACCCTATGATGATATTGAGGCCCCAGCACATAGAATGATGGCCAAGGACGGGTAAGATGGAGTCACAAGTCACTAGCACTCTCAGGACCACCTAAGACAGAGCCCCACTCTTCGCCGGGACGCTGGCGATGCTAGTGGTCAGCTCAATGACGGGTAAGGCCTGAAAAATCAAATGCGTAAAAACAAAAAGACTTGCAGTAACCTCCACAACCTAAGACAGGCCACATTCAGGGTCATACAAACACTCATGGTTGGCAATATTTTCTTTTGGAGATAAAGGAGCATATGTAGAGAGCCACGAAGGACCCAGCTTCGCGTCTGAGCATGCGCTCCCTCCGCCCATCCTGATCCTACGTCACCCATTAGACCCTCCCACTGCTTCCCTCAAAGATATATAAGCCCTGGCACTTCCGCAATAAACTCTCTCTCTCTCGCTCTCGCCTTCAAGCTGCGTGTGTGTTTTTCTTCATCCCCATACTGTCTCTCGGGCTACGCGTTCCTGCCCCTGGGAGCTCTGCTGGTCGGAGCCTCTGCGGGTCACGACAGGACACAATACTTCTTTCCCCATTTTGCAAGTGAAAAACTTGACGGTGAATAGAAGCATGAGACTCGGGATAGGAGACATGATTGGGTTTCAAAACCCAAGATCTCAAATATCTAGTGTTATGAAACTTATCTCCAAAATCGGGCATTCTCTCTAGGAGAGTGTAAAAGAATCCATTAAGATGCATATGTCAGCTAACGATACCGAAGAAGAAAATGTGGGAGAGGGTTCTCAGGAAAGAAAGGGAGTTAGGACTTTAATAAAGCAGGGCGTTCAACCTCCAGTTACATGGCTTTCAGTCTCTATGTACTTTTGTGTGTCCCTGTTAAGATTTATAAATATGACCAGCTCCTCGAAATAGCAAATAGTGAAACATTCTTGTGCATGTACCTTAAAGATGATACTAATCACTCGAGCACAATTGAATCACCAAAAATGGCAGAAAGGACACTTTTATGACTAACAAACCTCCTTATCCAGGGGAGACACGATTATTTCATCAGATTTGAAGACTACATTGTTCTCACGAAAAGGTTACTAAAATAATTTTATTGAAAGAAGAAAGGTTTTCTGCATTATTAATAAAGTAAAATTAGAATTTATTTTAAGTTATTTATTTCATCTTTACCTTACCCTTTAATCTATTATGCATTTGTGTCCTTTCTAGTATATATGCTATATTAGTGTATATAATTTGTGAATGAAGAAATGTACATATATCGAAGGTATTTGTTCAAAATTTTATGTGAATTTAAAAATCCAGAAGCGGGAAAAGAATCAATTATTAAGATACTGGGATAAAAATCTTTGTAGATATATCCATGTCAGCAAACTATGAAGAACATTAGAACATTTTGAGACTTTTGATAAATATGACCAAATTGCTTTCCAGAAAGCACTGTACTAATTTGCACTCTGAGGACAGTACAGGAGAACTCCTCTTTAAATTATGTCATTGTCCAATTTTAGAGTTATCTGTTTTTATAATCTTTGTGCATTTTGCAGTGTAATGGCAAACTTATAGAAATTTCATAGCAGAAATTAGAAATCAGTTAGCAGCCTCTGCCTAAGCTCCTGCTGCCTGTCACGTAGTTAGACTCAGCGAGCCTTGACCACCACGCCAGCCATAACTCAGAGACAGTTCGACTCAGCCTTACCTGACTGAATCCAGCTGCATCGCCCGTACTTTCTAGCCTATAAACATATTCTGTTTTGCTCGCCTATTCTAGGAACTTTCCACCTAGGACAGAATAACCCAGTCAAGGACATGCTTGCCTGATTTCACACGCACGCTCGGCCCCCTCCCTAGCAGAGCCTGCCCAGAACAAATCTGCCTGACAACACATGCCTCCGACTATATAAGCAATCTTTTAATAACCTGCAAGCAGCTTTGTATTTCTGGCTTGCAAAAATGCATTTAAGCTGAACTCTAAGCTGACTCTAGGCTGATGATTTAAGACCTGGTTCCCATCAGCCCGCTAGCATAATAAAGGTTGTCTTCCAACTCCTCAGGTGCAAAGAGTCTTCCATTTGGTTTGGTATCAGATTTCTGTAACAACAGGAGAAAAATGATCATTCTCTTTCAAAATTCATTTTCTTGGATATGATTTAATAATCTTCATCTGTTCCAGTAACTGTTGAATATTTTTTAGCCAATGTATTTGGGCATCAGCTGAGAGGGTATTTATTTACTCAGACTAAGCATGAGTGGGATCCAAAAACAGATTATGAGAGAGGAAACCAAAGACAATCTTTTTCCTTTTTGAGATTAGGCATATGCGTGTCTCAGAGCACAGGAAAAATGAGTATGAAACATCACTTAAAATACATTTCAAGGACCCACACATGTGAAAGAATGAAGCTGAACTCTTTCCTCCCACCACCACAAAGATTAACTCAAAATGTATCATAGGGCTGGTGAGATGGCTCAGCAGCCTAAGTGCCTGCCTGGCAAGCGTGAGGTCCTGAGTTCGATTCCCAGTACCCACATAAAAAAAAAAAGTATCATAGATCTAAAAGCAAGAGCTGAAACTGTAAAACTTTGAAGAAAACCTGGAAATAGTCCTTGTAACTCAGGATTAAGCAAAGCCCTTTTTGATAGGACACTAAAAATACAAATGACAAAATGAAACAGATGATGCAGATCTATACTGCATCTAAACCAAAATCTTTTGTGCCTCAGAAAACACAATCAAGAAAATGAAAAACAATTCACAAAAGGGGAGAAAATATTTGCAAATCATGTATCTGCTAAGAGGGACACGTATTTGGAATATTCAAAGAACTCCTGCAATTCAGTAATAAAAAGGTAAGCCAATTTAAAAATGGGCAAAATGCCTGGTGTGGTGGCACACGCCTGTAATCCCAGCACTCAGGAGGCTGAGGCAGGAGGATTGCTGTAAGTTTGAGGCCAGCCTGGGCTACAAAGTGAGCTCAAGGTCATCCCAAACTGCACAGTGAGACCCTCTCTCAATAAACAAACAAACAAACAAATAAATAAATAAATAGAAAAAAATGGGCAAAGGACTTGAATTGTGATTTCTCCATATACACAAATGGCCAATAAGCACAGGAAAATATGTTCAGCCTCATTAGTTCTTAGGGGAACGTAGATCACAGCTGCAGCAAGACACTGCTTCATCCGTGCCAGGATGGCTTTAATGAGGAAGACAGAAAAGGACAAGTGTTGGCGAAAATATGGGGAAATGGGAATGCTTACTGTCATGTAAATACAAATGTTAATGCTATGGGGATGTGTAGGAATCAGTTCCTAACGTTGGCAGGAGCACAAAGTGTGAAATGTGAAGTTGCTGTATGACACAGAAATTCTACTCCTCGGTGTATACCCAAAAGAAATAAAAACATATCTCCACACAAAAACTTGCACATGAGTGTTCATTGCATCATTTTTATAATAGCTAGAAAGTGTAACAATCCAAATATCTATCAACTGGTGAAAAGATAAACAAAAAATAGTATATCCATTGGAATATTATGTGGCAATTAAAAATGAAGAACTGGCCATTCTACAACATGGATGAAACTTAAAAGCCTTATGCTAAGTAAAAGAAACCAGTCACAAAAGACCAGATTTTATTCTGTTTCTATGGAACATCCAGGACCAGCAAATCTAGAGACAGAAAAAAGTGTCTTACTGGTCGCTGAGGCTGCGGATATTAAAGCCCAGCGGGCAGAGAGTGGAGAAGTAACTGGGGACAGAGTTTCTTTTTGGGGTGATGAAAATCATCAGCAATTTATTGTGATGACCACTTCCCAACTCCGAACATACCAAAACCCATTCAATTACTTTAAAAGGGTGAATCGTAAGATGGGTAAATTACATTTCATTAAAGCTGTGAAAATATGTGTTGAAGTAACGTTAAGAATGTCTATGCTACAAACACTGTCCTTTTTGTATTCCACTGTGGTTAATATTTTATTCATATTTGGAAAAAGTATGTGCTGTTCTTGGAAGCACCCTTTTGATTTATCATGTACTGCCTTTGCCAGTTATAAAGTGCTATTACTAATAAAATTAATTATATTGCTCACTTTGAGTAGCTACCGTTAGACAGTGCTCGAAATTGGATGAGAACTTTTCCCTTTCTCTGTGTAAAACAACTTTGTGAGCAGGGTAAGCTTTTTCTCACTTAGAATAGGGAAGCATAGACATATTCAATTTTAGTAAAATAATCTTACAGGCCATCTGCGGGGACCTTTTTGATGTGAAATTAAATTGCGGCACAGACAGAGATTTTATTACATTTACATGGACCCATAAAATAACTTTTATGGTTCCCAGTGGTGCAAATCCTCCTTAATTTTGTTAATTATTTCCCCCCAGTTATCCTTAGCCATGTCTGCTAATTCAGTATTGATCTTGATACTAAGATATGTTATGGTCTTAGAAATTCACTTGAGTCCCCACTGAATGAAAAGAACTACAGAAGCAGATCTTACCCGAGGTAATGTTTTGGATAGATTCCAATTAATATTATGCTGAGGATGACAATGTCCTTCCACCCACTGTTCCGACTTGCTGTTCAGAGCGGGGCTCATAACCGGAGCGGGATATTAGAACATGGTCCAGGAAAGGCGAGGAGATGGTGGCTTTCCGTCTGGTCTAACTTCTGCATTTGGTGTGTAAATACATCCTTCCCCCAAGCTCTTCTACTAGACCTGGAAAATGATTGTTTTTCCTGTAATTTTGATTGTTTGTATTCTTTTCTGTATTAGACCTTTCCAGTTCACACTTGAACTGGAATTTTCTGAAGAAAATGTCTTCAAGGAGCTGTTCTTAACTGCAATATTCAGTAAGAAATCTATTATTATTGATATTCCTTTACTGGTGTTTTTAAAGATTTGCTTTAAAAAAGAGAGAAAGAAAACACATATCCAAGGTTATTTTTCCCTCTCAGCTGCCTTTGAATACATTTTTATTTTTGTTGTTTTCTTTTGTTTTGTTTTTGTTTTTTGAGACAGGGTCTCACTGTGTAGCACAGGCTGGCCTTGAACTCATGGTGATCCTCCTGCCTCAGCCTCCTGTGCCGGGATTACAGGTGTGCGCCACTGCTCCCAGCTCTGGATGTGCTTTTGAGTGGAGGAAGACACAATCACCACCAACACAATGGGAGATGGGTATAATCCCCCGCCCAGAGCAGCTGACCTCTGCTGGTGGATTTTACTAGCTACTGAGCTTACTTTTCCACGCATTTGTTGAATGCCTACTATGTACAAAGCATTCATCTGAAATTAACTACTTTTTCAAACTAAAACTTCAATATACCTTCAATTTCTGGGTCATTCAATTAATTCCAACATGTTAAAGGACTTTCTATTTTATGATACATAATCATATAACATGGGCCTCTTGTGAATCTTAATTCTTTCATTAACTTACCTCATTTAACTTATTAGTACCCATTTATAGCTTTGTAAAACGTACAGCACTTGAAAGAAATAACTGCAGCCCTTTGAAATATTTTAGAATTTGTTCTCTTCATTAAAATCAAGCTAATTTCTGCTTTCTCCTGGCTTATTATTCTGAAATACCGAGGTTATGCTGCTTAGGCTCCTTTTGTCTTGTTTCTTTTTCTATTGTATCATCAGTCCGCGAAGGGCAGCCAGCAGCGTAACTCACAGTCTTGGACACAGAGTGGGGGGGCAGTTACTGTGCCCTACCTTGCCTCCTCTCCCTACAATGACAAGAATAAGTGCTCATGTGTGTGTTAGTGTGTGTGTGTGTGTGTGTCTGTGAAAGAGACAGAGACAGAGAGAATGGACAGAGAGAGACAGAGAGGTGACGGACCAGGGTAACCTGTGAGGCTGGCCCATCTGCCTCTCCCCCTTCCTTGCCTGTTTTCCCTCTTTCCCCCCTGAGTGATACCCTCTGTTCCCTACTTCACTCGCCTGCTGCTTCCTTCTTGTATTCTCTTATTAGATTGCTTCAAATCCTGCATTTATACAAAAGCATGTAGAAAAACATTTTAAAATCAACTTGCATACTTATATTTAATAGGCTTCTTCACTCGCCCACTGGTGCCTCAGCCGTGATGGCTCGAGCTGCTTGGGCCGGCAGAGCCGCTCTCGTGCTGTGTGGCCGGCCTGGCCCCGCGAGGCGTGGTGTTCTTAGGGTAATCGCACTTCTTACACGGCAGCCAGTTTATGACAGGGCGGAATTCAAAGCTGTGAGTCCTCCAAAGGCTGGGGATGAGCCTACCCAAGGACACGCCACCGTGAGTGTCACCGGTGAGCCAGATCCAAAGGGAGGAGAGAGATTCCATCTTCCGACATGAAGAGTGGCACACACTTGTGGCAGGCTGGGAGCGACTGCTTTGCATATGGTACAAAACCCAAACAGTACAAAGGGTCCAATCTTTGGACAATCCTGTTCCTGAGAAGTCAGGTGCGCTCACTGCTATTCTTCTTGAGTATCATTTCGGAGGTATTCTATACGTAAACAAACGTGCTTTGTAACGCATGCTTTTATATTTCTTCATCGATTTTGTATAGCTATGCAGTATACAATACCATATAACTAGTTTATATCATTTGATTCCAATGTTGTCTGTGCTGGTGTCCATGCTTTGTAATCAGCCCTAGACCTGGAAGTGTTCTTTGTAATGGCTACATATATTGGTAGATACTTAGCTATTTCTGATCTCTTGTTTTACCAATATTATTTCAATGAATATCACTGTGTATATACTTCAAAAATGTAAGTTTATCAGAAAAATTCCTGTAAGAATTGTATGTCAAATAACATATGTATGTAATACGTAATTAAGTCAGTAATGGAAAAGCTGGAAGGGACTCTAAGTTAGTAGCTCCCCACTGGGGAGAGTGCGGGTGCAGAGAGCCTCGTCTACTATATCTCTTCTCTCACTTGCAGGAGACTTGGGTTCCACCAGCCATGTGCTAACACTTCCCTGTCTACCTAACCAAAAACGTCTTTAGACTCACTGCTGCACTCAGCAGATGAGGCTGCTGCAGGTCCACGTGCCCGACCCACCCACCGCATTGCGTTCAAACTGGGCCCCCTGCTGTAGGTCAAGTTTCTTGAAGGATGCCCAACTGTGATAGTCAGCTTTCCAGTACTATAACAATTATCTGAAATAATCAGCTTATAGAGAGAAAGTTCATTTTGACTTTTAAGGCACTTCAAGATGTCCTACAAGGCCCTACCTTTAAAAGTTTTTACCACCTCCCAATAATGCCTGTTTTGGGATCCAGCCTTGGGACTTCAGGGGACACTGGAGATCCAAACTATAGCACCTGTGAATCACCCAACACCAAAGAGCCCCCCCCCCCCCGAAAGATTCTGTCATCAAGCACGTCTGGGACAAGGCATCCGGTACCAGCAAGGCGCAACCCAAAGGGCAAATACAGACTCTGAGAGACCCACTCCCAAGACATCTGTTCGATAGCTTTCAAAGAACAAATTTAACCACTGGTTGAATTTCCTGGTTTTATTTGACTATAGCGTCCTGTTTTTGTGACACCTGTTTTGCTAACTGCCCATGGGTCTAAGTTTTCTGAGAAACTACCTTTGGGAAATGATGGTGTAGAAAACAGTTTCCCGGATGGGGAGTCTGGTTCCACCGCTGACCAACTACGCCATTTTGGACAAGTCAGAAATCGCTCTGAGCCTGGGCAGGAAAATGGTCTGTGGTTGTTTAAAATTAATATATATTTGTGATGCACAATACTTACACCCATCTTGGGAAATTGGTACATATACATGTGGAAACTTGATCATTTGTATTCCCCTCCCCCAGCTTCCTCTCTCCCCCTCCCATCTCCACAGAGCCTACCCCCCTGTTTTCTACCATCACTCTTTTATTTTGTTCTTCAAATTACTTATATTTTAGGTCTCTCATACTAGAGAAACCATGCAATATTTAACATTCTGTGCCTGACATTTCACTTAGTATTATGGTCTGGAGATCCATCCATTTTCCTGCAAATGACTCCCATTTATTCTTCTTTATGGCCAATTAGGAGTCCATTGTGTGTGTGTATGTGTGTGTGTGTTGTTGTTAGTCCTTCCAAACTAAATGAGCTTCCTTCTCTTTCAGTTTCCTTTACTAAAGACAACGCAGGCTGTTGTGTCTGATGGTGGACACTGAGGTTTGATATTTGCTCATTTGAATCTGTCGGCATCTGTCCTGTGGCCCTGTTCCAGCTGGTGGAAGGGGGTAGGGAGGGTCCTGTAGGGCTGGTGGCTTGAGTCTTCTTTTTCCTGCTGCTCATCACCCTGAGCACCCCTCCCAATCCATTCCCACTTTCAGGTAAGAGAAAAAGCTGCAGTCAGCCCAAGCTAGGCAGACCTCAGGCAAGTAGGTAGCAGGAGATGAATACGTCGAAGTCTATGGCTTTGCCACTTCTTTTCTGGACCGGCCATAAACAAATTTCGTGCCCAGGGAAAAATGATCTGGTTTTCTTATATCAAATTCATATAACCTCTGCAAATGAGAACAGGTCTTCAAACCAGGTGTAGTGTGATTTGTTTTGACTCTTGACTGCCTCCAGCTGAGATGTTTTACATACACTAATCTAAAGACGATGAATCCTGAGCTGATTCCATGAGTGTAAGTTATTCCAGGGGCTGCTGTGTGTCAGAACACACAGATGCATAGGCAACCGAGAGCTATCACGCTAAATATCTTTTTTTATTAATCTGAGCTTCGGAGGTAAAATCTCCTTCTCAGGGACATCAAGGTGATTTGTGACATTCTCCATACACTTTTAGATTCACAAGCCAATGAGTATATCACACCAGTCTCTCGTTTTCTCATCAGCAGCAAACATAAAACTCAGGTAATCTTCATTTTACTCACATGTTTCAATTAACTGTGGAAACCCTTTGTGCAGCACTGTGAATATTTCATTTCCTTTCAGCGTAAGTATCAACTAGAACACACACTTAAAATCTTGTTACATTTCTTTCAGAAATTTATAGGATCAAATACTAGATCTGCCTGTACTAAGATAGTAAACTACCGGGACACCTGAGATCTTTTTGTCATCTTCTCAGGCATCTGATTCACGGTTTAGAAAGGCAGGATCCATTTTTATTCTCACCGGAAACACAAAGATGTGCAAAGAGGAAACCCAAACATGTTTGTTGACTAAGAATTCACCTCTTTGCACATGTTTTACAGCAAATGCAGACATTAGTTGACTTTTCCTAAGTTAACTTGGAAGAAATTTACAATCTTCTAAAAACCTATAGAAATAGGATACTATTTCTATAACTACAAACATATACCAAATTTAGGTTCTATAGCAGACAATTTGAGAACATGTGGGCTGTAGGTTGTTTTGTTTCCTGAGCTTTGCAAATATGAAGATTCCTTACAAATATGCTATTTTCTTAGGTTTTACATTTTCTCTGGAACTAGTAGGAAAAAAAAACCAATCATATAAGTTTTGTGTTGTGTTCAGAGCAAACAAATGTCCTAGTTGAATTGGGGGCTGTTGGTTATGTGTTAACTGAATTGATGAAAATAATTGGTTATGTCAATCAATTAAATTAACCAATCAGTTAAACAGTTTCTAGCATCACACAAATGTAAGTTTAAGAAAATAGTATTATAAAACATTATACCAGCTTTAAAATGTCTCTTAGAAATTTGCATATGAGCAGAGCTAGTTACAATTTTGTGGACAGTTTGCAAATATGGCATCTCGAAGGGTGGGTGGTAAATAATGGCTCTGACTACCTCCACCTCCTGCAGTTTTAAAGTCCACTGTGCTGGAGAGTGAAAGGTGCCGCCCTCTTTTGCTGTCATTATGAAGATGTAATCCTGTTACAATTATTTAATCCCAAAGGCATTATTACACCTGTTCAGCAGTTTTCAACCACTCACTAAAATGATGTACAACTCCACTGTGATAAATCTCACAGTGATTTTTTTATTAAAGTTTCTTTAGAAGTATTATGGCTGGAGGATGATGAATTTAAAGAAATGTCTGGAGAAACTACACAATCATGTAAGAATTGTGTTGTTTTAGGATTTGCTTTCATTTGCCTAAACTGTGCCTAGCCTTAAGACATGATTAAAGAATTTTTTGAATCACTTAAATTGCACAGATCAAGATTAAAGGATAATGGATTCATAGGATGTTAGCACTGGAAGGGACCTTAGAGAACATCCAGTTCAGTGACTCTCCAAACTTGGCATGAATTTTGAGAATCAACTGTAGAGCTTCTTAAAACAGATCTATGGGCCCAACTGAGAAGTTCTGGTTCAGTGGCTCGGTGGGCAGGGGAGGGGCCTGAGCATTTGCATTTCTCACAAGTTTTCAGGAGATACCAGTGCTGCTGCCCAAGCACTCACTTTGAGAACCACTGACCTCACTCATTTTACAAACAAGGAGACCAAGGCTCAGAGAGGTGAAACAATTTGTCAAGGCTAAGAAAGGGAAGATGGGGGCCTGTACCCTGCACCCACACCCCACTGAGAGGAGGCGTCTATGGGGGAACCATGCCTAACCGCACGTGCATGGATGGCCAGCAGTCACGGCCACTAGCGCAGCATGGGGGTCTGGCCACAGCAGACACCCTGGGGTCCATCATGAGAGAACAGGTGCCAGACACACATAAAGAAAGGCCCAGCAAAAGAACCAGAAACTTGAAGTCAGATACTGTTTGAGGTTGCAAGAAAGTAAGTGATGACCATCAAGGATATCTCATGAACATCCTGGATAGAACAGTTCCTCCCCCCAGAACCTGTCCTTCCTCATTTCAGGAAATGACTTGCATTTACCTAGGGGCTCTAGACCGAGCCCTGGGAACCTGGAAGTCATCCTGTTCCTTCTTCCACCTCCCACACCTAACCCATCAGCGACCCTGTCATTTCCCTCTGAAATAAATCCTAAGTCCACTCACTTCCCCGTGTTCTCAGAACCTCCGCACGGAGCCAGCCCCGTCCCTCCGGAGTATTTGCAGTGGTTTCCTAACTGATCTCTCTGCTTCTGTTTGACCCTCTAGAGTTCACCCTGCCCCAGGGATTCTTTAAAAACAAATTCATCATGTTAAAGCCCTCCAGTGACTTTCTATTGCATTTGGAATAATATCTGAATCCCTCACCATGGCCGACAAGGCGCTCCGGGATCTAGGCTCTGCCTTGAGTGTCTGATCTCAATTCCTGTCGCTCCCTGCCTTGGTCATCAACTGCAGTCAGGACTTTCTGTCTGTTCTTAGAGCAGACCAAGGGCGTCCCTCTGTGAGCCTCTGCGCGGACTGTGCCTGCCGTGGGGGACGCGCTTTCCCGATCTTCACCAGCTCACCCTTGTAAGCTACAGCAACCACGGCTTAAATGCCACCTAGTCATAGGCCCCTTCTTGACAACCACTCTCTGTTAAATCGATCCATTTAATTTTCCTTTGAGGCTTCAACAATGTCTGAAATTATCCTTTCTGTTCATTTACTTTTTTGTTTATTCTCTTCTACCAGGTACGAGTACAGCATCGTGAGGTCAGAGTCCGAGGGCTAGAAGCGTGTCGGACACACGCTAGGTGCTCATATTTCTTTCTTTTACTTTTTCTTTCCAAATTTCTTGAGTGAACAATAGGACAGTAGCCATAGGGGTAGGACTTGCTCCCTGAAAACTCCGCAGAGAAGAGGAAGAAAGCAAAATCTTAGATTCAGTGGACAAGAGTGGACTAGATATGAAGGATGTGGCGTGGACCTTAGGAAGACAGAAACCCTGTGAGCAAGGCTGGGCCTGGATTCAAAACAGGCCGAACAGCATGGAGAACTCAGTACTGAGGTAAGAAGCTCTACTTGCCAAAAAGCAAGTCACTGGAAGCCAAATTTCTTTGTTTCTTTCAACTATTTTAGATTGACTTGTGTCTCAGTCACTTTCCTGACACTGGACCAAAATACCCAATACCCACAGCTTCAAGGAGGACAGGTTCATTTTCACTCACAGTTTCAGTTCATGGTTGCCTGGCTCCAAGGCACAGGCCGCATGGTGGAAATGCCTGGGCGCAGGACGCGTGTTCAACCCACGGCAGCCAGGAACAGAGAGAGGCAGGAAGAGCTGGAGACGGGAATGCACCACCTCGGTGGCTCCCCCCGTGACTGCCTCGGGACAGGCCCCACCTCCTGACAGCACACTCAGCTACTGCACTCATCGAAGGCGAACCCGCTACTGAGTCGAGCACCCATGCTCCAGTCGGCTTCCAAACGCTTGAGACTGTGGGAGACATTTTAGATTTGCACCATAATAACTGGATTATATATCTTCTTACTGATATTTAGGAATTTAAATTATCTCTGCTAGAGATGGAGAAGGAAAAAGAATTGAGAGAGATGGGGGGATAAGAAAATTTATTTTAAAACATTAAACATGAAGAATTCTTATTAATTATTTATTTATTTATTGTTAGTAATATAAGTTTTCAAACTCAGGATCTATTCAAGAACATATTTTCTTTTTTTCAGTAGTTAAGTTTATTGGTACATTTTAGGTATACATAACGATCACATTCATCATAGGGAATTTGTACCTGTACACGATATAACTTGATTCTTTTTTCCCCCCTTTCCCTCCCCTCCCATCAACCCCTCTTCCCCTCTTATTTACAAAAGCCTTGTTTCCACTTTATACTTCTTTTCTCATCATTTTTCCCTTCTTTCCTTTCCCCCTCCCTCCTCCCTAGTCCCCCTTCCAATTTGAACATTTTGTTCCTATTTCACAATGTCAAGAACATATTTTCAAACATGTATTTATAACAATACATTATAAGAAAAGCAGATCTCTAAGCAAAATCTGTTCATTGCTTGTGGTTGCCATCTTGATTTTCTTGTCTTTTCCAGTTTTTCTGGCATTGCCAGATAGTTGTGTCCTATTCTCAGAAAATTATCTCCCAAATTTCCTCCAGAACATCAGTGTCTTGTGACTTTTTAAATCCTTAAACAGCCTAATCAAGATTTTCAGGGTCCTTGTAGATAAAAGCACTTTTTTGTTCAGACTTTACTTAAGACCCAGCAAAGTAAAAAATTTGATCAAAGCCACTGACTGAACACTTTGGCTTGGGGTTGGTGTTCGAGGACAGGTAAGCACAGATCGTGGGCTTCTCGCTTTATTACCATTTCCAGGGTTAAAGAGCCCATCTGAGATGGAGATACAGTTGCCTCAAAGATCTGATCGGATGCTCTCTGGTACCACATTTGGAGCCAGTTGCCATCTGAGCTGCTACTGCCCATGGGATGGAACACACACACACACACACACACACACACTGAAAACTGTGGAAAAGGCTTTCAGGATGGGGATGAGGACTGAACCCAAAGAAGCAAGTAACAAAAACCAAAACCAATTTCATGAAGTACAAACATGCCCCTAGTCCTAATGACGCTTTACATGTTCTCTGAAGTTATAATGAGACAATAATTCATAGCTAATGCCCCATAATTAAAAGTCTACTTTAGTTACATACATGACAGACAGTCTAAAACTCCATCTGCTCAGGTATTTTAAAGAAAGACTAGAGTTCCCTTAGTTCTCATGAAGGAAATTAACTTTTTTCACTTTAGAAATCCTAAATGTTTAAGGTTTCTATATGTTTAGGGTCTTCACCTGAATGCACTATAGCTCGACTTGACTGATTAGGCTAATTTGTGTTTTATGCAGTTTTGTGCCTTGTTTTTGAGCATTTCAGTGCTTGTGACCAATGCGTCAGAGATGTAAAAGGAGAAATAGGAAGAAAAGGCAGTGAAGCCTAAATTTCCCTTTCAGTTTGACATGAAGAATGTTGGTAAAAAACTTACCACCTTTCCAGATGTGTGCGGACCTTCGTAGGAGTGTGATCACGTCTCCGTAAAGTGAGAGTGAAGCTGCCCGGGGGAGTAGCACGGTGCCAGTGAATGGCCGAGGGTTAGAAGAGAAGGAGAGAAGCCGCTCTCACAGGGGCGATGGTGGCCCCACCTGGCTCCCTGTGGGCACTTGAGAAAATGTGACTTAATATTCCCTCATTTACTGTTTCGGGACTGCTCTGCGGGAACACGAGCTCTGATGGTATCTCTCAGAGTGAGCCAGAAGGAAAGGGCCCGTCTCTGAGGAAGGGATCTGTAACAGGTGGATCCACAAAGGAATCCACGATATGTGCAGGCTAAGCCCCACCCCCCGGGGTATAAAGCTTTGTCACAGTGGGTGGGTGGGAAGGATTAGAGTGTCTGGAGTCACACAAAGTCGCTGCCGGGAGCCGGGCAGGTGGGAAAACTGACGGCCGTGGATTCTGACAGCAGCAAAGGTTGGGCACACTGGGCTACGGGGCGTCGCCTCCTTCTCGGCAGGTACCTAAGAGGCCAGCTATGAGATCCGGGCTTCTGTTCCACTGAATGGAGATGGGAAGAAGGCCCACATGGCGACGAGAAAGACCAACAGAAGTAGACCCTTCAATTGACCTCACAGAGCAAAGGGAGGCAGCCAGGGCGAGGCAGCAGGTAGCACTGCGAGTCTAGCCCTTATCTTGTCCTCTGGAAGCATACCAGCAAATGGACACAAATCCTGCAAAATATGCAACTGTCTCCTAACATTAGGACAGTTCTTCCTGTGTGCACTCCAAAAAGAAAGAACGAGGGGACACCAGGACGCCCTCAGAATCGCACGAGCTACTCACTATGATATTCCTGCAAACCCTCAGCTCATAGAACGGGTATTACTAACGGCGCCTTTCCCAGCTCTTGTGACAGGAAGATGAAAAAGACATCCTTACTGTTGAAGAGGAATTTGGGCAACAGAATTCCGAGAAAATATACAATACAGGGGTATCTGCTTCAGCAACAGATGAGTCCCCAGGAAGCTGTGTTTAAAGAGAATGGTTATACATCAAAGTATGTGTCAAATCCAATGAGGAATGAGGATTTTAAGGAAGCTTGAGGCTTTCTCTGGTGAGAAAGAATGACTCTTTTTTGTAATGCTAACAATGACATCCTTTTGTCTGTATTGTACATCTAGACTCTCATAGCTGTGCTTTTTTAATCTTAAATATGGGTGGGTCCATTCCCTAATGTGTGCATATATATGCATAGAGATTCATCACTATGGCCTTAGCATTAATTTTCATGTAATTTAAGGACCTGCACTTTCTACTTTGTGAATCTCTCTGTCCTGTAAAGGAAACGAGTTCACTCAACTACACACTATCAAGCAGACAGGTAATCAATCAGTGATCACCCTTATCAGTTCCAGCCGAGCTCCTGTCTATTGCGAAGATGGTTACAATAACCTCTAACTGTACCGTGGAGGTAGAAATGGCCTCTTAGGCATCAGTACACCAAAGGTTCAGACAAGGAGGATCAAACCTGCCACCGTCAGTAGCATTCTTTTATTTTTTTCTTCAAATGTGTCTTTGTCAGCAGTATTTTTAAACATGGGCCCTATCTTATACTATATTTTATTGCTAAAAGCATCTTTATTCTCCAGTTTCACAGATAAAAAGCAATTTTAAAATGTCATGATGGGAAGTAATTTTTCAAGGTTTTCAGGACAGGACATAAAATTGGATTAGAAAATATCCAAAATAAAGCCTTGGTCATCAAGACTAGGACTTTAACCTCTGTCCTAGGACATTTGGGCAAAACTCTCCTCCTACCAATATTGCTAGCTGATTGAGGAAATGTTTTCAGCCTCCACAGAGAATGTATGAAGTCATACATGCCTGCCTTTATTTAAAAGTGTCATTGCTGGCTTCCCTCATCTTGCCTTTTGAGCAAGTGTCACATGAGAAACTTATTTGTTTAGGAATGCTGACTTTCAAAACGCTCTGGGCAGGGCAAATGGTTTCACCAAGTGGTGACTGGGGCATTGTCTCACAGAAGGGAACCCTCAAGGACTGACAGCCATTAGTGACAATTAGGTTAGCGTGGATTTAACAGTAAAAGAAAGCAGAGATACCCTTCTCTTTTACAGTGAGAAAATGGTAATTCAGGGATTACATTTACTGGGATTTTGGAGTAGAAAATGTCATTATCAAAGTCATGCTCCTCAAGAGCACTTGTGTGTGTTGGGGGGGAACTGTGTTAGAATAGCACCCCTGTGACAAAATACCTGAGATAACTTAAAAGGAGGCTCATAGTGTTGGAGGTTTCAGTCCATGGTCACTTGGTCCCATCGCTTTGGGCCTGTGTTGTGACAAAATGCCACATCACTGCACATCAGGCAGTGGGCCCAAGGAAGGAACTGTGGTCTCAATGTCCCCTTCTAGGTCACACACTAGTGACCCAACTTCTCCCACTGGGCCCAGTGCCTAGCTCCCACCACCTCCCAGTAGCACCATCAGCTGTGGACTAACCTTTGACATGTGAGCTTTTGGGGAAACACCTAAGATCCAAATCCTAAGTGGGACTTGCACGTTTTTAAAATCAGGTACTTCACATGTATTTTTTCTGATTTTCTTCTATATGAAATAGAAGAGGAAACAAAGCAGAAAGCATAGTTCCTTCCTTAGAGAGTGGGGAGGCCAAATACTCAAGAAAAGCAGAATCCATGCTTGGTTTCTGATTGGTCATAGAATTTTGTTACTTTCTAAGCTTTATCTGTGGATAGCAGTATAATAATACCTAGATCACAGGGTTGCTTAGAGATCAAATGAGAAAACAGTTTAGGGAGTGCCTAGTACATAGCAAATCCTCAATGATATATTTTTAAATAGGATAAGTTTGAGACCACATAAACCCATGTAACAGCAGATGAAAATTAGCTTCAGAAGAGAATTTGAAAGTTTCAAGAGATGTAAATAAAAGGTGAAGAGTGAGTCAGAGAAGAAAACGCTGTTTGAGCCAAAGTAGCAGACCAGGGTGTTTTCAGGTCACCAGGAGTGGCTGGGATAGATGAAAGCCTCATTTGTTTGCTCAGGATCCTGTTTCAGAAATTCAGGTAGGAGATGATGAAGTCTTAACCTAGGGGAGTGGTTGTGAATATGTAGAGAAAAGAGCTGGCATCACCAACAGTGATGAGAAAGAACGAACCATTCTTTAAATCAAAGGATTTGCTCCCATAATTTGGAAGATAAATTGTCAGAAGCCAGGCGTGGTGGCACACGCCTATGATCCCAGTGCTTGGGAGGCTGAGGCAGGAGGATCACTGTGAGTTCGAGGCTGGCTTGGGCTGCACAGTGAACTCGAGGCCAGCCTGAATTACACCGTGAGACCCCGTCTCAAAAACAAAAACAAAAACAAAACAAAAAAGAAACTGTCGGAAATACATAGAATGAGACAAATATGGAAATGTTATTCTTCCCAAAGTAAGCCAGATAATATAAAGCAATAAATTCCCAAGTAACGTTGCTATTTTCAACAAAGAGCAGGAGGAACAGAGAGTTAAAGAAGGAGAGAAGGTAATTCTGTACGAAGACAGGTATCACGCTAAGCACGGGAGTTAGAGCTGAGCTTCCCGGCAGTCAATGCGAAAAGAAAAACCGTACCAGCATATGGAGATTAAGGAGCAAAATAGCTCTTTCTATGTTTTTACATTCTAAGATGTAAGCATAACTGGCCTCCTCCAAGTTTAAGGGACAAAACCTTAAACTCAGGCTTCTCGTGGAACAAAGTCCGGTGGGCTGAACCATACTAACGATCTCTGATAACGGCCTATCGGTGAGTGGTCAGCTTTCGGTAGAACAAATACACGCACGTTCCTAACGACGTGTAAATCCTCAGGCGCACGCCCGTTTAATTTTAGATAGAAACAGCAGCCCGTTACTCCTTTCTCCAGCTTCCAGCTGATTTTGGAGGCCGGGGCAACTCCATGCAACGGGAAGACGCGGCCTTTGGGCCGCGGGGCCCCTGCCCGCGGGGCGGGGTGTGGACAGAGGCCTCGCGGCCAGGTCAGCGGCGTCCCAGCCGCCAGGCCCGCGCGGCCCCCGTGTCCTCCCCGCCGGCTGAGCCCCGGGAAGTGCCAGCTTCCCTGAGGGAGGGGCCCCGTTTCTCCCGCCGGAAGCCGCCGCCGGAGGGGAGGCGGGTGGGAAGGGGGGCGGCTGAGGACAAAGGCGGCTTTTGTCCTCACACCTCGCCACGGGGGAGGGGCGGGCCGCGGCGCCGGCGCGGGGCTTCGCCGGGGAAATCTAATTTGGGAGAATAGGTAAATAAAATCAACCGCCATCAGCTCCCGTTTTATTTACGGGTTGAGGTCAATGTTTCCTAAGCTTCAAACTCAACAGCTTATTGGAAACGGATTTCAGGAGGACGTTCTGGAAGTTGGTTTGCTTTTAAAGGCCCGAATACAACGGCATCTTTGCAAAAGCGTCCTCGGCGAGCCCACGGCGCCGCCTCGGGGGCCACCGGGCCGGCCCGGACAGGGCGCCCCGACAGGGCGCGCTCCCGGCCCGGCTGCGCTCGCGCCGTCCTTTTGTTTGGTTGGCTCCGCTTTCCCCTTGGTCGTTGATTATTAGTATTTTCCTAGTTTTCCAAACTAATAAGTGCCACTATCAGGCAGTTGGAAGCGCTCGCAGGCTGCAGGCTCTGCGGCTCGGCCCTAATTGATATTGAACGAGCTGCTGGTAGACGGGAGCAGGGCCGCTGCTGGGTAATTTGCAGTTTAATCAGCGTTTGTAATGAGAGCGGCTGATTAGGGCTGTTGGAAATAAAAGAGAGTTACAAGGAACGTCTGTCAGAGTCCGGTGATAATTCAGGACTAATTGTGGTGATTAGCGCAAACTGGATGACTTTGGGCTTTGCTAATGCGAAGAGAAACGTGCGGCTGCAGCCGGGCACCCTCGGAGCCGGCGCTGGCCGGGCTGAGCCGTGTCCGCGGGGCGGCGAGTGCGGGCGCTGTGGCCCTGTCGCCGCGTCGCCTGTCCCCGCGGTCCCGGCTCTCTCCGGGCGGCCGCGGCCCGCAGCCTCCGCCGCCCAGCCCCGACGCGTCCCCGTCCCCAGCCTTCTTCAGGCCTCTTGGCCCCTGTCTTTGTACCCAAGAGAAAGGCTCTGTCCGCTCCGGGCCCCCGAACCGGTGCCCCCGGTGGGCGTCCCACAGCCGGGGCCACCAGGGCAGGCACGGGCCTCGGAGTGAGCTGGGGAGAAGGCAATCACCGCTTATAAACTGCCCGAGTTCTCATTATTGAGGAGTTTCATAACTCTTTAATTCATTTTTAATGAGGGCAATAAACATGGTAGTCATTTTGGAACAATAGCTAAAAGTCATAGGGCCATTACTATCCATTAAAACAGTGTTTACACTTCGGTGGAGGTTCACGTGCCCCATAGTCATTCATATTAGACGAAGGGGAGATTTGTAAGTCGGAAGAACTGTCCTCTCTTTATTCTTTATAGAACATATGACTTATCGAGCAAATTGTGTGTGTGCGTGTGTGTGTGAGAGAGAGAGACGTTCACTTTTTAATCGTGTAACTGAGGATTA
Source organism: Erethizon dorsatum (assembly GCA_028451465.1). Classification (NCBI taxonomy): domain Eukaryota; kingdom Metazoa; phylum Chordata; class Mammalia; order Rodentia; family Erethizontidae; genus Erethizon; species Erethizon dorsatum. The sequence goes on along the minus strand of CM051833.1, from coordinate 115,237,386 downwards.
AGAGCTGTTGTCTGGCGACTGATTTCTATCTGATCAATAAATCATCAAGTGTTTTATTCACTATCAAATTAAATGAAAAATACTTTAACCTGCATACCTGGTGTCAGCAGATAAAGCTAGTAATATTTTCTGTTATGTTTCCATTTAGGCCTTTAACACTTAAGAACATCTACCAGGTCATGCACTGTTTTTCTCTCTCTCTTGTAGATACCACATATTTGTCCCACGTACCTACAGACATAGGGAATTTTTAACCATTGAGGGGAGAGCTTATTTGTTTTCAGGAAGAAAATCCAACCAGGGTCTCCTAATCGCCACCGAGTATTTCCGCAGCAGCCCCCACTAACAGGGCTACCCCTTAAAGAACAAGGTGGAGGCCTAGGGCTTCAGGGCACACAGGCCCAGGGGTGCTGGCTCTTGCCAGCTCCTGCAGGCTGGGAATAACCTTTTACCTGAGTGTTTGCCCTTTTCTCTTTGATTCCAATCCTTAGTACAATAATAAATCTAAACAATAGGCCCAAAGGGATAAATGTATTATTTCCCAGATTTTCTGTCCTGGATTAGATATGAACTAATAAATATTTTATACATAGTCCTTTCCTGCCAATGGAGGAACTGGCTGGCACTCCCTGAACTGCAGGTAACCGTGTGGTCTGTGTCTTATGGGATAATAGAATTCAAATCTTATGTTTAGATACCAAATCACTTTATGTTATTTCATGCGTTTCACAAAGGCATCTCCCTCAGTGTGTACATTTTGCTAAGGGCTGCCTCCCCCGTTTTATGCCTGGGGTAAAGTTGTTCTGATATATATAGTCATACAATCGAGTGGTATTTGTGAAATTTAATTGACAATTTAGCAGCTCGGTCACACCTCCCAACCCATTAGATGATGAAATCTCACCTGGTTAACGGGTGCAGCACTGTGGCCTCAATGGCGAATGCCTGATTATACAGCCAAGCTGCTAATTTACCAAACCCCCCGGCCAGGGAGGCCTGGACGGCCACCAGTCACTGTATTCATGCGGTAGCTAAGAGAAGGAACCGTATTCCCTGAGCCGCTTTCCAGCTACCCGCAGAATGAGAAATGTAAAATTAGTGGAGATGTGTGCATGAAGGGAGCCGAGCAATTAGCAAGGCGCAGGCGCCCGCTGGCTCAGAGGGGGTCGGGAAGGGCGAGTGGGGAGGCCGGGCTGCGAGGGCAAAGGGCCTTCTCTCTCGCAGCCTGGGGTCTGCGGGCCCGGACGCTGCGAGGTCAGCGCTGGCGCGCAGCCCCCGCGGCACCGCTCCCATTAGGAACAATGCGCTTTCTACTCGCCCTTTGCGCGACAGCCGGTAGCGACTGGATCCCCACCCGGGCTCCAGCTCGCGTCCGCCAGCGCGCACAGTTTCCCTGCAGCGTGGCCCGACAAGACCGTGCTGAGCATCCGAACACAGCCCGCTCAGCGCTTGGCAGCATCTCTGCCTACAGGCCTCAAGTACTAGGGCGTCGATTTCCGAGGCAGCCCTCCGGCTCTCTCTGCTTAGTACCCCATTCCCATCGTCTCCTCTCCCCCGCCTCCCCAGTTCCTAGCTCCCAGACGGCCAGCAAGCCCCCCCCCCGTGGCTGCAAGGCCTGGCTTCCGAGCGCCAGTGGGCGACCTGGGTCTCCCACCGCCCGGGCGAGGATGCGCACAACCTGGGTGCTCGCCGCAGGAGTGTGCGCACGCACCCTGCCCGAGACTGCAGGTGTCTGTGCGCGGGTCCTGTCGGACGCGGGGTGGAATTACATGCATTCGTGCAGGTTCCGGCGCCACTTCGCAGCCGGGTTGTGGCTCTGAGCCCGGATGATGGGCCCGGGGAAAAAACCCTCTTCAGGGGTTTCTCGGCTACCTGTGCTGCCTCTCCTTTCGGTTCCAGGTGGCGAGCCCAGCCCTGTCCCCTGCCCACTCTCCCTTAAAACCAACCAGTTCACAAACCCTTATTTATTTGTTTGTCTGTGGTTATTGCCCATGTTATTAATTGCACCCAGGCCTTCCTTGCTCTTTGAGAGAGCAGCGGTATAAATTGGCTCTAATAAATATTAGCCGCTAGATTAGGCGAGGTGAAGCTGGCACCGCGCTCTATTTTCGACCTGTAGCCTCTGCGAAGCCGCCAGTTCTGCGCCAGATTAGCCCCATCCATCCAGTGTCAATGGTTGTCTTGTTGAGAAAATCAGTGAGTAAACAGGGCTGACAGAGAGGGGCCCAGCTGATTACTCATACAAATAGACTGCAAACTCCTCCAGGAGAAGCTGTTTCCAGAGCTGTTTCTCGCATTGACAAGCCTGCTTCTCCCAGGATCCTGCGTCCTGCTGTCCCTACTTTGTCCTCCATCAATCACACAATTGTGTCCGGGATGTTTTATAGAGTCACTTAATATCCCTGCCTTCATCTCTATTCACTTAGAGAATCATCTGCCATCAGGGCTAAAGGCTTTCTGCAGGATGGGACCGCGACACAGCCGGGCAACAATAGCTCCGGTGGAAGCAGGACCCAGAGCCCTTTCTGATGCTAATACAACAGCCCTGGGATGTTCCCGAGCGGGGCAGCCTCTATTGAAACTGGCCACTAGGCCTTTGTCCACTGCGTTAATCATCCCCGGGGCCAGTCCATGATAGGGGTGTGGAGGCCACAGTAAGTTTTCTTTAAAAATTATTTCTTTGCCCCTAAAATGGTTTTTGGACTTGAGAATTGGTTATGACAAAAGTCATGCATAAGGCTTCCTCTCTCTCTCTCCCTCTCTCTCTCATTCTCTCTCTCTCATATTTTCAGGCTCTGATGTACAGGGTTTTGTTTTTGTTTTGGCCTTTATTCACTTCCTCCTATTATTTGCAGAGCTCCCCACTCTTGCCCTTCTTCCTGCACCCTCTACCTCCAGCCAACCTGTCCTACCCAATAGAGATGGAGTAAGGGAAACAGTTCTAAACCAACTGCACAGCATCTTTTCAGCGGAGAATTTCCACAAGGAAGAGGCCATCTGGATACGAAATCACATTTTATGGGAGAATTTTAAAGACAGAAGAAAGAATTACAAGGTATCACTCTTTAAGTGGCTCATCTACAAATTAGATTGCTACACAATTAATCAGAAAGTTAATTAATGAGCAAGTTACTAATTAGGACATTTAAAACCAGTGTGTTTATAGTGTCTTAGTTTTAAAAAAGCCCCTATAGTTAATTGGCCCACACACGGATCTCATAACTGGTCGTGGAGGTTAAAACACTACAGATGTATTATTTATTATGTATAAGTTCTAATTATGTCACCACTGCATTCCATACTCCATAACTGACAGGATTTTACAGCTAATTGGAAAGGCATTAGGAAAACGTAGTCTGACTGGTATCTGAAAACCACTATATACATCTACAGGATTTTGAGTAGAGCTTCATTTATGCTTTTTCCCGGGCAAGGGTATTAGGGTATTAAGTTTTCTGAGTGGTCTCTGGGAGCTCAGGCCTGCAGAGCCTCCTTTTCCTAAACCTACATATGCCTTGAATGTTTATGATTTGTGTTGGAGAATTTGCTTTGGGCTAAAACTTCAGGGGCAAAATTAGGAATCTGAACTCCCGATGTTTTTCCTTCACTGAAGTGAAGACCCCAAATTAGGGTCTTTGATGTAGTTTATACTAAAGTTCAGTGAATCACATTTCCTATAGTTATATTAAACCATGGTTTTCCAGTAAGTATTTCTAAAATGTTTTGCAAATGACAAATACCAAGTTAATTTCATTTAAAAACAAGGGCACATCCAGGTGAAGGGAACATTCCTCTGTTTATTGTATTTCCCACCTGACTAGTCCCTAAGGCACTTACCCCTTGGTGTAGTTCAGGGTCTCAAAGGCCAGCCTCTAGGGCTTGGGGAGAAAAGTCAGATTTTAAAGCTGCCTGAGTCCCAAGGACAGCAACCCCTCCCCCCCCCCCCGTCTTCCTCCCCTGTTCCCCAGCGTCAGTGAAAGCCCAGACCACCCAGGCCCCTCGCTGGAGCCTGCCCTTGCTGACCCGTCCTTCACTCCCTGGCACTGACCTCTGGAGCACAGGAGCTGGCGGAGTAGAAACCTGCCCTTGTTTTTAAATGAGTGGAGACCTGCCTCAGAAAACTGCTTGCTCTGCGGACCCTGGGCCTTCCACATCCTCCTTGCCCCATCCCAACTCTCTCTTGTGGAGTGGGCACCACCAGTCGAGCAGCCTCTGGGTGTTCTAGATCCTTCTAAGGAGCAATAGGAGGACCATGAGGCGGTTGGATAGGGACTCAGATAAAGGCTCTGTAGAGGGAGGTCAACGTGCAGCTTTAATCTTCCGCCACAAGGGAAGGTGGCAACCCACAAACACTCAGCACCCAGGTTCCCCCAGCGAGGAGAACACACATAGGTAATTTTAATGTAAGAGGTTCCTATACCACATTATTAGCAATAAATCTGCACCATTCTTTGTTGGTTAAAATCATTATGATCATCATCGCTATCATTACTGAACTCATTATTCTTGTGTTACTATCAGAGTAGATTTATGATAACACCCACCATTACGCCTGAGTTAAAGAAGGTGTAAAGGTTTGATTAATAGCTGCTTTCATGTTTTAATACTCAACATTTCCTCACATTTTTTTTTCTAAATAAAGACCATGATAATTACAGGCGGTAATTACTGCTTTTGTTAGGAGTATGTAATTAGCCACATATGCATTGTTCTTTTTTGGGGGGGAAAAAAAAGAAAGGAGAAGAAAAAAGCGCGGGTTTGCAAGCCGTGTCACACGTCCAGGGTTGGCAAACCAAGAGGAGTGCACCGCACTGCCCGGTCGCCTCCCGCTCGGGTACCAGAGAATTTGTTCTGTGCGAACCCAAGCGAAGCTGGAAATGAACTATCCGGAGGGTTACTGGAAGGGGTGGTGCGCCTGGAGCCTGCGGGTGGCTGGGATCCTCGCTCTCCAGGGCAAAGCCTCCCAGCCTTAAGGCGTGGGTCTCCCGGGCCAAACCTGGGGCAAGGTGACAAACGTCGGTGCTCCCTGGTATGAAAACACCAGGCCCTGTCTCCCCCGGCTCAGCAAAGGGCCGCCGCGCGGTGGGCCGGCATCCGTCATCCTCGCGCGCGGAATTAGCCCGAGGCTGCCCGGGCCTCGGAGCTCCCAGACTATCTGTCCCTTAAAGGTTACACGCTGCCGTGCCTCGCTTTGTCTTCCTCGTGCCCTTTCCTGGCAAAAATGGAGACATCACATCCTTGCCCAGCCCCGGCTCAGTATTTATGAAGGTTTTCTGACAAATAGGCAGGCTGGCCACGCATGGGTGACTGCCTTCATTCCGCACTTGGCTTGTTTACATAGGACCAGCACCATTTCCACGGATTAAACAAATCACAGGGAGAAGGAGACATTTATAACCCGCCAACCAGGCCACAAGGCAGCTGGGGGAAAATGTGCTAGTGAGTGTGTGCGTGACGGTGTAAGAGAAAACGAATGCCCTGTCGGCGAGGCTGACCTTCGGGACAGCGCGATCCAGGCGACGCGCGGGTTTGTCCCTAGCGCGGGCTCGCGCGCAGAAGGGGACGTGGATTCGCATGTCGGGGGTCACCTGGACGCCTGGGTAGAGGCCAATTAAATTGCCCGGGGGTTGGACCCTCAGGAGGACAGGCACAAAGGCCAGGGCGCGAGGGCGCGCGTCCCCCCCCCCCCGCTGAGCGAGTCGTGTGCGCGCGTGCCCGGGAGGACGCCGGGAGCGCCCGGCCCTCGGGCCCTCGCCCAGTAGTTAACCCTTGCAGGCCGTCCCGGAGAGCCCCACCGCACCCCGGCGGCGGCCTCTGCTCCCCCAGCGGCTCGGTCTTGCACGCACCCGGCTGCGCGCAGCTCGCTCAGGCCTGCGCGTGGCGCGGACGCCCCATTTGCGCGCGCGCGTCCGAGTGTGTGTAGGAGACTGCATGTGCGTGCCCGTGTCGTGCCCGGTGTGTGGTGCGCGTGTGTGCACGCGCGTGCACAGAAGTGTGCAGGCATGTGTGCAAGCGCGCGCTCGCGTTCACACTCGCCGCAGTCAGACCCCGTCTAGGACGCGCCCTCGCGTCACCCGGAAGTGCTCGCCGACTCCTCGCCGGGCGAGTAAACAAAGCCGGGACGAGCGCCGGGCGGCGGGGGGGGACTCGGCTCGGGCTCCCCGCGCCCCGCCGGCCTCCGACACCGGCGCCGCCCGGCCGCGGAGGAGGAAATTCCCTACAAAATAGCAGTGGTTCGGAGGAAAGGATCACAACAAAATATTGAATAAATTCCCTTTTAATTTATTTGATCATTCCACATTACGGGGCTATGAATTGCTCAAATTTGATAACAAGTACTCAATTCAACTCATTATGTAAGTTAAATTAGACTTCGATAAAATTTCAGTGGCGCGCAGTGGTTCCTCGAATGAAATGTAATTTGTGCAAGAATTTGTTGTATCTGTCACAAATATTTCCAATTAGCGACCGTAATTATTTGATAGTTTCTGCAATTATGGCTTAAACGGGTGAATTTGGGACTGTGGAGGACCCTAATTGGCCTAAATTTGATATTTTGCATATTTGCATAATGAGGAAATTGGTAGAAAATTGTGTTCATTCATTTGTGAAAAATCCTATGAATTTTATGAATTTGAAAGCTCTGTTTGCGCAGACGGTGACTTTGCCTGCGGATCCCTGAGGAGCCGGCGCTGAACGCCTGAATGGGCAGCGCGCCAACTTGGCTGCTCCTGGGCGGGGCGAGGACCAAGAGGAGGAGGAGGAGGAGGAGGAAGAGGAGAGGGGGCCCCTGGACGCGGGTGCGTGGAGGAGGGACAACGGCGCATGCTCCGACGAGCGAGGCCGCTGGTGGAGCCCCCCACCGCTTTCCCGCAGCCCCCCGGGGTGAGGCTGGGCGAGAAGGGAATGAGGGGGTCGCGCGGGTTTTATACCCTTGGGTGCCAGCGGCTGCCCTGTAGTGTAACTGCGCGCGCGGACACACACACACACACACACACACACACACACACACACACACACTGTCTCTCCCACTTGCTCCCAGTGAGAAATGCACCCCATCCTCCAGGTGGAAGGGGTAATCGTGGAGGGGTGAGGTCTTGAGATGATGGTAACTGTGCACTTGTTTAAGTTAAATTGCCGGAGCTTCTCCTCTCGGTAAAAATGTTTGATCTATGGCGCTGTCAATTTAAAGTGTTTAAAGAGAAGCAAAAGCATAGATTTTAAGCTGCTTTGCCCAGCACCCATTCATCATGCATCAGGGATTTTAAAGTTTCATGGTTGCTGTGGTTTAACATCTCAACTCTCTGACACAAGAATCGGGATGGAGGAAATAGCTCTGCAGTCAGAGGCTTAGAACTAAAGGGAAAAAGATCATGGCAAAAATTAAAATGCATAGAATACTCAGTGTATGCAAAGACGGAGTGGTGTATTTTGAGGGGGCAGAGTGTGTCAATAATTATAAACAGAACTGAAAGCCATTTTTACCTGGAAATTACTAAGCAATGCCACCAATTCTTTTACAGGAAGCAGGTGGGAGCCACTGGGTCAAAATAGAAACCAAACAAAATCTTCAACCACTCCATTTTATTTCCAATAAATAATGCCCCCCCCGAGTTCTGTTATAAATATCCTGCATTTTCATCATAAACCCATCAAAAATGTCATCCTCTGTGTTTCTTGAATGTAACATTTTAGATGCCGCTTAATTCCTATAGATCTTGAATGCATAAACTCGACCAAAACAGACCGATGGTGAGGAACATGATATCTGGCTCTGCAGTTAAGTGCTCTGTAAAACCGCTCTACTGCGGACATTACTTCTGCTGGGAAGGACTTTCTTATCTACATGGAAGTGGGTAATGTGAGTGTCTAAGGCTATAAATGCTTAAGTGCTTTGTTTCACAGTGCATTTTTCAGTAAAAGTCAAAATAAATTCATCTTCCTTTAAAGCAGTATTTATGTTTGTGCAAGGTTTGGAATAAAATCACCATTAAAAATCCTTATGAAAGAACGAAAAGGAAAATGGGAGCTGTGCCTTTGATTTGGTTGTCCATGGACTGAGAGGTATCATTTGGAGATGGAGACAAACAGAAAATAACCAGTCAGCTGTTGAAGCTCGAATTTGAACAATGCAAAGATTATTTTACTGATAGATAAAATGAATGAAATGGGTGCTTTTCACTTTTAATTTAAATATACTGGACGACAGTAAAAAAAGCCACATGACCGTTGTTCCAGTGCTCAGGAAACAGGATCATTAATATCCTTGTCCACTTCACAGGGTTTTGGTAAAAGATTCAACACTAAGATGGGTTATGAGGTCTCCTATTGTATTCTTGCTGATGGTATCCTCATTACTGTTACCATCGGTGGCAGTGGCAGTACTACTGTGACATTGTTACTAAGCTAAGATGCAGAGCAGGATCTTGGGGCAGGGTTGAAAATTAGCCCAAACCTCCTTTGATGACAGCGTGGGAAAAAGCAGGCCATCCGCATCTCTTTAGCTTGCACACATGATCCGTGGTCACCATGAGTCAAGGTATCTTCAGATACAAAGGAAAACAGTTCCTGCTCTTCCTCATTTAACAACATGTCGTGTTGCATTTGGGGAATATAGATTTTATTTATTTAACCCAATCAAGGAATCATGGAGCACCACTTATGTTCTGAAATTTAAGGCCACCTCCAATCATTCGGGTGAATAAAGAACACAGAATATTAAAGATGCAGGATCAGCTCTGAATTTAGGACCAAGATACAGTATTAAATTTTGCACCTTTTTATGGGTTCGCTTTAGAAAAATTAAGGAGGATTTTAGTGCGAGCATAAAGATGTCAGTGTTACCCTATACACAGTGATGGCAAAGCTTTAGAGGCAAGTGCCAAACTGCAACCCAGAACCCACTTACTTACCGCAGAGTGCCAGCGCTGCAGTTAAACCTGAATCCTGAGGTTTTAGTTTAGAAAAACAACTCACACATTAACATCTTTGTCTTAAAAGAAAAACACAATAACACATGTGCCATAGGTTCGCCACCACTGCCCTATATCTGTTATGTCTTTTCCTTTATATAAATACACCTGTAGGTTTTTGGTTGTGCTTATTGTGAACATAATAATCCTTGGGTCAAAAGCTTTTTCACAATGGTCATGACATCAAATGTTAACTATTTTGTTGCCCATATAACCTAAAGCTCAGCAGTAAAAATGTTTAGGAAATAGGGTGCTGTGTCACATACCTGTAATCCCAGCACTCTGGGAGGATGAGGCAGGAGAATTGCAAGTTTAAGCACAACCTAGGCAATTTAGCAATGTAGAAAGACCCTGTCTCAAAAAAAAGAGGACTGAGGATGTAGCTCAGTGCGAAGGCCCTGAGTTCAATCCTGGGTGTCCCAAACAACAACAACAAAAGGCTTATAAAAATTGGGATTGGAAAGAGATGGAGGAGGGAGAGGGAGAGGAAGGAAGGAGGAAGAGAAAATAACTTAAGTTCCTTCAGATCAAAAACATGTTGCTATCATTCTACATAGATCAGGACCAATTTGTAAGTTTTAGGGCTGAAAATACTATGATTTTCCAATTACTTGATTTGATTAAATCCATAAAAAAAGGATTCCAGTGGTTTATGAGAAGGCAGGAAGTGGTTGCCCTGCCATGGCCACCCCATGGTCAGGCCTAGACCTCAGTTCTGGGAGAAAGTTGAATTCCCTGTGGTTTGCCGGCTTGCTCTCGGGCGAGGGTGGAAGGCTGTGGGGAGCAAACTTCATGGGAGCCCTTACTTTGGTACCTTCCTCTAAACATTTTGGGTTGGGGCATTCTTGACTAGCTGCCTTTCACATCTCTTCCTAGTTTTCAGTCAAATGTGTGCTCGGAACAAGTAGCCACATGATAAAGAAACGAAGAACAAAAAACTGCTGCAGATGGTGAGATAGCAAAGTCTCCTAGCATGGTCCATCCACAGAACATTATTTTAGGATTTAATTTTAATAGATGACTATTCCCATGTATTTTTCTTTATTGTGTCTGTTTCTGCCTCTCCTGTCCTACCATGAACCACTCTATCCAGGTCATCTGCACTTCTCGATTGGATAAGGTAGCAGCCTCCTATCAGCTCTAGTCTTCTCCCCAACCAGTTCATTCTGCTTGGGGTAGAGAAGTTAATCTTCCTAATGTCCTGCTGCATCCGATCCCTTTCCTACGCTAAATATGCCAAAAGCTTGCCCTTCCTGAAGGTTAAAGTCCAAATGCTATGGATTGGTTTGCAAGCTTTCCAACAATCTGGCTCCAGCCTTCATATCCAAACCTGTCTCCCAGTGCTGGCTCCCAGAGTCCTGGGTCCCAGCGAGGTCCATTTCAGGATGCCTCTTGCCTACTTCAGCCACATGCCTCGGTTTGCATGTTTCCTGCATGTTATTTGCGATCTAGCCAGCTAACCCCCTCTCCTCCATGAATTCACTCACTCCTTCCACTCAATGAACATTATAGAATATGCCAGACACTGTGCAAGTTGCCGTGGAGACAAAGAAAAGAAAAGGCCCTGCGCTTTCCGGAGAGGAGACACCATGTAGTAGGCAGATAAGCACACCCCGTACTAAATCCCGAGGCTGACATACGATGCGCAGCAAGAGTACCCCAGGCCTGTCCTCGCCACATATTCTAAATTCTCCCTCTTTTAAGCCCATCCCACTCTACATTGCCTAGAACTGAGGGTTTCTTGAGAAGAAAGGACAGTCCTTTTTTGTCCCTGAGAACCTCCAGTACTGTGCCATGGATCGAAGACATTTGTGGCTGGATAAGTGGGTATTGCTGCACTTGTGTAACTGGCACCTCCATCCACAACAGTCAGACCTCCTCCTTCCGCAGAGTGGAGAAAGAGCAGTGGTCTCTCGTAGGCATCTACTCTGATTTTCTCAGCTTACGACAGTGTAAGGACCCTCAGAGGTACGGCTAGGGCCGCAAATGAGATAAGACTACTAATGGCGGTTCATCCCAGACATTGTAGGTTATATCATAAGGACCCAAATAATGATAACTAAAGGCCATTTAATTAGTTCTCATTTTAAATTTCTAGTTATTTTATTTTGGGCACCCCAGAGTAGGCACAAATAATTTTAAAAACCTCCCACTTACTGCTTAGTACTGTCGCCTTGACCATGCCCCCATATCTCCATCCAACACCCCTCCCCCACTGCCACTACATAGTCATCAAACAGAAAGTCTTTATCATAGGCCCAATCTGGTGTCACATGCCACCCATTCATATTACTGGTGATTGCAGATATTGACTGCATAAGAATTTTGCAGGACACTGTTTCCTGCAGTCCAAAGCAGCAGTGTGTTACGTAGATATAGTTACGTATATTAGTGAGGTACAACACAGTTATGAACAGGCACAGAATTAAAACACATTACTGTGTTTAAAATATTCAAATTCTTGAACACAAGCCTTTTCATAAAAATTATGAACTATAATAGGAAGCATCAGAGCATTACTTATTCAGGATTGGAGTAGTTGCCTGACAGACAGATTGGCCAGATCTCCATACGAATAATATTAAACGAGAGGAACCAGTAAAAACACCTTTAAAATTTTAAAACATTTAAAAATCAAGAATGAGAAATAAAATAGAATGAGAATGCTTTTTGAAAAAGAAACACAAAGAGAACCAAAGGATACCTTTGTTGTACATCGATAAGACTGTAGAATGGGCCAGGTTGACGAGGGTCCATGTGCCTGCCTAGTCAAGATGGGTCTTAGGCTAACAGGCATAAAAAATCAAATCTAAATTTCCTACTGAGGTTTCTGGGTATGCATAATGAATTAAACATATGTATTTGTCTCAGGCCTTTGCCGCAGACCCTCTGAAATGGTGGTAAGAAGGCACCAAACCAAATAGGCAGGGAGCAAGAAAGGAGATGACAGCAGGGAAAAATGGCAGCAAAAATTTGGAAGCTGGAATGCATGAGTCCAAGGAGCAATTGGCCTAGCAGACCCCCCGAAACAGACTTGAGCCCGCAGCGGGGAAAGCAATAAGGAATGAAGCAGTCCACACCCCAGCACCCTGGAGAGGCCGAGGCCCTAGCAGTTCCTTAGGCACCTGTAAAGGTGGGAGTATGGGCAGGGACTGCAAACAAAGGGCTTTCGAGAGAAACAAAGCCCCCAACCCCTTATCCACTGGAAGCAGATTAGAGAATTTTCCTCGGAGAGGATTTGGAGATACCAGTTGGGGTAGGGGTGTGGCAGGATGTTAGAAAACAAGGGGAATGAAGTGAAAACATGCATATCAAATGGTGAGCTCTCCAGCGCTCTTCCCCTGTTTGCTCTTGGAACACCTGCAACCTGTATTTTTGCCTCTCACAAGGGATCTGAAGGGTTCTTCTCTCATAACAGTTGCTACAGACATTGACCCTTGCAGGTCCCTTCAGAACAATAGTTGGATCCTGTACAGTGAGTCTCGCTGGTCCCAAAGTCCCACTGTACACACGGAACTCATCAGAATTGTAGTGTTTTGCTGATTCGTGTTTTCTTTATTTTAGTGCCTCATATTTAGTGCCTCATCAGACATTTGAGGGAAGCATCTAGTGGAAGGAGTAGGGATTGAAACAAACACACTGGAAAAAGAATGCAGAGAGAACAGAACAAAGCATAAACATCTTGAAACAAATTGAAGTCATGAGACACAGCAGAAGGATCTTAAAAAGAGAACATTCTAGAAGCGAGAAAAAAAAAACGGTGGGACTTTAAAGTGTAATGGCAGAAGTAAAAGTTTCAATAGAAAGGAGGAAGGTAAAGTTAGGGAAATGTCTAAGGAAACAGATTTTTAGAAAAAGAGATGGAAGAAGAGGAAATTAGAAGACTCAGGTAGTAGGAATTTTAGTAGATAACAGAATAATTGAAGTGAAGAGAAATGATCAAATAAATGAACAAGAAAATTTCCTAGAGCAGAAGGGCATACGTTTCCTGACTGGAACTGGAGTGTTATGAGTTGAAAGCGGCTTTTCAGCAGCGTAAAGAGTGGAAGCCCCGAGTGTGGTGCAGTCTGGGACAAGGGACTGCTGACGGTCACTACAAGCCTGCAGAGCGGGGCGACATTTTATACAGTGATAGGTGCCACGTTGAGAGAAATGCAATTTAAACTAAAACAGATAAAATTAAATTTGCTAGTGAGGAGGAAATATAGACCAAACATTGGGAAAGGGAAGCAAATACTAAGGACTTCCTAAAAAATAAAACCTGGCGTCTGGAACTGCAAGCAGACTAGACGCCGACCCTGAGGTTTTCATCCATGTTTCCCTCCCCCTGATCCCTTGCTCTTTGGCTTGAGCGAGAGTGCAAGATCCAAGTGCCAGGCTCCCAGGACGCCACCAGCAGGGACTGGTGTAGGCGGTGGTTCCTAAGGCCTGGCTTTGAGTCTGGTTTCCCTTCATCTCTCTCGACCACAGTGTCCTTGTACAGAAAATTAGCAGTTGGCTAATTAGTTACAAATTAGCAGCCCGGAAATTCATTCTGGCCCACACACATAGTAGGCTCCACAGTGTGACACTTGAACATTTGAGATAGGTCTAGCTTTACTGTGGAGTCCAGAAGATCCCGCAACAGTGAACTCACATTCCTTCTTGGCCAACTCTCACAGGAACTATGAAGCCTGTATTTCTTGGTATTTATGTTTGTAAACCTTGGGCTGGATGGCTGTTTGGGTCCCTTCCACTTCATTCATTCATTTGGGTGTTTGTCCATTTAATGAACTTCCTACATGCTACTACACTAGATGGGGGCACACAAAGCTGGTAAGACAGGAGGTCCTTGCTGTGATGAATGTGCAGTCCATGGCGAGGGCTGAAAAACACTTAGAACACTACGATAGTTGCTGAAGGACTTCAGTCCATGCACTCAGGTCCCGGAGGATGGATCACTTCAAGGGGAGACATCAGGGGTCTTCACAGAAGCTGCTGATTCTTGGAACGCACCAGGTGGACAAAGAGAACAACCCAGGTCCTGTGCCTGGACTGGCCCTCCATTCCCAGGGGGGCTCACATTCTATCTGAAGACCTGGGGACGCTGAACCCTGGAGAAGGAATAGTCCGTCCAGGAGCACCAGTAGAGAACATATTGCAATAAAGAGAGCTTGTACCGGGGTGAAGCCTGAGACCTGTCTGTAAAAGGGAGTTAGAGAGGACTGCTTAGAGCTGGGCATGCTTGTGCATGCCTATAGGCCCAGCACTGGAGGATCACAGGTTCAAGACCAGCCTGAGAAAATGAGTGACTCAGCGAAGGCCTGTCTCAAAAAACAGTGGGAGAAATAGTTCAGTTTGAAGACCTTGTGATCAATTCTCAGTACCACAAAAACCAAACCAAACCAAAGAAAGAAAGGAGAGAGAGAGAAGAGAAAGAAAGGAGGGAAAGAAAGGAAAAAAAAAAAGAACTGAGAAGATTTAGGGGTGAGTTTGTGAAAGTGAAGCTTTGCTTTGCATTGGATCAAAGAGTGGGGACATTTTTAGGTATCTTAATAAATGCTATCTAGAAGAGGAGAAGAATGGAAAATGCTGTAATTGGCAAGGAACCAGCAGTCACTTCTACTAGCCAGGGGAATGCTGGGTCATTTTCGTGGTTTGGACAATGTCCTTGTTTGTGTACGTGCGTGGCCGGTGCGTCATGTTCCCAGAGTGGCTCATCTGGCGCCGGCTTTGTGAAAGTGTTGACGTTCAGTAGCAGAAAGCCTTGCTGAGAGTGAGGCCAGCTGCTAGTGGCAAAGACCCCCCCACCCCAGGTGTTAGTGTCTTTGAAAGCCACAGAGCCTGGGAAGCCTTCTAGCAATTGCTTTCTAATTCTATCTGAATTAACATTCAGTTCAAGAAGAACTTGCTGTCCAAGGTGGATGGACTGGGCTTGAAAGCTCTGTGTTGCTACTCTTCCTGTAAATCAGCCTTGGTCTGTCCTGGTCCTGTTCTGGACAAGGACTTCATGACCTGGGACCTTACAGCCAGACCTACCCAGACCGCTTCTCCTTATTTTCATGGATGGAGGCAGACAGGTCCTTTCTGCATAAACTAGAGCTGCCCTCTTATTATTAGCCCCCTTAAAAGCATTTTTTTCATCGGAAACATGTTCACATTTAATATCACTCTATGAAATCAAGGCCCTTGGAGATGGAATGACTAACCAGCCTTCCTGTCATTAATTTCTTCTGAGTCCAGTCCATTTTCTCTGTCACCAGAATCACTGTCCTCAGTCTCGTTTTATGCAGTCTCTGTCCACTCTCCTCAGACTGTCCCCACCCCACACACCCAGAATCTTCCCTAGCTGGAGACCACGATGCCACTCTTTCCCCTGCTTTGCCCAGCTCAGCATCTATCTTTGAAGTGGTGTTAGTAACTGCTTTTCTCTCTTCCTGGATTTATTATGCACATATCCAGGACTGTACACATCTTATTGGGCTGTGATTTTCTTCTCTTTTCTTTTTTTTTGTGGGTACTGGGGGTCGAACTCGGGACCTCACGCGCCAGCAGGCGCCCGTGCCGCTGAGCGATATCACTGGCCCTTTTTTCGTATGTGGGTACTGGGAGTCGAACTCAGGACCTCATGCTTGCCAGACAGGCGCTTGTGCCACTGAGCTATCTCACCGGCCCTGGGCTGTGATTTTCATGTGTCTCATTTATGGAAGGAATTTTCCCGGTGACTAGCAGGAAGCCTGGTACAGAGAGCCTGAACCAAGAAAAATAAAGCCTATAGAAAAAGGGCCTTTTTACTTCTTCCCACTGTGGTAGCCTTACTTAGTACTTCCAATAGCTGGGCACCCCTCCGGGGGTCCATTTGAACTTTCAATAGTTTGCTAGAAGCCCCACCCACCTAGTGCTGGAGATTGAACCCAGGGCCTCCTGCATGCTAGGCAAGCACTCTACCACTAATCCACACACCACCCAGCCCTAGAAAGTGCTTCCTTATATCAGACCCACATTTGTCTCTCCTAAACCGAATTCGTTTTGAGCTCTTGATATCAGCATGTATGCCCTTTCTGTTTTCACTTGTATTGGAGAACACTTGGGCTTTCACTATCCTGGCCCTTCCTCTGGACACACTCCAGTTTGTTCATATCTGTTGTAGTCAGGGTTTACAAGGGAATGCATTTAATACAGGACACATAACTTATAGGATTATTTTATAACATTCGCCCAAAAAGTCAAATGCAAAAGAGTGTGGGAGATCTGTCCACACACTACAGACCCAAAGAATCCAGATGAGGGCCTGGATCCCATGGCAATGTCTTGCACGAGTCCAGCTGGAGGCCTAGCACCCAGGACAATGGCTCAGGCAAGTCTGTATCAAGGATCTGCACTGGGAAGGCCCAAAGGTCAGTGGTGGAAGCTAGAAAGTCTGCACCAGCGGGATGAAGGATCTGTGCCAGCAGGCTGAGGGATCTGCACTGGAGCCAGGAAGCAATGCTCAAGGTAAGGACCAGAGCTCCCCTGAAAAGAACTGCAACCATCCTCAGTGACAGCAAGGTCCCGAGCTCCTCCGATGCTGAGAACAGCTGAGTTCATATCAGGAAAACCAGCATGACAAGCTTCTCCAGAAAAACCAACAGCACACCGTCTTCCCCTCCAGTTCTGCTTTCATGCTGTTGGCAACAATCCTCAGGTGGGCCTTCCACACCTAGCACCATGCTGATTCAGCTCAGCTGGGTGTTACAAGTTGACCATTAGTTAATCCACCACAACATCTTAGAACATGAAGCCCAGAGCTGGATACAATTTTTCAGGTGTGATTTGAGTAGTTCAAACTGAAGGAGAACCATCAGCTCCCTCATTCCTGCCTAAGATCCATTAGATTATTTGACCCCATGGCCACGGAGTTTATAGTCAGTTCAAATGCTTAATCTTTGGGGAATTTTTATCTGTTTTGTAAGTGCTGTAGCTAATTCATGCTTCTCTCATCTTAACTTGCACAATTGATTTTCTGGACCCAGGGGCAGAAGCTTGCATTCATCCCAGTTACATTTCATCTTGTTATATTTAGCTCATTATCTTAGCCTTGGTGATGACTTGTTGCATCCTAGTTCTCCCCTGTAGGTATCATCTGCAATGTTGATCATTCTTTTGGTTCCAGCTTTCAAATTTATATCCATGCCTAATGTCAGAGCCCTTATTCTATTCCTCTCTCCTTTCTTTCTCTTTTTCTCTTACTCTCTTTCTTCCCTGTCTTGTTCTGAAGAGTTGCAAGGCTGCCTAATCCACCTGATACTACAAAACTAATACTATAAAACTCCTTCCGTGACGATAGGCACCCAGATCAGTCCCTTTTGGGACAGTCATCCAGCTGGCTAGGAATCCACCCAGTGGTCCTGGCATTGTGCCCATTGGTTTTTGTGAAGTCTATAGGACATAATAAGAGGCGGGCCTTCCCTAATTCCAGATTTATTAGGCCTATTTTGATGTGTTGTGTTTGGTTTTGTGCCTTATACTAGAGACCTAGGGGCCAATTTCCTTTTCTAGGAGTTCACAGTCCATACTTCTAGTACTCTATTCTAGAATCTTCTTTGGAACATACAAGGTCTACTTTTCACAACCCCTATGTCATTTATACATTTCGTGTCTTCTGAAACATGGAAGACATTGGTATCTGATGAATATCTGTATGTAGTAGCTCCACAGTGACATTTTCCTAAAGTTTTTGTTTTGTTTCTATAAAGAAAGCCTAATAGCAGCTGGAAACTCCATAAACTTACGCTGTCTCATGGGGAGCCCCAAGGGCTGACTCAAAACATTGATTATGTTCAGTGAATATCCCAAGCCCCTGATCCCCGCCTGGCATTGGATCGACATTTAACCTCTTCCTTCCGTCCCTTCTGCTATAATGAAGAGCTTCGAGAAGGCTACAGAGCACTAGGTTACAAGGCTGGTCTGTCTCGGAGTTGAACATAGGTCTGAGAATTATATTTGTTTTTATTATTTTTTTGTGGGTACCGGGAGTCGACCTCAGGACCTCGCGCGCCAGCAGGTGCCCGTGCCGCTGAGCGATATCACCGGCCCCTTTTTCGTATGTGGGATCCGGGAGTCAAACTCGGGCCCTCGCGCTTGCCAGGCAGGCGCTTACGCCATTGAGCCATCTCACCGGCCTGGTCTGAGAATTATAAATGATCCTAGTCCTTGAATTTAAATCAAGTTTTGCATCAGTGGAATATATTTCAGGATATTTAAAATCTGAGCCAGAAGATCCTAATGAAACTAAAACCTATGCCAGTGTATGGAATGATTGGAAAAGAATTACCCAAAGGGCTCAACCCTCTTCCTTCCTCCCATATCCCTACTGGCCAATGGTGGGATGGGAGCAGGGAGGAAACCCTCACCAGTAAACCGATCTAACCTCAACAAGACAGGTGGAGTCTATGCTGAAATTTGAAAGCCTGTAGAATTTCGGGTTCAGCACAAAGGCCTGAAGTACCTCTTTCTAAGTCAGTTCAGCCACCACTTCCCGTAAGAAACCTTTCTGGAGCTTTCCCCAGGATGAGCTGAGCCCCAGGGCACCCTGAGAATGTGTCTGTCTCTGCTCTTATCACAGCATTTTCCAATGACACTTTTGATATGTTGGTCTGTTCATGCTGTACCTTGATTTCTTCAAAAGACAGGGACTGTCTTACCCATCCAGCACACCTGGTGCCTTGCTCTGTGCTTGACGTGGATCAAGGGTTCAACAAATATTTACAGAACTTAACGTACCAATTCCCCAAGGCTCTTAAGTTCATAATGTCCATCGTACATTTTGTTCAACTCCCCCCTCTCTTAATTTTAAAAGGCCATATGAAATTTAATACATTATTTCAGATTCATGAACACTTTGCTCGTTACATTAGTCTTGTTAAAGGAATCCATTATTCCGGAAATCTTGTTAGAAGAGAGCTCTTTGTCATTGCAGGGTTTTCCGTGAACTGCAGGTGCTCAAGAGAACGGTACATACCTTTCTCGGGGTTCCAGAACGTCAACAAGGAAGGAAACCTGAGACATCGTCGCCCCAAATCCCACAGTCTGAGAACCAGAAACTCAAGTTCACGGGTTTTTTCCAAAGACCCACAGCAAGTGGCAGAACCAGTACTAAGATCCCATCGTGTGACCTCAGTGTTCATCCCTTGGTCCCCGACCCCATCCATGAGCCCTTCTCACTGGACCTTCAGCCTCTTGGTCCCCTTCTGGTTGTTAGGCTAGTGGCTAAGCATGCAGAGGCCGTGGCTGGTGGCCTCCTGCGTGGGAGCGGCTTCCCTGGTCTCCAAGGCTGTGGGACCTGAAGGACAAAGTGGGACTTTCTGCTTGACATTAGCTACCCCGGCAGCGGCTCATTCCACATGTGTGGCTCCTAAAGGGTCCTGTCATCAACCTTTGCAGGGAGACTTGCCATCACCCTGTCGAGCTGTGGCAGAGGAAGCCAGCTCAGATGTGGCAGGTGGGCACAGTCCTTTGTCAAGAGCAGTGAAGGCGCTGACTGGTGTTGTACGGGTGGAGGCCATGGGTGGAAGGGTGCTCAGAAGGCTTGGGGGTGAGGAAACTGCTGCTCCAGCGAGTCCTCCTTGAGGGCACACTACAGGGCCCCTGCTGGGCTCTCCGGGACCTTGGGCATCCTGAGAGACGGAGTGTCACGCACAGTGGTGAGCAGTAGCCGTAGAGTGCCTCACGACGAGTACCTGCGCGGCGCTTCGCTTCTGTCTGTGTCTTCTCCCCAGTTTCCAGTGATGGCGAAGGAAGGCGCTGTTACGAGGGTTGGCAGAGGAAGGAGCTTGCTAGCTTCTCCCTCCCGCAGCGGGCTGGGCTCCCAATGCTGTGCTGGTTGTATTTTAAGAATAATAGTAGTGAAACCTGCACTTGACTTGTAGAAAGGGGAAGTCTGTGCCCGGCGGGAAGGCCACGGAGAATGTCCCCCTCAGGCCTGTGTCAGGTGTCCTCTGTCTTGGGGCCCCTCAGAGGTGCCCCTCCCTTGGCACCCACGGCAGGGTAGGGTGGAAGGAAGGAGCAGGGCTGGATGTGGGTGGGCTGGGCGACAAAAGCATGATGCGGGTGATGTCAGCATGTGGAAGATGCTGGCTGGGCACCAGCTCCCCATCTTGCTCCTGCTCCTGCGGGCCCTGGAGGAATGGGTGAGGTGGCCGCGTGTGGTCTGCAGGCTTCATACTACATACTCGGCTCAACATTCACAAAAAGGCAAGAGAACCCCAGGAGTTCTGAGATAAAATGGCCCTGCTCGCCACCTGCCTGCCCTCCACGACCTCTGGACACTACGGATATGGCAGAGACACCGGGGCTCACTGTGCTGTGGGGCTCTCCCACCTGGGCCAGGCAAGCCCAGGCCCCTCTTCCTGACACATGTGGTACCCTGGGGAGGAGGCTGTGGAGCTGGTCTGACAATGCAGGATGTGACAGCAGAAGAACAAGGCCATGGAGCGCATAGCAGGGACGATGACCTAGTCCTAGGGGAGGCGGGTGTCCTGCAGGCTCCCTAGGTACAGAGGTATAGGGAGATAACTTACAGCAGGCTGTTTTCAGATATGCGGTTCCAGATCTGAGTGCCTGGGAAGCTGGTCAAATCTGGATAGGCAGTTTTCAAGAACAGAAAAGATGGGATTCTTTAGTGTCCGACCTCCACTAGCCAGGCAAGAAAAGGGGACAACAGCCCACCATCAGTAAGGACATGGCCAATTGCAGACTCTGAGGCGACAACAGAATACATTGTCTAGGGTTCAAAGAATAAGAACAACTTTTCAAACTACCCCATCTCCTTAGACTGTTGGGGATTTGAAAATCTACAATTGAAGAATTTATTGCAAAAGCAACTACATCACTGAAAGATTCCAACAATTCCATCAGGTTCCTTCTCTTACTCTCTCAATATGATTTTTTTGGTAGTCAAATAAGAATAAATATCACCAGTAGGGGGAATAGATGTCTAAAAAAACAAACTAAAAAATGTTTTTCTTATATGAAAATGGCTGTACACAGTACTAAATGATTTCCATATCAATATTTCTTTGTTCATGGTTTGCTTTAAATGCCTTTCACAAAGATCACACAAGAAAACAAAAATACTAAACACATAAAATGCACTTCTTAAGGGCATATTGGTAACAGAGACTCTCCATAATAAAATTTAATCTTCCAGACCCACGCTTCACTTTGTTAAATAATGCTGAAGTCTGTATCACTGCATCAAGGTACAACCTGTGGCAGGTGGACAAGGAAATACAGAGGAAGTGACCCCCAAACGTCACCAAGTAGAATCCAACTCTTGGAAGAGAGCTCCCAGAATCTGTTCTGAAGTTAGAAAAGCTCATTTTAGTACTTTCCGCCCTTCTCTAAGATGCTATGAATGGCACCATGGTCTGGGGGCTGTGTCTTGATTGTGCACCCACAAAGACATTATTTTGTGATGTTAGAAGTACGTATCGCTGTCATGGCACACAAAGGTAAATATGCTGACAGATATACACAGAAAGAGGGACACTGAGGGCGACGTTTCCCAGAGTTCACAGTGCGTGTGCGTGCCTGGCTGTGTGTGTGTGTGTGTGTGTTTACTGCCCA
>CM051833.1:115033329-115213329 GCA_028451465.1 Erethizon dorsatum | reverse complement strand
GTACTTCTCACCTTAAATTAATGACGGTGGTTCTCAAGCCTCATGGTGCATGGCAGTCACACAAGGAACTTG
Source organism: Erethizon dorsatum (assembly GCA_028451465.1). Lineage (NCBI taxonomy): Eukaryota > Metazoa > Chordata > Mammalia > Rodentia > Erethizontidae > Erethizon > Erethizon dorsatum. The sequence goes on along the minus strand of CM051833.1, from coordinate 115,213,257 downwards.
TCTAAAAATACAGTTTCTTCTTACTGGGTAGGAGGTCAGACCGCTAGTGATGAAATGTTTTGGGAGTTAACAACGTGTGCTTCTAAAAATGCTTAATTTTTATTATGTGAACGTCAACAAATTACGTTAAAAATGCAAGTTCCTTTCCTCCTCCTTCATAGATTCTGATTTGGGAAGTTTGGTATGGGGACCCAAACTCTTCGTTTTAAAATCTGACTTACAGTTATGATGCAGGTGGCCTAGCGATTGTGTATTTAAACATAAAGAAAATGCTATCTGGCAAGTAAGGAATTTTACACTTCTCAGATAGAGGAAAGCTACCAAAGAGTCAGGCACCAATTAAATCTGTAAGTTGTATGAAGAGAACACTTAGAATCGAATTGGGAAAAATAGACTCCCAGTACTCAAATGTTGCTAACTCTCAAAATATTTTACAATCTCCCTTAAACAGCTTCTTGTAAAAGAGGTCACAGGAGTAAGCCCAGGGACCACTGGGTCATGCCAAGCACAGACGCTACTCTGGAAAATAGCATTTTTCAATAGGCAGATGCAGGCCTGATCCATTTCTGAAAATACAATTTATGTTGACACTATAAATGGTCCTCTTATCTCTGTCTATGAGGTATGACTGAAAAATGCAGTGAAAGTTTAAATTTTAAAAATATAGGGCCAGGTATTTAGCTCAGTGGCATAAGTGCCTGCCTGGCAAGTGCAAGGCCCTGAGTTAAATTCCTGGTACAAAAAAAAAAAAAAAAAAAAAAAAATATATATATATATATATATATATATATATATATATATATATATATGACAGCAAAAGACGTGTTGTCATTAATCCTGCTCAAAATCTTTCCCCTCACTTCAAACACGTGTATACCATTGTTTTTGCCACTTTCTGAAGCAGTCCTGGAAGTCCTCTTTCATGAGTGTCTTTAGTTGCACTGCTGTGGCTGCCTTGATGTCCTGAATTGATTCAAAACATTCACCTTTCATGGTCACTTTGACCTTGGGGAGGAGCCCAAAGTCACACACCACCAGATCCAGTGTATAAAGTGGACGAGGACATACTGTAATGCTTTTATGAGCCTGCCTTTCCTTCGGATGGCACACAGCAGCAACATTCACTGTATTTTTGATCACACCTCGTAAAGAAGCTCACAAAAGAGGACTTCCAGAACTGCTTCAGGAAGTTGCAAGAATGATGGGATAAGTGTTCAAAGTGAAGGGGAGTATTTTGAGGGGACCAATGGCAATGCATCTTTTACTGTAAAAATTTTTATTTAAATATTCATTGCATATTTTGATCATACCTCGTACTTGCACAGTTCTAATGGGCTGAGAACCACTGGCAAAGCACAAGCACCATTTATTTAGACAGCAACCATTTGGTGCCCCACTCATGTGGGCTGGGGGCGGTGTGGTCTAGGGGTCTGTGCCCTGAATCAATTCAAACACCCTCAAGCGCCGATGCCCACGAACTCAGTGGGTGCTCCTGACAGTTATCCAAGTCCTCCTCACCCATCTGCCCTGCAGGATGCAGGAAGCCCAAGCAATAAAGCCACCGACACAGATTACTTAGCACAGGAGTGGCCCACAAGACCCTGAATGCCTCTGTGGTCACAGGGTCTGTCCTGAACAGGTAAGGGCAAGGCTGGCTTTCTCCACATTCCCTAGGTTTCACGTGAAGCTGCAGGTGGATAAGTCTGCTAAGCCGTGGGTGAGTCTAGGACAAAAATAATGTTTTCAAAATATACATATTTTAAAATGCATCCATGTCTCAAAAAAATTAAAATGTGACCCAGACATTCCATTTTTGGGTATATGTCTGAAAGAATTCAAAGCAGGATATTGAAGCAATGTTTGCACGTGTTTGTAGCTGTATTACTCAAAATAGGCAAAAGGTTCAGGATGAATGAATAACAAGATGTGGTAAATACACACAATGGAATATTATTCAGCCGTAAAAAGGAAGGATATTCTGACATGCTACAATGTGGATGAACCTTGAGAATATTATGCTGGGTAAAAAAAGTCAGAACCGGCTGGGAGTGGTAGTACACACCTGTAATCCCAGCTCTCAGGAGGCTGAGGCAGGAGGATTGCCACAAGTTTGAGGCCAGCCTGAACTACATAATGAGATCCTGTCTCAAAAAATCAAAACAAAAAGTCAGAACAGAAACACAAATACTGCCTGTTCTACTTACAGGATGTATCCAGCATGGTCGGACTCCTAGAAAGAGCAAATGGAACAGCGACTGGCAGGAGCTGCGAGGAGGAAACACTGGCAATCGTTTATTGAGCACAGTTTCAGTTTTGTAAACTGAAAACGTTCTGGAGACGGATTATACGGCAACATGAACATGCTTAACTGCTGAACCGCACACTCACACACGGCGATGGCCGGGACTGCAGCTCAGAGGTAGAGCATTTGCCAAACTCAGGTGGGCTTTGATTCCAGCTCTGCACCTCTCTCTCTCCCTCTCTCTCTCTCTCTCACGTATGCACACAAAGAGGATTTAAAATGGTGAATTTTATGTTATGTGTACTTTACCACAATCATAAAAAAATAGAACGAAACCCCTTCCCTTCTTCCTCTCTCCTCCCTTGCCCTCCCCTCCCCTCCCCTCCGCTCTCCTTCTCCTCCTTCTCTCTCTCTCCCCTTCCTCGGCCCCTCTTTCTTTTTCCTTTCTCTCTTATTACACAAGTAAAATATGAACACCATTTTGTGGTGCAATCTGTGAGTCAGGATCCTCCCTCATTCCTCTCCCCAGGAATAACTAATTACCTTGGCGATTGGCGTGTATTTTTCCAGCCTTTACCTGTGGATTTCTGTCCATACTCATTCGTGTGCACGTAGGCACACGAGTACGTGCAAACATTCTTACATAAGCTGAATATATCTTTAAATGGGCCTGCATTCTGCTCACGGCTCTGGGGCTGGCTCTTTTGCTTGAAGAAGAGTTTTAGGGTTTGTTTGAGATATGGGAGGACCCTTAGCCACCCTGTGGCTCCACCGGGACTGCGCAGTCTGCACAGAGCACATGGACAGCTTCTGGAGGTGCTGACTGGCTCCACAGATAGGAAAAACACAGTACCTGCCCCTCAAACTTTCGTGTCTGAGCGGAGCTTGGGCACCCTTGCCCTGGCAGCGTGGCAGCATTGACACCAGAGCCAGGTCCCTGGCAGCAGGAAGGCTTTCTGTTGGAAGCGACCCATTTCCATCAGTGCAGTGGGCTCCAGCGCAAGATGTTGTCTGCTGCCACATGGCGTGGTGGGAACTTGGGAGATGGCAGTCAGAGAAAGGGAGCAACTGGGAGGCAAAGGGCGAATCCGATCTGGGAAGAATCACCAGCCCCGAGTCACCACCTTTATAAAATACGAACAACTGTATTGATCAGACAAAACACCCTCACCCTTTTAGCCTTTTCTAAATTGAGATGATAATACTGTTATGCATTAAAAGATGTTATCAGTGCCCAAGAGCAAGTATGGTCTTATACCAACTAATATCTGCTAAAACGTACCTGACTGCATTGGAAATGTTGCAGCAGATTGGTATAGCTGGGAATAATGAACCGCTGCACCCCATTGAAATGTAATTACACAGTCCTCTTGTTCTTAAACCTAGAAGGTGAAAGAAAGATGAATGGTGAAAGTAAAAACCGCTGACCCTTCAAACTTTAATTTACGTTATGCATGCGCTCGCCCTCCTGATAGGTTTTAGAAAGGTCATAATTTAGGGTATTTTGCAGTTGATAAATGATCTGTATGTTTGTGTTCACACGCACCGATTGATTTGTTATAGCCAAAATATTGTTTCTATAACAACCCAAGGGCCCTTAACTAGACAAACGGCAAGCCCAAGTCGGAGGGAGGCCAGAGAAACGCGGGCCGGCCCGGAAGGCACCGGCCTATGCCCGGAGACTGCGAGAGACGCGTGGAGGGCACAGAGAGCTGCAGGGCGACCCTGGGAGGCGGAGGTGGTGGCCGAGCAGATGGAGCAGCGGCTTTAGCTCTTGGCAGGCAGCGGTCACAGTCTCTTCGAATCCTCCCAGCCCGGCGTGGGTGGCTTTCACGGAAGCTGAGGCAAGTCTTGTCAAGACTTTCAAGTGGGGCTCCCTTTGGCGCAGAGCGAGCCAGTGGGGTTGTTAGGGCAATTTTCCCGCCTTTCCAGCCTTGGAAAAGGCTCCTGTTTCCGGGCCCAGTTGATGCATTATGCATCAGGGATGCCTGCAACTGACAGCCCCTCAGCCAACGTCGACTTGAAAAGCAATGGTGCTAATCAAAGCCGACACATTTGAATGTCCAGACACACACACAGAGAAATTTACTAATCAAAAAGTGTATTTCCTAGGGCTGTCTCCAGAGAAATCCGAGGGAAGAAATTGGAATAATTTATTAGCTTACAAGTTTTCGTTGACAGTTAGCCCAAAGCTATTTATCTCTGTAATAGAGAACGTCTCCAATGTGGCAAAATTGACCAAATCAAACAGCTTTGATCAGAAAATGAATCTGGCAAGGCTGCCTGTCGGAGGGTCCCAGGAGAAAGGGGGGAAACAAACAAAAAGATTTAACAAGTGGTCAATAGGAGAACGAGAGCAAGAGAAAGGGATCTAGAGAAGAAAAGAGCAAGGGAGGAGGAGGCAGGAAAAGAATTCTGCAAAGCCACAGCCCCAGCTCTGGGATGAATTGTTGAAGAAATAAATGATGTTTCACATCATAACATTTAACATGGTGCTTGTGCATCTCAAGCCCTGCAGCCCAAACTGAGATGTGATTTTTATGGTAACAAGATGATGACAAACTGCAGAGTGAAGGGCTTACCGCTGCAGCGGCTGCTGGTGGCCCTGAGGAAATAAGCACAGAACAATCTAGAGAGATGATGCCATCCCTCCTGGCCTGGGGCTCAGCTCCTGACCATTTTTAGAAGGCAACAATGGTGCTAACTGTGCCCACTCTGCCTCAGTGGGCAAGAGGTATCTGCCCATTGGATGCTAAACTGGCTTCAGGGGGGAGGTGCTGTAGCCATGTGTGGGGCCCCATGGAGGCTTCCCTCTGCCTCCTCCTCCTCCTCATCCCTCATGGACAGGGTCAGGGAGATGGGTGGGAGAGACTCAATGGGAGACGGCACTATGGGTGCACTTCTTTCTACCTTCACGTCTTCTTCCAAGTAGACAGGTGTGGGCAGTACCATCAAACGAGGGTACCAAATGTTTCTCTGAAACCCTGTAGCAGATGGATGGATAGGGAAGGACCCTTAAATCAAGGTAACATTAGTTCACACCCTAAGGTTGTTCTGCATTGTGCAGGTCAACCAATTAATTACCTTTGCATCTCAGATATCCTCTGCCACATCCAACATACTCCACCTGCTAACTCCTTTCCCAGTGCATTCACTGGGAAAGGAGTTACTATGTTCAACAGCCAAATAATTAGAAGGATGCTCCAGTAGCCAACATATTTGTGCCCAAAATAAATGCTTAAAGCTCATCATCAGTATCACTACTCATTTTATTCTAGAGGAGACATTGTGTAAGTTAGGTTGAAATACATTAGAAAATCACAAAAATTTAGCAAAATCGCAAAAATTTAGCAAGGCCGTCAATAAAGAAAATGCTAAAATACAGAGAAATGCTTCATCACAGCACCCTCAGAGTCAGAATTGCTTAGCGAGGATATTGTTTGGGGAAAGCATGAGAGGGTCAGGGTGACTGGAAAGGAAGCACCAGCTCTGAACAGGGACATGGCTGGGACACTAGCTGAGTCTTGGGGACATACTTTTCTCATCTGATTTGGCCTGAATCATCATTTCCTGGGGATCAGGGTCCTTGTGGGAATCAAGAGAAATGATTAGTTGGGGATGTAGCTAGGGCAGTGCAGCGCTTGCCTCACATATGTGAAGCTCTGAGATTGATGCTCATCAACTCAAACAAAAAAACAAACAAACAAACAACCCCAATCATGTTGTAAAGATTTCAAGTCCTACAGGAAATGCTAGCGGTCATTACCACTGTTTTGTCTTAGTGGGAGAGGAGGATCAGCAACTTTACCTAATGGGCCAAGTCCAGCTTACCTAGGGAAGAGCCACACCAGGCCCTTCCCAGCATGTTCTGGGAGCTGGCCCTCTGGCCAGGACTGATGTTTCCCCTAGTGACCATCATTATGCCTCCTTTGTCCTCTTCCCCCAGAGATCTGAGTTGCTCCCTCACCGGCAGGAGTTGGCCAGCACCTGACCCTTCTAGTGACGATCCATTTTTAGCCATGTGCCCTTCCTCAGACATTTGGGGGAAAGATACAGAGCTGACTTTAAATCCTTTTGGGCTCCCAATTCAGGTTTAAGTCCCCATGTCTGATCCATATGTCTGCGTATTCTTGGAGCCATAACCCCTGGCTAATTGAGTAGTAAAGGTGGATCAGCAATTTTGCTTGATCAACCAAGTCCAACTTAATCGGCTCTGTAAAAGGACTTAGTGGACAGTATCCAAAAGTGAAGGTATTTCTAAACCATCCAAACAAAGACAATCAACTTGGTTTTGTTGGTATTTTACAGGCGCACGGGGAGAATAACATTGCACTAGTCTTGGGTTTTTTCTATAAGCGTGAATAAGGAAACTCAGCTTTGTTTGACTAAAATGCGCAGTCCGTGTGTCAGTACTTTGCAGGGTAGCAGCTTCACTCGGGCGTTGGGATCAGGTCCTCCTGTGAATGCACCAGAGCCAGCTCTCATTTACAACAGTTATGTGCTGCTGCCTGTCCTGACGTGGCAAGAGTCACGCACCACGGTCACACAGTGTCTTGTGGCGGTTTCCCTCAGAGCACAGCCATGGCGCCTCTGACACACGCCTCATGGTCTCCCTGGGAGCAGGACTGGCATGCTGCTCCGGGGTGCACGGGACCTATGCTGTGTCGAGTGCATGTTCTTCCCCAGGGCAAAACAGAGCAGTAAAGGATTCTGTCCAACAATACTGCCGTGTGACATGCTGGGAAAGCTCCCACCAAGAATCAGGTCCCAGCTGGGCATGGTGGCGCACACCTGCAATCCTAGCACTCAGGAGGCTGAGGTAGGAGGATTGTTGCAAGTTTGAGGCCAGCCTGGGCTACACAGTGAGTTCAAGGCCAGCCTGAACTACAGAGTGAGACCCTGTCTCAAAAAAAAAAAAAAAAATTTCAGGTCCAAAATTGGTTTAGGGGCCGGTGAGATAGCTCAGCGGCGTAAGTGCCTGCCTGGCAAGCGCGAGGGCCCGAGTTCGACTCCAGGAACCCACATACGAAAAAAGGGGCCGGTGATATCGCTCAGCGGCATGGGTGCCTGCTGGCATGCGAGGTCCTGAGGTCGACCCCCGGGATCCACAAAAAAAAAAAAAAAATTGTTTTAAAAAGCCTCAAGATTGCTTGTAGCTAGATTTCTGCCTCCTCCACCTTGAAGTTCTGCAATGTATAAAGCCACTGACTTCCCAAATGACTCACTTAAGGGATTCCTAATCTGAATGGCTCTTTCTCTGGTGTAGCAGAGAGCATCCAGCACTGGAGGACCAGAAGGGAGGCTTCAAAAATACTTGAGGAAAAAGCCTGCAACCTGTTTACTCAGGTCCTCCTGAGATCTTGTTGCAGAATCCTGTTAAACATTACCTAAGCAGGAAGCAAAGACTCTAAGGAACCAAGCATCAAACCAACAATTCAGAAATTTCATCTTGGATCCTGAGGTTCTGGAGATGATACATTTTTCTTCAAAACTGGCAAATTGCTGCCTGCTATTTAATGTGTAGAGGAGAGAAAAGGGGTAGAAAGTTAGGCACATTTAAGTGGGAGAATGCCAGACAATGATTTGGGAAGCCATATTCCTTAGAAAACACTGATTTTTTTTTCACAATTAACATTTTTAAAGACAAATCCCATCTACCCATAGAATTAGGTTGAGATTGAAATTTATGGCATTTTTTTTTTCTGGTTAAAATTAAACTGGAAGCCATAAATGACTGTCTCAAAATCCTGATCTTCCCCACAAACCCTGTCTGTTTTTAAAGAATTCTACTGAGAGAGAGAGAGAGAAAGAGAAAGAGAGAGAGAGAGAGAGAGAGAGAGAGAGAATCTGCCAAAAAATGTATACATCAGGGAAAGAAAAACTTGTATAAATATTTTAATACTAAATTTATTGAGACATCATGAGATTAATACAAGTTACCTTTGGCCTCTACAATTACAAGAGGTGCTCAAACTGGTGGCCATCAGCTTCCAGACGTTTATTAGTATGGTGAACTGCTGAAGTGTTACATGTTTTTTGGCGGACTCTGTATATATTCCACAAGACTTCAACTAGATTTCAAGTGTCCGCATTTCTTTGGTCTTAAAGATTCTACTTCAAAGTTGTTAAATTAACCAAAATGTCTAGATGGCCTGTATTAGCTTGGATTATATAATTATGTAGTCCGCAGGAAATGACTTTATAAATAAGAACCTGATGGAAAGAGAGTGCCCACCTGTCCCAACACCCGTGTGGGTGAGGACTGACTCACCCCACAGAGCATGCACTTCTGCCTTTTAATGGAGTTCATAGGTGCTCCTAAAAATGACAGGAAATTAATTTCTCCCTAAAATTTGACTATATTTCAGAGATTCGCCATAAATGAAAAACTAGGTCTACAGACAAAAGATTACTATCGAGAACATATAAAGAACTCAAAAAAATCAGACCTCCCGAATTTAAAGACCTACTCCAAAAATGGGCATCTGAGATGAATACACATTTCTTATATGAAGAAATACAAATGGCAAATAAATATACAAAAAAATGTGCAACATCACTAGTCATTCAAGAGATGCAAATTAAAACAACACTGAGATACCATCTCACCCCAGAAAGAATGGCTATTATCAAGAAATCAACTAATAACAAATGCTGGAGGGGCTGTGGGGAAAAAGGAACCCTTCTTCACTGTTGGTGGGAGTGTCGACTGGTACAGCCACTGTGGAAGTCAGTGTGGAGATTCCTCAGAAAACTAGGGTTGGAGGTCCCATTTGACCCAGCTATTCCCCTTCTGGGCATCTTCCCAGAAGAATTAAAAACATCGTACCACAGTGATATATGTGCACCCATGTTTATAGCAGCACAATTTGTAATAGCCAGATCTTGGAAACAACCCAAACGCCCATCCACTGAGGAATGGATAAAAAAGATGTGGTATTTTTATACAATGGAGTACTATTCAGCCATAAAGAAGGATAAACTGGAAACTTTTATAGGTAAATGGATGCAACTCAAGAAAATACTCATAAGTGAAATAAACCGGATGCACATGTGTAAGCATCAAATTGTCTCTCTAGTATGAGAAACTGAAAGAGTAAATAAGATCCAAAATGTACAATAGACACTGTGAATCAAAAAGAAACTGGTCAAAAGGAAAGAGAGACTGGGATGGGGGAATACGGAAAAGAAAGAAGGGAAAGGAAAAAAAATTGTATTTATATATAAGATGGTTAAGATAGATACACTACTGGGCCGGTGAGATGGCTCAGTGGCTTAAGCGCCTGCCTTGCAAGCGCGAGGGCCCGAGTTCAACTCCCGGAACCCACATACAAAAAAGGGGCCGGTGATATCGCTCAGCAGCACGGGCGCCTGCTGGCGCGCGAGGTCCTGAGGTCGACCCCCTGGTACCCACACAGAAAAAAAAAAAAAAAAAGAAAGATACACTACTAATTTTACTTAGTTCATTGAAGAATAAGGTTTGTGACAATAATGTTTGGACAATTGAATGCTAATATCTGGTATCCTGAATAACTAACTTAAAGATAACAATATGTAATGCATTAACCATTGTTACCCTCCTGTTATGTTGTTTTGAAAATTTGTTCTTTTTTGATATGTTTTGTTTTGTTTTTTCTTCTCTTTAAAATAAAATAAAAAAAGAAAAATTAGGTCTAGCCTCTTTCCTGGAGCAAGTTATTCTTGTCAAAGGAGTAAAGTACAGTTTCCTTTTTTTCTTTTTTGCAGCTGGGGATCAAACTCAGGGCCTTACACATGCAGTGCAAGTGCTCTATCAGTAGGGTACTTGCCAGAGCCAGTACAGTTTATAACACCACGTTCTGATTCGAAGAAGTATACCCCCAAACCTTGCTTTGAGACTGCAAATAATGCACGTTTTCAATGGCTGATTCACTGAGAGAATCCTCCCATTACTTACATTCTCCTAATCAGACGGAAGGACCAATGTACCAGTTCTGCTCAGTCATTGCCCCCGCCCCACCACATCAGCTTTTTAATCTAGCAGTTATTTGCATCTGGTGGAAGCTGAGAAAGTGGGTGGAGAAGGGCCACCCTTATACCTCACATCCATTATAGTGGTCCCCAACCTTTTCGCACTGGTACCGGTTCAGTGGGAGACAATTCTTCCACGAGGGCTGGAGCTGGGTGGTTTCCAGGTGATTCGGTGGAGCTGTACTTAGACCCTTCGTGTGCGCCCTTCACAGAGGGCTCGTGCTCCTAGGAGAACCTAAGGCTGCCTGCGATCTGACGGATGCCGAGCTCCGGCGGCGATGCGAGGGATGCCAGCGGCTGGAAAGAAGGATGAAGCTTCACTCACCCACTCCTCGTGACCCAGATCCTAATACTGATCTGTGGCCTAGGGTTTGGGAACCCTACATTAAGAGATCCTGGGTTTCGAAGGACCCCAAATACGCAGACTCACAGGCCCAGGAACTTCTGTAGAACGTAATTCCCTCCAAGAAGGCCCGAAGGGTTGAGGAAGGGTAGGTGGTGGTTAGGGTCTTCATTTTTGTCCTTGGGCAGACTCTACATGTGGGATTAACCAACAATTGTTGTTTTTTCCACCAACAAACATTTTTGTGCTGTGCTATGCGCTACCTCAGAAGACTGTGATGTTCACAACTATCTGGCCAGGCTAAAACTGTCATCCTTACTTCACAGATGGAGGAGCCGATGCTCGGGGGATCTTGTGCCCAGCGTCACTCCACCAGACGAGGATGCTGCAAGAGAACCCGGGTCTCTCGGACCCCAAGTCCGCTCTGCCAGCCGCCTGCAGGGTACACAAGAGAGGTCCTGGCTTCTTCTTAATGAGACCTTTGTCTTTATTCTTGGCCTTGACCACAAATACCATCCTGCATTGTGCGCCATCTGTCACGGTTGTGTTTGTAATCATTAGAAAGAACTAGTTGTGCTACGCAACAAGTTTTTGCCACAGCACACGTAAAGCAGTACTGGGGGGCTCTGCTTGCCAGTCACTCGGTCTTACAGAGGCTCTGCTGTCTTCCTATCAGATCTTATTAGGTCAACAGCTCAACACAGTGTGTCACAGGTCACTTTGCCAAGGGAAGAGAGCGTAGAGGATCACGGCATGGCTCTTAAACGTTGTTGCGTAGGCATGACATGAACCCACTTACTTTTATTGGCCAAAGCAAGTCACATGGCTACGCTTAATTTCAAGCCTTCCACATGGCTGGAAAAAGAAGGGACCCAGAAATTGTGGAGCGCTGCCATCATGCATAAGCCATATTCTTAGTCACAAGGAGGAAGGAGCACTGGGCCGAGCATCACAGGGCCCTGCGTCTGCCACTTGATGAGCTCTATGACCTCATCCCACCTCTTAACCCCACCCTGCCATCCTCCTCCGCAAATGAAAGCTGGGAATAGATGGTCGCCTCTCAGAGTTGGTACGAGAACAAATCTATTACCTTTGCTAGACTGTACTCAGGAGCAGGTCAGCGGGGTCACCTCTAACCAGAGCCAACAGCCTGGGGAAGACGATGTAGGGTGTTGTGGAAATGGACTAATTTGTGCACACAATAGGGAAGCCGGCTAGAGTCCGTGGGTTCTTCCAGTTCTGGGATAGTCTACACAGGCATGATGAACGTGTCAAGGAGTCCCTGTCACACAATAGACTTTGTTAACTCACTTTGACAAAGGCTTTTTAGTTTAAACTGCTTGTGACAGCAGCTCACCGTCTACTCATAAAAGTGTTTCCAGGCCGGTGAGATGGCTCAGCGGCATAAGCGCCTGCCTGGCATGCGCGAGGTCCTGAGTTCGACTCCCGGTACCCATATACGGAAAAAAAAAGTGTTTCCTACTTTATATAATAGATTTTTTTTTTAAGTGGCATATAAACTAAATTTTGGAACAAAAAAATCACTGCTTGGGTATATGGAAAACCATATCAGTCAAAAGAATCCAATAGTAAAAGTCTTTTGAGTAAGAATGGAAAGATCGTTCCTGCTTTAACTTTTTCTCTGATGGTTCTTTGACAACATCTATGGTCTCCGGCACACCACGCAAGCGCAAAAGTGTTACAGATACTTTTTAATGGATGGGTGATGCTCAGCTGGCTATCTGCAGTTGACCTGTATTTTTATAAACTAGCAATGATGCCTTACATTTCTATAGCATTTTCCAGGTGGAAGGCCTCACATTTACCTGGGACAGGAATAGGAAGAACATAAATTTGGTGTCAGAGAAGAGCTCTAGTCATGGCTCTGTTTTGTCATAGCTGTGAGCCGGGACACATTACTTCACCCCTGGGGGCCTCCGGCATCTCCTGTGTGAAGTAAGAGTGAAGGGGACTTCTCAGGGTGGTTAGGGTGTAAGGAGAGCCTCAGGTCGGCGTGTCTACTGCAGGACCTACCAGGAGAAGGCCCTCAGCAAGAGGGGAGTCTCCCCTCCTTTGCTGTGGAGTGGGAACAGGAGGCATCCTACCCCCATCCCACAAGTGAGAGCAGAGGCTGAGAGAGGCTGCCCGAAGCCTTGGACACAAGCTTGGAGCCCCGACTTGTGCCCGGCTTTCTCTCAACCTCCACCTCACCAGGCCCTGCCAGGGGATGGTGGCTGTACATGGCCGATATTTATGCAGCACATGTCCTGTTGTGATTTAGGGTCACCCACATTGACTTGTACATGTGACTTTGTCTGTCTCTGCTCTTGGGAGCGGGTGCTCTGTGAGTGCTGATCCACTTAGCCAAATCTCAGGTTCTTGCAAATCTGCCAAGTAGGACACAGTAGCCATTTAATCATTAAGAGAAGACCTTGGTTTTTAGGAACTTTGTCATCTGAGTATGACAATTACAAAGGGCATGATAATTCATTTTAGGGCACTGTAGGAAAATAATAGCACTACCTAAAATGCCGAGATGATTAAGTGCTCCTATTTGTAAGGACCACCTCCTCCTCCCCACCCCCTTGGCGCCCAGTCAGTCAGGCGCTGCCTGGTACACACCCTTTAACAGACACCGAGCCCCGCCAACGATCTGAGTTATAACCCAAGACAGCGCAATCCTTGACCTCACCGAATTTATAGGGAAGGCTGCCGAAAGTAAATACATAAAATATTTGTAATCACAAACTGTAATAAATGAAATGCCGGAAAAGACAAGGAACAAAGAGCCTAACTAGGGGGTCTAATTTAGAATAGGATGTTGAAAAGTTTCCATGAAAAGGTGATGTTTATATTGAGACCTGAGAAAAATTGGTGGAAATCAGTCAGGCAAAAGGCCAGAAAAAGAACATTTTGAGTGGAAGGATGGACACTGTGGAGGCCCCAAGGTTGAGAAGATCTTGGAATTGAGCAAAGTTAGGGGGCCACAGCCTGGGGAACTGGAGAGGAACATAGAGGAAATGGCAGGGGCTGGGACCAAATTCTTGGAGTCATATCAAGTTCTAATTTAAAAAACGTAAGCTGAGAAATCATGTGATTGAACTTATGTCCCAACAGATCTCTTTGTGTTAAGCGGAAGAATGGATTCCATTTAGGATGGGTTTATACAAGGGGAGAAAGCAGAAGTGAGGACAGCAGTTGGGAGGCTGCTGCGTGGCTCAGGGGTGGCTTGGACTTAGCTGATTGGCAGTGAAATGGAGGCAGGAGTGAAACTAAGATATTCTAGGGGTAGAACTGATGGTGGGTGGAGATGGATTGTATAGGTAGGGAAAGAAAGAAGGATGACTTATGCTTCATATGTGTCTGGATTGATTGAGATTTGGGGGATAGCAGATGAGCAAGGGGCTCAGAGGGGCTCAGGGCTTGCCACTTTGTATTGGTGTACCTCTGAGGTGCTCAAGGAGAGGAAGTCGGTGGGTGCAGGAGTTCGAAGCTCGGCTCTGCATGTAGGAGAGAGTGTGGGCAATGCTGAGAAGAGTCTCAGGCCCCAGCCCAGACCTGTGAACAGATGAAAGAGTCGGGAAGAAATCCAGGAGAACGAGGTGTCACAGACCCAAAGAGAAAAACGAGTGTTTGGGAAGGAGAGGGCAGTCTGTCCCACTCTGAGAGGTGACGCCAGCTGGGGCCACTCAGTGGTCATAAGTTGAGATGAGAGTGGAGGGTGGAGGCTGGAGCAGGAAGGGACCCATGGAGGTGAGAAGCAGGGAGGAGAGAGAAGCAGAGCTCTGACAGTTCCGAGCGTGAGTAGAGGCAGAGCTGCCTGAGGAATGAGCAGGCACAGAAGAACCCCTGACTGGAAATGTCACAGCTCCTCTAGATGCTGGAGGCCGGGGGTGACAGAGTCAAGCAGAGAGGGTAAGAGAGAAGGTGCTGGAGTGAGGAGAGCCAATGCCTGGCGGCCTTCAGGCTCCACACGTGATCTGCACCACTTTCCTCCCAGTCCCCCACCCCGGGGGAAATAACCCCCTAAGGTGGTTATTCCTACAGTGACTTCAAGGCACTGGGGTGCTGTGGGCCTTCTAAGCGGAGCCACCTGGGAGCAGAGAGAAACAGAGGCCGCATCCACACTGTGTAGGGTGGAAGAGGGAAAGGGAGAGGAAAAAGGAAGGAGGAAGGAGGAGAGAAATCAGAAATAGAGATGGCTGGTCCTCTCCCCTCTCCAGGGAGTCGAGCCAAGAGTGAAACTGAGCTCCAGAGGCAGTGGGGGCTCTGGCTTGTCAAGAGGGCTGTCTCCCCCCTGCAGAAGGTCATCATCAGATATTGTCTTTTCTACATATCTCCAAGTCTTATCATCAGTCAGAGCAGCTTCCAGGGGAGTAGCCACTATCAGGGCTGAGAAACCTGACTTTTCTCTCTTTGTACCTTCCAGCTCCCCAGCTGCCTGAGCCACAGAGGACTGTGGGATTCCCATGGGCTACAAGCAGACGAGAGCACTCTTCCTTCCTGCAGCTCGGGCCCGGGGAGGGGAGCGAGGGAAAGAAGGCTGCCCTGGTGGGCTTCATTCACTCTGTGAGCCGTCAGATTTGATTACCAGTCTTTTAACGCGTGCCACAGAATTATCTCGCCCCCTTTTCAGTTCATCGGCAGTGTTAGGCTCTTCGACCCCTGGCGGTAGGGAATGTCGCAGGCTGACTTCCTGCCATGACTGTTGCTGTCTCCTCTGTAACAATAAAGCTTTTCTTGAAATATAAAGTGTGGGGACAAAGAAATACCTCTTACTTTTGGGCGCAAATACTACCTGCAGTCCACTGAATCCCCTGCCTGCTTTATAAAACATCGAGCTTGCAAGGATTCTGCAGCCTCCTACCCCAAATTTCAGGTGGTCTTCTGTACATGGGATTTCCTTTTGTAATATGATTGGCACCCTTGGCTCATTATTCTATGAAGGATACTAAAAACAACAACTATCACCAGCTAATATGGTTCTTATACCTCCTTCTCAACTTTTCCCAAATCTACTTGTTGGCCAGAAAGAAATTCAACTTTTTCCAGGTTTGAAGCCCATTGTCAAAAGATACGACCCTTTTCTAAGGTCTAGGTGATGAGAGGCAGCACCTGAAACCATTGGCTAGAATTCCAAAAGCGAAGCCACCCCACCCCCAACTCCCTCATCTGGAAATTTTACAGCCCACCTTCACACTGCCTCTCACAATAGCCATTATATTCTTAAAAACCATTATTCAGCATAATGCCTTTTAAATGGTTGACACGATGCCACTTCTGCAAGTGTGGCCCCTCCCAAGGGGGCCTGAGCTTGTTGATGGGGCGCTTTCTTCTTCCTCTTCCACCTACACCTGGCCTACTGCTTTTGCTCTCTCTTAAGGCCATTTCAAAACACTTTCTTTGTAATGTAAGCTTTTCTTGCACTTCAACCTTGCCTTTCATTTGCTGTATACAGCACTCGTCACATTGCATAATATAAGCTGGACAATAGTGGTGTAGAAAGGAATAACAGCTGAACATAACCGTCCACTGTGGAAGAACCACTAACAAGGAGACTGCACTTTGAAGGGTTCTCGCAGCTAAAACACAGGCCAGGATAAAGGGCAAACCTGGAGGAGAAGTCAATAGAATCTCACAATATGAAGACTTAACCTCTGTCTCTATCAGCTTTCATACTTTCCAGCTGTATTATCCGGCAGGCCTTCTCCACTTGTCTAGGGCCAAGTGCCTTGTCAGAGCAGAGCAGAAAATGGGAATTGTTCTTCCCTATGCTGAGTAAAGATACAAACCGAGAAGTCATAGCTCATGTTGAAGGTCACGTTTTCCAAACACTAAAAAGACATTAAAATCAGTGTATTTACATAAAGTCAGCTCAGTTACATAAACATGTAATGAAAAGAAGCAGTTTTGTTGTAACCATGTTTCTAAATTACAAAAAGATGGTATCTATATTTCATGCTGGTCCTGCTGCTTTGCCTAGCAGTTCTATTTGGTAGAATATTAGGTTAATGTTCAAGGTCCATTTTGTTTTTCAGCTTGCAAAATTAATGTCTCAATGCTAACATAAGGGAAATCAAGTAAATCATCTTGTTTAGGCTCCCTTGTTTCCAATGACTGGAATCAACATATCCAGCCATTTGTACCACACTTCTCAATGGTCAAAATAATGGTGTTTATTTTCCTAATATTTGTCAAAGACTACTATGCCAGGCACCGTTCTAAATGCTTTGATATATTAGTTTATCCTTGATATCCACTGTCTTAGTTATTTTCTGGTTGCTAGGACAAAACACCCAACATCCACAAGTTAAAGGAGGACAGGTTTATTTTAGCTCACAGTTTGTAGAGGTTTTGTTCATAGTTGGCAGGTCCAGGGTAGTGGGCATGGCCTGGCAGAGGGACACAGCAGAGGAGAAACAGTCTATGGCATGGCAGGCAAGAAGCAGTGAGACTTCCTTCTTCCTTCCCTTTTTATTCCATCCAGGCTATAAGCCTATTGGTTGGTGACATACATACTCAGGGTGGGTCTTTCTTCTTCAGTAAGTCCATCATGCATACCCAGAACTGTGCTAAACCAATCAGTGGACTAATTCAGTATCACATACCCATGATCTACTATCACACATTCATAATCCAGTTACCTCCCCAAAGCCCCACCTATGAGTGTATGAGGCTTTTGGAGGACATCTAGATATGAGTCATAACATCCATTGATACCCACTGATAATCCCACGAGGTAATATCAGTACTCCCTCTGGTCAGATGAGGAGACTGAGGCCCAGGGAGATATGCCAGCTATCCAGCTATCCCAGGGAGATATGTCAACTTGACTGATACCCAACATGGCTTCCATGGTACATCTGTCTTATTGTGGAGAGGAATAACCTAAGAAATCACTTGTCAATACATGGAAAAAATCAAAATTACGCAACCAATTACATGACCAAAAGGGTTGATATTTGGAATAGATAAGAGGCCAGAGTTGTAGACAGATTTCTCAGTTCTTCCCATCTAATAACTGCGTTCCTGACAGGTCTCTCTTCGGGAAATGAGACACACACCCTTTCTCCATACGTCCCTAAAGTAGTTCTTGTGAACTGTCTCATATTCTTATATGACTCAGCACCTCAGCTGAGTTTGGACCAGGGTGAGCGTCTTCATTTAGATGTAATGTGAGGGACAGCCCGGGGAGTGACAGGAGGTACTGCTGAGGGTGATTTGTGGGGTGTAAGCCCTGAGGGGGGCTATCATTCCAGCTTCACATCTTTAATGCAGGGCCACGCCTGACCTGGAAATTCAATTTTTCAGTACAATTTCATGAAACAAAATGATCAAAATCACCTCACCTAAGAAAAATCTATTAACTTTTTTGATCATATGCCAAAGTATCTCGGAATGGATATTTCCCTGTCGAAGTTCCTAGCTTGTTTCCATACAATGTTCTTTCTTTGCTTGAGTGCATCTTCCCGAAGGGCTTCATCAGACCTCACTTTTGCTGATGCTGAATCTTAGCAACATCTCTACTTTCTCCCTAACTTTGGAGTTGTTTGGCTGAGTTGCCTAAATTTCTTTCTAAACTGTAGGACCTCTGTCTCTTTCGTATTCAGATTGAGTTACTCAATCAGTTTTACTATCATCCACTCCCTACTTGATTAAATCCTAAATTTTATCATCGAAGTATTTTTGAGAGATAGTATAAAAGTTAAAGGAATGTTTAATTAACACCACAGTATGTTCATAATTGCATTTCCTACAAAGTTCTTCAAACTTATGGAAGTCTCATCAAAAGTAATTTGAGGGCCGGTGAGATGGCTCAGCGGCGTAAGCGCCTGCCTTGCAAGCGCGAGGGCCCGAGTTCGACTCCCGGAACCCACATACGAAAAAGGGGCCGGTGATATCGCTCAGCAGCACGGGTGCCTGTTGGCGCACGAGGTCCTGAGGTCGACCCCCGGTACCCACAAAAAAAAAAAAAAGTAATTTGAACTGTTAGTTTCCAAAATTTTATACAGTAGACTTTCACATTAATGAATATGTTTCATAGCTGCTTTCTTTATACAAATCTTAGAAAAATAATATTGATACATTTAAACGTTTCTCAAATATATTCCAAATAGCATACAGCTCCAGAATGAGGATTGCTTATCATCGCTAGTAATTTGCACTTGATGTGGATATTGGGAGACAAGTTTCTATGATTATAATAATTAATTAAGTTAATTAAATATCTCACAGATAATGTACAGATTTCTGTCATATTAGTTCTTGTCAGCTTAGGATAAAATCACAACTTTTTTTTTAACTACACGCAAAAGTCATAAACAATGGTTTCCCACAACATCCCTTTTGCTTAGAAAACTTTCCTAAGTCTATGCAGTCTAAGAGCTTATTTGCCTCTGAAGGTGTTTGTGCGGCCTCTGGAAATAGCATGAAAATCTTTATGCTTTGGGGCAGACTTGCCCAAATCAGTTTGAATCTATTGATTGACTTCAAGGAGCAAGTTAATAAGAAAATATCGGGCCGGTGAGATGGCTCAGCGGCTTAAGCGCCTGCCCGGCAAGCGCGAGGGCCCGAGTTCAACTCCTGGAACCCACATACGAAAAAGGGGCCGGTGATATCGCTCAGAGGCACGGGCGCCTGCTGGTGCGCAAGGTCCTGAGGTCAACCCCCGGTACCCACAAAAAAAAAAAAAAAAAAAGAAAAGAAAATATCAAGTCAGTCAAAAAATTGCTTAATAGGGCCGGTGAGATGGCTCAGCGGCGTAAGCGCCTGCCTTGCAAGCGCGAAGGCCCGAGTTCGACTCCCGGATCCCACATACGAAAAAGGGGCCGGTGATATCGCTCAGCGGCACGGGTGCCTGTTGGCGCGCGAGGTCCTGAGGTCGTCCCCCCGGTACCCACAAAAAAAAAAAAAAAAAAAATTGCTTAATATACTTGAAACCAAGTTAACTAGTCAAACAAGCTAAAACCATCAAGCTAGTTTAGGTTTACAGTCTTCATTTCAATCCCAGCAGAAGTAGAGCTGTCACCTGTGGTAACTGCAAATATCAAGAGGGATTGGCCCACACTGCAACAAGCCTTAGAGTCACAGCTTTTCCTCCAACCCAAGTGAGGACCCTAAATGTCTCAAAAGCCCAACAGAGCTGTTCTCCAGCTCTGCCATGCCAGGGCTCCATCAGGCCCCAGGCCGGCCCAAGAGCACTTTCCGACTCCAAGGAGCCTGCTGCTAAGAGGAGGTGGGGCATTTCTGAATCTTAACATCTCGGCTTGGTGGGTATTTTCCAAACAAATGCTCTTTTTTCTTGTCCAGTCATAATTCCACATCCATTCTATATATTCTTGAATAATCACACCTGTTGACACTTCGATATCATAAGAAAGGCCCTGAAAGATGGGAGGAAAAGCCATTGAATTTACTTGTGCTTTCAGTTATTTCAGAAAGAAAGGTGGGATTGCAGCGACCCATGAAAGCCAAGTACCAGGAAAGCTGCAAGTCTGTTGAGTAAAAGCACCACCTGTGGCCACGCTTTGAAAGGAAAGTCCTTGGCAAACAATGGCCTGAATGAACCAGTTTAATCAGGCAGGAGTCAAGACCACTGAGACATAAATTAAGCATTCATCCTTGAGTAGCAGCCAAGCAGCCAAAGCCCCCATAATCCCAATTAATCCCATTTTGTGTGGCTGCCCTTGGGCCAAGGGCAGAGGGAAAGAGAATTTGCACATTCTGGTTCCGCATCAGCTCTTACCTTCACAGGGGGTGGGTCTGTAATAAAGGATGCACCTATGCAAGCGCCCCTCTTAGCCGGGGACACTGCGGCACTCGGGACCCTCCCCCGCCCTGCTTCCGCAGTCTGTCAGCGAGAACTTCTTCAAGGGCGTCCTGTACTTTCACAGACTTACATGCTTGGGCTCCTTCGAAGACAGACATGACTCGGTTTCCTTCTCCTTTGTTTCTGTAGCTGAATTGACTTCCTCCCACCTGCCCCGGTAGTCACACAGAGTGAATGAATGCTCTCCAGTCCCCTGGAACTCATTTTTGCCGATTGGTAACTGTTTTGCTAGGAAAGCCAACTAGCTTCCCAGGGATATGAAATTTCCATCCAGAGAGCAGCTATGCAGGCTGCAGTAGACAGAAGCAGCCGAACGGGGCCATTGCTTAGCTCTCTCGTGGGAAGGTAATAGCAGGGTCCACTCTACAAGTCCTCAACTGGGCTTGTTTATCAGAAGCCCCACCCTGGACACCAGCTGCGTGGGCTTTGATGTAGAGACTGCCAGGTGGACGACGGGCCACTAGTGGCGTCTGGCCACCAGAAGTTCCCTCTCTTTTTCTCTGGCCACACTGGTAGGCTGTGTCTCCCAGGTTTCTTAATAGTTGAGGGGAGAAAGATGACACAAGGCTGGCTCTCTCCAGTAGAACATGAGCACAAGAGCTATGTGCCACCTGTTGCTTTGGCCCAGGAAACCCTAGTGGACCTACTCCTCCCTGTCCTTCCCTCCTTCTGTCTGACTGACATGGAGATGTGCCTCACCCTTGGGATTCTTCTGGAAACCAAATTTTAAAGATGACTGCCTGGCGCAAAGCTCTGGAGCAGAGGGGAGAGAATTTGCATGTGTTGGTTCCACATCATCTCTTACCTTTACAGATGGTGGATCCGTAATGAAGATGTGCAGAACCACATCTCCCTGTGCCTCCACATTTTCCCAACTCTACTGTCACGTCAGGTGAGCAAGAACTACCTGTCCATTGTGCTGAACGATGATATATCAGGGTCTACTTGTCTCTGTGGCCTGATCTACCCTGTGTAGGTTCAAAATATGTCAGTTTCTTGATGCTCCAGACCAGTGATCTTCTCTGGCCATAATAAGGGGAGAAGGAAGTGAGGCCAAGGTGGCTGGGGTTCCTCGGCCCAATCCATCTTTCCCACTCAGCTGGTGTCCACCCTGAGCATTAGAAACTCCATGGTGCCATCAGGCCTCTGTTCTGCACCTGCCCCCTGCTGCATGCGAGCGCCAGGTCCTGACCCTGATGGGGGCCTGGGCCCTGAGGGTTCTTCTCCATCTGGAGGTCCAGGCCTTTTTTGATGCTCGACTCGGCTGGGTCATTTGTGATTCAAGGCTCTGAGTCAGATCACTGAGGGTGACGGAGAGGAAGTCCTGGGCTGGTGCTGAGAAGAAATCTGCATACATCTCACTTCTTGGAAAAAGGGAAAAACCCTGAGACTTTCCACTCTCCATCAAATTTAGGAGAACGAGACTCTGTGGGCTCTCATTTGGCCACAATGAGTCCTTGTTGCTTGAAGTCTCTGTTAAATGAAGATGTCAAGTTTGATTTCCAGAATTTCAGCTATTTAAATAATTTTTTTTTTGTGGGTACTGGGGGGGTCGACCTCAGGACCTCGTGCACCAACAGGCACCCGTGCCACTGAGCGATATCACAGGCCCCTTTTTCGTATGTGGGATCCGGGAGTCGAACTCGGGCCCTCGTGCTTGCAAGGCAGGTGCTTACGCCGCTGAGCCATCTCACCGGCCCTATTTAAATAAATTTGATAAAAGTTATCTTATTATATTTTATATATTTATTTATCTTATTTTATTTATTTATTTATTTATTTATTATTTTTTTGTGGGTACTAGGGGTTGACCTCAGACCTCCCACGCCAGCAGGCGCCCGTGCTGCTGAGCGATATCACCGGCCCTTTTTTCGTATGTGGGTTCCAGGAGTCGAACTCAGGCCCTCGTGCTTGCCAGGCAGGCACTTATGCCACTGAGCCATCTCACCGGCCCTTATATTTATTTTTGAAGATGCTAAGCATTATATTGTTTAGAAGAAATAGAAAATACTATTAACATGTTCTTGACCAATATATGGAAAGACAAGATTTAGGGAATCTAATTAACTTTGAGAATGGGACAAGTGAAACATTAAGTACTTTGATCAGGGTTAAATTTAAAGAAAGTTGGTAGAGTTATTTTCTTAGGAAAAAAACTATACTATTATTTGTAAGAACCAGACTTGATAACAGGCAGTAAGGAGAAAGTCGGTATATTCCTATAGATCAGTCAGGTCCCCTAGCTGGGTTACCCAGTTTAAACTGAGTGTCTTCTGGGTATCTCTTAACATTGCTGGTGGGATGCATATTTGGCAATTTCTTAAAGGATTTCTCAACATGTTACACATTGAGTACTTATCTCTAGGAAATAAAAATTACTTCCACACAAAAAGCTGCATACAGTTGTTCACAGCAGCTTTATTTATTATTATGGTTTAGATCTAAAATGTCGCTGCAAAATTTCATGTGTTCAGAGTGGGGCTTTTGGAAGGTGATTGACCCACAGGGGGGCTACTACACTCCGTTAATCCACTGATGAGTTCCTGGTGAATGTACTATTAGGAGCTGGCGCCTGGCGGGAACAGGCAGGTCACTGGGGATATGACCTGGAAGGGCGGATTCCTGTCCCCAGTTTCCCCTGTGTCTCTCTGCTTCTGGCTGCCATGGGATGAGCAGCTGTCCTCCACCAGGCCCTTCCACCATGCTGCCCTGAAGCCACCTAAATGTGCACTGAACCCACTGGAAATTGTGTGCCAAATACCTCTCCTCTTTTAAGTTGCGGGTATCAGGTATTTTGTCACAGCAACGTGAAAGCAACTATTACATTTATAATTGTCCAAAACTAGTAAAACCCAAAATGTTCTATAACAGCTGGGTGATTAAACCAGTGGCGACACCTTGGAATACTACACAGCAATGAGAAGAGCCAACTACTGATACATGTTACAACTTGGATGAATCCCAAGGGCATTATCTTGGGTGAAAAAACAGCTTTTACTGTATAAATCTCAAAAACAGCTTTTAATGTGTAAATTTACTATGTAAGTGTTATCCAATCCCTTCCACATGGCGTCCTCAAAGTGACAAAATTATTGTAGCGATTAAGAAGAGACCAGTGGGGCTGGTGAGATGGCTCAGCGGCATAAGCACCTGCCTTGCAAGCGCGAGGGCCCGAGTTCAACTCCCGGATCGCACATACAAAAAAAGGGGCCAGTGATATCGCTCAGCGGCACGGGCGCCTGCTGGCACGCGAGGTCCTGAGGTTGACCCCCGGTACCCACAAAAAAAAAAAAAAAAAAGAAGAGACCAGTGGTTCCCAGGGACTATGGATGGTGTGGAGGAGGAAGACTGGTAGAAAAAAAATTAATTGCCACTTCACACAGCATAAGCAATTTTTTTTTTTTGTGGGTACCGGGGGTTGACCTCAGGACCTCGTGCGCCAGCAGGCGCCCGTGCCGCTGAGCGATATCACCGGCCCTTTCTTCGTATGTGGGTACCGGGAGTTGAACTCAGGACCTCGTACCTGCCAGGCAGGCGCTTATGCCACTGAGCTATCTCACCGGCCCAGCAATTTTTAAATTAAATTCCCAAATATTTCCAGCTATGTATGTTTTTGTGTGCTAAGTATCTTTGAAAAGAAATAAACAGTGTCCCTTTCACGATGATGGCAATGCAATGCAGGTTTTCCCACATGAAGGAGGAGGACAGACAGTCTCTTTCTGAGGGGCTCCAAAAGTGAGGGGTACACTCCATTGTACATAAGACAATCCATTAGAGAGCAAAAAGAAATAATAGAGTACTTGTTTCTATGCAGTGCATATCTTATGCATTTAAAGTTTCTATCTTGGAGTGCATTTTACTATGATAGGATTTTTGGTTTCATAGTACAGCATGAGTACAACACTGTACATAAGTAGATGCAAATACAGGGGCTCTCATAGAAGGCACTTGCTGCTTGGGAGCTTTGTGCTTTTTCACCTGCAGAGCACGGCTATGCACAAGCCACCGTGGCTAAGGCGCCTGCAGGTGGCACTGATGTTGGCACCACCTACTCTTGTGTGGGTGTTTCCAGCGTGGAAAACTGGAGACAGTTGCGATGATCAGGGGAACCGAACCACTTCAAGTCACACTGCTTTTATTGATGCCGAATGCCTGATCAGTAATGCTTTAAACGGGCAAGTTGCAAAGTCCCAGTGAGCCCCACCGACAGTTTTGGATGCCAAACGTTTCACTGGGTGTAGATCTGATGATGCTGTTATCCAGGCTGATATTCTTGGTGGTGAACGGTACGGACAGGCCCAAGGTCAGGGTGGAATACAGAGGAGAGACAAAGAGCTTCTGTCCAGAGGAGGTGTCCTCCACGGTGCTGACGAAGAAGAAGGAAGTCGCAGAAGCTTTCCTTGGGAACAGTTACCGACGCTGTGGTCACCGTGCCCACTCGCTTTAGTGACTCTCAGCATTAGGCAACCAAAGATGTGGGTTGCTGGCCTCAGCGTAATTACCAGTGAACCAACAGCTGCTGCTTTTGCTTATGGCATTGACAAAAAGTTTGGAGCTAAAAGAAATACGCTGATTTTTTAATTTAGGAGGTGGCACTTTTGATGCTTTGCTATTGAAGATGGAAGATTCGAGGTCAAATCTATGGGTGGAGACACCCACTTAGGTGGAAAAGACCTTAACAAGTGAATGGTCAACTATTTTATTGCTGCATTCAAGCCCAAGCATAAGAAGGACATCAGTGAGAATGAGAGAGATGTTCACCATCTCCATGCTGTGTGTGAATGAACTAAGCAAACCGGTACTGAGATCGATTACCTCTGTGAAGGAATCGACCTCTGTACTTCCGTTACTCGTGCTTGATTTGAAGAGTGGAAGCTGACCTATTCCGTGGCACTCTGGACTCTGTGGAGAAGGCCCTTTGAGAAGCCAAACAGGACAAGTCACAGATTCATGACGTTGTCCTGCTGGGTGGTTCTACCTACAGCCCCTGGGTCCAGAAGCTTCTACAAGACCTCTTCAATGGAAAATAATTGAAGAAGAGCATCCACCTTGACGAGGCTGTTGCTTATGGTACAGCTCTCCAGACAGCCATTTTGTCCGGGGACAAGTCTGAAAGTGTTCAAGATTTGCTGCTCTTGGATGTCATTCCTCTTTCCTTTGGTGCTGAAACTACTCGTGGAGTCGTGACTGTCCTCATCCAGCACAAGGCCGCCACTCCTACCGAGCCGACGCAGACCTTCACTACCTACTCTAACAACCGGCCCAGTGTGCGCATTCAGGTATACAAAGGGGAGCACGCCACGACAGGGGACGACGACAAGCTCTGAGTTTGAACTCACAGGCACACCTCCTGCACCCCATGGGCTTCCTCAGATCAAAGTCACTTTCGATAGCGATGCCAATGGCATCCTTAACGTCACTGCTGCAGGTAAGAGCACAGGAAGTGAGAACAAGATTACCATCTCTGATGACAAAGGACATTTGAGCAAAGAGGACTTAGAGGGTACAGACAAGGAGGCAGAGAAGTACAACACTGAAGATGAGAAGCAGAGGGACAGGGTGTCCTCCAAGAGTTCACTGGAGTCCTATGCTTTCAACATGAAAGCAACTGTTGAAGATGAGAAACTTCAGGGCAAGATCAATGATGAGGGTAAACAGAAGGCTCCTGACAAGTGTAATGAAGTCATCAACTGGCTGGATAAGAGTCAGGCTGCAGAGGAGGAACCTGAACCTCGGCAGCAGAGCTGGAGAAGGTCTGCGATCCCATCGTTCCCTAGCTGCACCAGTGTAGCTGGCACGCTTGGAGGAGCGCCTGGGGGCTGCCCTGGCTGGCGAGCTCCTCCCTCTGGTGGTGCTTCCGCAGGCCCCACCATGGAAGAGGTGGATTAGGAAACGGGCATAGCGCTGTTCCACACGGTAAAACACCAAAGGACCCACATTTGTGGCAAGCTCTGCGGCAGCTTTAAAGATCAACTGCTACAAATACTGGGCACGCTCAATACTTGGATACAGAACATGTGCGTGGGGAAGATAGCATTGCACTTTATAAGCCCTGTATTCTATATGGAAAATGCAGTGTCTTAAATAAAACTACTTCGAATTGGCGCCATAAAAAATATGACTATGGGGATGGAAGCTCAGCTGATTTCCTGATGGGAACATGGGATCTAGGGAATGGTGCAGCCCGCATCAGCCCCCAGCCACAGGGCCTGGCCTGGGCATCTCATTCACTGGCCTTTATGGTGAGCATCTGACTTCTAAGGGCTTTCTGCATCCTCCTGTTTCAGCGAGGATTGCTCTTCTCTATCTGGGGAAAGGCTGTGTGTAGATTAAATGTGGGCAGCAACGTGTTTGGCAGATGCAAGGGGACTGCCTGCTTTCTTTATGCCCACCTGGAAGTAAAGTAGATGTTGCTTTTGACTTTAAAATGGTCACTTTTATCTCAGGAATCTTTTTATAGATTAGAAAACATCACTTCTTTCATTATAAAAATCAAGGTTTTTCCTTTAAATATCTATACAATCATTATTACTTAAATTGAGATGAAATTGCCTTTAGATGTCTAGATGTCGGTCCCATGGGTGAGGGCGCCCAAGCTGCCGTCCCACCCTCTGCTGCTCTGCCTTTGTTCTCTATCTCCGCCATCCCACATGATCCATGTGTTCCTGGACGCGTCCTCTCTCTTTACCTGGTAGATTCCCGTTCTTCACGGCTTTAACTCAGAGGCTCCTGGCCAGCCCTTTCCCTGCGGGGGGGGGTCAGTTTTCAGCTCTAGCTTCACGGAGCAGAACTGATCATACTCGGTGTCTCTCGTGTATACAATAGAGAAAGCCAGCACTCGTCTTACTATACCATGAATCATTCGAGGTCAGAAAAATGGTTTTTATCTTGAGGCTACATAAATATTTATTGAATGAAATACAGCCTCTGGCTATTGATTGAATCTCCCCTAGTTCCTAGAAACTGAGGAGTGTGCCTTGGCTAGGACAGAGTAAATAATTTTCAAGGCAAGTGAATCTGTAGTTATAAATTGACACATTATTATGGTAAATGTCTACTTAGCATAGACTCTGTATCTTCAAATGAGCTGGCCCAGAGGTCCCAACCTTGGATCGTAGAACCCTTAACACGAGGCCGTACACTGAGATGAGGAAGTGGCCCAAGAGCCAGCCCATCTCACCCACTGTTTCTGTGCGGTGCGATGTGAGGATGGAGACCTGAGATGCCCTTGCCTTACGAATCTGCACACCAGAAAGATGTGCTCAGGAAACCGAAGGGCAAATCCCTGCCCGCTGCACTAAATGCTAGGGTCACCCCCCTCATTCTTGAAGGTGCCCCAATGTCAGGCCCTGACCGGGGCCTCTGTGGCCCACGCCTGCAGGAGGAAGAAGGGAGGAGCTGGATCCAGTATGGTTTCACTTTGAAGTGATGGGCATTGAGTTCCAGGTTCAAGGACAGCTCCAGACTGAAACACTGTGTCCTTCGCGTTTATAAACAACCAAGAGGCAGAATCAGCCGGGGACGAAGGGAGCACAGAACAGACAACTAGGAGCGTGGACTCACTCTTGCTTGTTTGCTTGTTTATTCAGAGGGGAAATGTAAATCAAAGAAGAAGAAAAGAGCTCCTTAGTCAACCAAGAAGCAGAAATGCCACCCCCAAGGGTTTCTATGTTCAAGAGAAGGCTGCTTACGGCATTAACAAATGCTTTATTACTGTCCAGAGAGAGGTCTAGCTGCTTCATCGGCTGGCTCCATTTCTAATTTCCTTAAATTCAGGAAAATGTGCAAAATGACTTCACGCCAATCTCACGTGCTACAAAGCAGGGTTCGTTTGGGTGGTTCTGGCAAAGAGGCTGCTGGCTAATGTTAATGTACACTAGAAGACATCTGATGTGAAATTCATAATTGAAATGTTATGAGCAGTTTAGCATATGGATCCTTCACATCCACTTAATTGCCAGTTTAGTAATAATTTTATGTAATGAGGCATTATTAATAATACATGGAATACTAAATTGACGTAATACCCTAAAAACGTAATATGACATTTGCCACTGAAGGAATATTATGATTCCAGGTGACTTTACTGTGATCTCAAAAACACATGTGATACTGCATAAAATATTAAATTAGTCCTTAGAAACATCTTGGTTATGATGTATTTCAAATTCATTCTCCAAGTTATAATCCATTTTTGAGAAATAGTACAAAACTTGGCCCGGTACCTGGAGGCGCCCATTGACAGAAGTGCTCTGACCCACTGCCATGGTGAGGGCGCCACTCCACAGCTGGTAGCGCCTGGTGGAGCAGGAGGTGGCAGCAGGCAGAAAGGTTACAGGGTCATGCATGCCACGCGCTGAGGAAATGTGGGGAGGCAGGAGCCGAAGGCTGGCTCTTGACAGATCCCTCAAAATGTCATCACAAAACAGGGATTTTTTTTTTTTTTTAATCTTGCTACAGTCCTTAAAACCTGATGACTGGGTCATGGTTGTCTTTTGAGAGGTCTGAAAGGACACAACTGGAGGTCCACATACCGTATGTTTACTTATTTGCAAGTTATAAAGGAAGCTAATGAGCTGATAAATCAAATACAATCTTTTCTACCTCAGCAACTATTCCATCATGACAAAATGAAAAAATGGCCAAAAAAACAAAAAACAAAAACAAAACCTTGGTTTTGCTGTCTGGCAGGCTGAGGCAGGAGGATCACAAATTCCAGCCTGGCCCAGGCAACCCGGTGACTTTGCAAGACTCTGTCGGAAAGTAACTACGTTTGAAAAGGGCTGGGGGTGGAGCTTGGGACAAAGGCCCAGAAAAAAGAAGGAAAGAAAGAAAGAAGCAAAGAAAACCTTGTTTTTTACGACTTCAAGTCATAATATAAACATAAAATACTGCTGAATCTCACGCTCATTGTGTGCATGTTTTGGGGCTGGTAATCTTTGAATGAGTAGAAAATCCCTGAAGTTTGGCTTTCTTGCTTTTATTTCAACAATATTACTAAAGATGATGTTATAATCTACAATTTAGCATAATTTGTGTTCTTTTAACAATAATGACCTAAATGACTAAAAAATATATTTCATAACAAATAAAGTGTAAAAATAATACTGTGCACATATTTTTTAAAGTTTCTAAAATGCTCAAAATCATTTCTCAAAATAATTATTTCTATCTAAAATTATAATGAATAAGTACTAAAATTTAAATCATTTAAATATTCTGAAAATGTAGACTTTGATATTTAATTAAATCTTACTAAATATTTTATAAATACACAGCTATTTGTAATTATTGTATTCAACCTCCACTTGACTATCAATGTAAAGAGCTAGTTTCACACTTTACATATATATCCAGACAAATATCTACGTGTATGTGTACATAAATAAATGCATGTTTATATATAAATGTGAGAGCCATATAAATTATTTAATACTGTGACACCTTCCTAAGCTGCCAAATGCAGCCGTTGCAGCTACTGTCCTAGCCTGTGACCCAGGGGTTGGAACTCCAGGAGCAGGGAGAGAGGTCCGAGTCCGAGATTAGCAGCCCTGGGAAACGAGGCTTCCTGACGGAAGAGTAAGTGGACTTCCTGCTGGCAGAAAGGACGACCAGTCAATCGCTTCATCTTTTCTCTTACCTAAGCGCTTCAGCCACTCTAATTCCCCTGTCCTCAAAGCAGTGTCTACCTCTGAAGCTGGCAGGGGCACAATCCATGCATTTTCTCAGCATTTGGCTGTAGCCACCTTTTGTTTTTGAGGACATGGGGCAAGCCGCATGGGAAAGTGTTTCCTGGGACCTGAAGGCGCAAGTCGTATCATTTGATGCTGAGGGGCTGGGTGCCCTCTGTCAGCACCGAGCAGGTCCCAAGTGTTCCTTAGTAGATGCGTGTGCACGTGTGTGTGTGTGTGTGTGTGTGTGTGTGTGTGTGTGTGCAGGGATCCCTGAACAGGGCAGGCCCCATAACTAGCCCACCTCTTGCTTGACTAAGCACAGCACACCTTGCAGGGCACACACAGAGAAAGAGCTTAATAAATATAACTTGTGCCCTAACTAATAACATGGCTTCTTAGACTGTTTCCCTCTTTAAATCAGATGATTTGAGCTCAAATCTTCTCCCACCTACTTGCAGTGTGATTTGGGGACAGTGGCCATCATCGATGGAATTTTGTATTTGTGTCCGAGTCCGGCTCAGCAGCTTCCTAGGTGCTGCCCTCCTGCTCGCTAAGTGTTGGGGTACCTCCGTATCACCAGTTAGACAGTAGCTACTCTGAACCCCAGGTGTGTCTCCTGCCCCCGTTTCCCTCCTCCCTTCCCTGGGACGCAGTTCTCAAACTCTCCGTACGGAATCTTCCCAAGACAAGCCACGCGAGCCTTGCGGACAGTCCAGGAGTTCTAACGTCACATTTACATCCCCTAACGAGGCAGAGAGGCAGTGGTGAAAGGCACAGTGGATTAGTACATTCACGTTCGTGTCCGACAGACACACTTCAGAGAGCGCTGTGACTCGGTATTTCTGGGTGACACCAACTTATCTGGATAATAAGAGAAGAGAGGACCCTGCATGGTGAGGTTGGTTCAGGGTCAGCTACGAGTGCTTATTTCCATACTGACAGATGTTCAGTGGCTTTTGTCAAGTGAGTTGGTGGCCTTTATCCAGTTCCAAGTGGCCAGATGTCCAAATCATTACAATCGCTATTCTAAGCTGATGTGTGAACTGCTTATGGCCCTTCTTGGGCTTTTTGGCTCGGAGTTTGGGACTGAACAGAGCAGAGACTGCGACGGCCCAAAGTACAGCTTTCTGATTCTAAGGCAAAACCGAACGACTGCCTGTGCCCAGCACTAACCCATTTTGCAGACAGACCTAGATTTTAATCTTCATGAAATGTTATTTTGGTATTTTTCAAAAAATCCACAAAAAAAAAAAAAAAGATTTCCCAAATCCTCTTGTTTCTACAGTGTATGTTTTTTGTCCTGAATGCTCACAAAGGCTGGTGAGCGTGAAAGAGAGGAGGAAGTCAACGCAATGGGACATTTTTAAAGTTGAAATCACTTAATTTTGACTTCCAAAGCCCAAGTCAATCCAACCTCTTCACACCCAGGTTGAGGGCAGCTGAGGGTTTCTTCCGGAGCTTGGCCCAGCACTAGGACTTTGCCAATTAGGGATGGATTCAAGCTGTATGTGTCTGGATAACATTTGTGTTCAGAGGCAGATTCAGGTCTGTGGGTCGCTAAAGTTACATGGTTTGGAAGTCTCTTTAAGAAAGTGAATACAGAATCATAAATCAAACATTTGAAAGGCCCCAATCGGGGTTTAGCAAGGACCCTAGCAATTGAGGGGCTCCGGGAGAAAGCTGTGGTAGCTCGTGATGAGTCACCTCCACCCAAGGGTCCTCACCCACACGGCAGAGACAGGCTCTGCGAAGCTCCAACCCCGTTTTGCTCTTGAAGGCTCTTTTTTTTTTTGCTGCTACTTTGTCTACCTTAAGGGAAATGCAAGTTTGACAAAATCTGGGTTTATGTACTAGGCGAAAATGGATTTTCTGTCATTTAAAAGAGATCTGATTAATGGTCCGCTCCCATAAAAACTCTTGAGAAAATGTGAAGTGTGTGGCTATATGAAAAAAGGGGTAGATTTTGTGCTATTTTTTTTCAAGCTTAAAACTGAGGATAACCGGTATTCACATTTGGAAAACTTCTCCACAGTAAAAACAACTACACAGTAAAAAGCCCAGTGTGTTCTGGGACGGTGTGGGGCAGAGCAGGCAGGTTGCTGTAGAGACAACGCCTCCCCTCCCTTCCGGTGCCTTGCAAAGCTGAGGTGAGGCCGGGGTTGGCGTCATCCATGGTCTTGCTCCAAAATTTCAGGTGAGTTGTTGTTTACGAAGGTTCATTTCTATTTGGTCTAAAACCCATATTGTAGAAACATCATTATATCCTTTTTTTTTTTCCAGGTTTATGAAAGGTGGTGGTTTTGAGAGTCAGGTGAGACTCGCAGTCCTAAGGGGACAGCGTGACATAGTCAAGACTATTTATTTGGTCTTGGGCCCTCGTTCCTGGTACAGAGCTACTAAGGCCTTGCATTATCTTAAATGATAGGAGTGTTTGGATCTTTTGCTGTAATATTTGGTCTTTGACTGCAATTTCTGGCTCAGAGCTCCTACCTCCCTTGCAATTTCCTGGGTGGTAAGTATCTTTTGATCTAATAAGGGGCCTTTTGGTGGATTCCTGGGAAGTTTCAGGGAGGAGATTGGTCTCTGGAAAGACCAAGCCACGACTAGAAGCTTGGTACTTTGAGCTCCACTCTGCACCCATCCTCTGGGCTCACAGATTAGGATAACGATCAATGACACTCACGCGATAAAGCCTGCCTCAAAAATCCCTTGAAAGAGCATTTGGAGAGTGCTTCCAGGTTGGTGAGTGCCAGGAGGGCAACACATCCCAAATGTACAGGGACAGGGGGCCCTGTGCTTGGGACTCTTCCAAACTTGCCCCTGTGCATTTCTTCAATTAGCTGTTCATTTGCATCCTTTATTAAATCCTTCGTAAGGAAGCGGTTCCCTGAGTTCTGTGAGCCATTATAGCAAATTATCAAACCAGAGGAGCGGGAAGGGGAACCTCTAATTAGTAGCCAAGTTGAACAAAAGTCTGGGTAACCTGGGTACCTACAACTGTGACCCGTGTTTGAAATGTGGGCAATCTTGTGAGTGTGAGCCCTTTACTGTGGGGTCCAGGTAGTTAGGGTCAGAACTGAGTTGCTGGACACGCAGTTGGCGTGTGAAGAGCTGGAGAACTGGTTGGTGTAGGGAGGTCCCACACTCTCTTGGTTGTGGGAGTGTTGAAGTGTTGGGTGTAGTAGAGAAAAAGTGCTTTCCCTATATGATCCAAAGGAGGCGGTGCGTGAGACAGCACGGAATGGGCAGGGGTGAGACCGAGGGCCGGGCTCCCTGCAGCCCACCCTGCTCTGGGTGAGCCTCATGCTGGAGCGGTCAGTAGCAGGCATCGGGTCCTCATGATGAAAGTGAGGTGCCTCGATTTTTTTCATGGATTACCGAAAAATATTTTTAGATTTCTAAATATAAAGAATTTCTTTAAGTTACTTTTTGTTACTGACTTCTGTGTTGTGGTAGTCATTCTTTAAGATGGGTTAAGATCTTCATCAATTTCTTGGAAATGTTCCTCGTGCTTGGGAAGAATGTACACTCCCCATTTGTTGATAGGAGGATTCTATGTATGTCCGTTATGTGAAGTTTATTGGGCCCAAGTCCCCTAAGCTTCACTGATTTTCTGTCTGCCTGACCTACCAAAATTGGAGAAAAAAGGCAAAACAACTCAGTTTTAAGATGGATAAAAGACCTGAATAAGCATTACACAAACTAGAAAATATGTATTGTCAATAAGCATCCTAGAAGAGCTGAACTCATCAGAAACAAGAGAAATATAAATCAAGGCTACAATGAGATACCATTTTCATGCATTTAACCTCCAAAAATAAATAAATCTGACAATACCAAGTGTTGAAAGGATACAGGTTAAAAGGTTTCTTATTTACTACTAGTGAGAATACAAAAAGATATGACTCACCAGGCAGGGTGATATACTCCTATAATCTCAGCTACTTGGGAAGCTGAAGCAGGAGGATCATAAGTTTGAAGTCAGCCTAGGCAACTTAGCAAGACCCTGTCTCAAAAACAAACAAATAAATAGAACTGGCGATGTAGCTCAGTGGCAGAACACTCCTGGTTTCAACACTTAGTACATAGTAAATAAATAAGACGTAAGTACTTTGAAAGGCAACATGACATTGTGTTGTAAACATGAGTGTATCTACTACATGATTGATCAGAGCCATTCCTAGGACTGTAGCCAAAGACATTCCACACACGTGAAGCAAAATACTTACCTAGTAAAAAGTTCATTGCAGCACTACTTCTAATAGAAAGACTAGAAAAAATTCCAGTGCCCATTAACATTTAAGTAAATAACAAACGAAGTCCTTTACAGCAATGGCTATGAATGGACTGCATGCAACAATGTGAATGGATCTTAGTGACACAATGTTACATATGGTAAAAAAAATCAGGTCCCCCAAGTTATCTGTGATGCCTGTTTATGAAGTTCAAAAACAACTAAATCATTTAGGCATATATATGTATACATACAAATCTTCATACATAGTAAAACATCTATCTTATTACACATATAGGGTAAGCACTCAGGATGATGGCTGTCTTATTGGAGCGGAAGACAGGAGCACACAAGTAAATGTAAACTATTTTCTTAATTTTGGGGTTGAGGGTGAATGTATAGATGTTCACAACATTATAAGGAGAAATAAACTATAGCATCACAGATGCAAAATGAAGACTACATGTCAGAAACCAATAGAATAAAATAGTTCTGCTCACTTGAGTGTCCATTTAAATACAAATAAATGGTGTGAACAAGGGGCAGGGGAAGCCAAGGCCCAGCTGTCTGAGTGTGCCGCGGAGTACACTTCGGCCAGATTAGCAGAAATCTGCTCCCTCAGAACTGTTGGCAGACTGTGCCCCAAGGG
This sequence comes from Erethizon dorsatum, assembly GCA_028451465.1. Classification (NCBI taxonomy): domain Eukaryota; kingdom Metazoa; phylum Chordata; class Mammalia; order Rodentia; family Erethizontidae; genus Erethizon; species Erethizon dorsatum. Next base: position 115,178,276 of record CM051833.1, on the reverse strand, counting down.
GAAACTTGGGGCTGGGATGACGTTGAACAAGTCCGATGCTCACCTTTCCAGAGCCACAGGTGTCTCAACTCCTCTCAGATTCAAGGGCAAGGTGGCCAGGAGGATTTCATCTGGAACATTTCCCGCTCTCCCCAGTGCCAGTCTGATTCCTATCTTGCCCAACTCTTGGCAAACTGAGGGAGGCTTCAGAGAGGGGTGTGACCAGCCTTTAATGAACCAACAAAACAGAGCTAGAGAATAAATTGCTCATCTTACTGTTCTGGCACCTTCCCAGCTTCTTCTAGTGCCTTCCATTGCCACTGGCCTCACAAAGCAAATGGTGCTTCAGCTTCCTGTGGAAGCCAGGTGACAAAAGACCCACTGAGGCAGCCGTGCAAGTCAGCCTCCTGGGGCACAAGGCAGGAAGGAGGGCCAGGAGGACATCTAGAGGGGCAAGCAGAGGAGGATAGGAGGTAGGAATAGCTGTTCCGAGTGGGGCTTCCAAGAGCGGGGCTTTGTCATCTTTCTCCTCTTCCCTCCTGGAATGCAGACACAATGCCTGCATTTTGAGCATAAAATGTGTAACATACCTAGGAAGGAAGCGAGAGGGAGCCTGGTCCCATAGCAAGTGTGAAATAGCCAGCTCCAGAGTCACCATTACATGATAAAGACTTTCAAAAAACCCCAACCTTTTAGAGTGGAAGGCCAGGCTTCCAGCGCACCCATCCCAGTGCAACCCCGACTGACTCAGATACTCTGCTCGTCTCCAACCTGATACAACTGAACTCCTGAGTAGCTTTCTGTTCCCTTCAGTGTACTAGCCAATAAGCATCATTTTTTAATAATTTGAGTTAATATTTGATATTTCATAAAAGAGAGATTAATTCATCTTCATTTTTAAAATTTAAAATTAACATAATTTAATTGACAGTAGAAACAAGCTGAAAGTCAATAATTTTTCTTTTATTTGCATGTTAATTGACAGACAACCCAAAGTTTTTCTTCGTTTTTTCTGGCTCATTTAAGATAGCTCAGTTTGGGAGTAAATAAAGTGTCCAGTTCATAAAATTTGCCCAGCACTTCTACTTAAGATACTCGCTTTTCAGAAAAGATTATTTGTACAATACTAACACGTATAATAAAGATTTTATACCTGGAAAATAATTATGAAAGCATGGTGAGAAATACAATAATACCAGAATTGCTGTTATAATTAAATCAAGCCTCTCTCAAAGCCAGAATGAAATAAATCAGCTTTCTCATAGCTGAAAAACAAGAAAAGATAGTGTATGACAGGTTGAATCAGTATGTTTATTTTTATCTATTAGTGTAATGTATAAGTGCATTACATATTGTTGAAAAGCCATACAACTTCTTAGTAGCATCTGTAATTTTTGAATATCAATTAATATTTTGACTACACTGGAGTTTAGCAATTAAAGGAATTCAACTGATGGGTTTACAGCAATGAAAATAATTACCTTCTTTTTATGGACTTCTTATGAGGGCAAGTGTACGTGGATAAACTTGTGATTTGTGATCAAGTAGTCCTCAGCCAAAGAATTGTGTCTTAGTTACTTTTTCTCATTGCTGAGACAGAATACCTGACACCCAAAGGTAAAGAAGGAAGGATTTATTTAGTTCACAATTTGTAGAGGTTTCAGTTCATAGTCGGCTGGCTCCAAGGCAGGGTGGATGGCAGAGGGACATCGCAGAGGAGAAATAGTTCATAGTGGGCAGAAGGCAGCAAAGCAGGCCTCTTTCTGTCCCTTACATTCTATCCAGGCTACATGCCCTTAGGGTAGGTAGCACCCTCACCCACAGTGGGCCTTCCCATTACCCACACCCAGAACTATGCCAAGCCAATCAGTGGAAATTTAGTAATCACACACCCTTGATCCCAGCATCATACACTCTAGATCCAGCCACCTCTGAATAGCCCCACCTATGACCACATGAGGCTTTGGTGGGGGACATCTAGACACAAGCCATAAGGAATTGTGAAATTTGTTTATACCCCTTGGTAGACCAGTTAGCACCTGTCCATCTCAGCATCACAAGAAGCAATTAAATAACCGCACCTTCCAACTCTAAATGGAAGGTGTGTACGGTCGGAAAAATGGAGCACCCAATAGATTGGGAACAGTGCTAAGAGCAGTAGGACAGAGGCAGGAGCTTCATATGCAAGGGGCATCCGCAGAAGGTACAGACGGACAGAGTGAGGACACACACCCACTGCCTTGGCCTTAGAAACCGATGGACTGTGGCTGACCCAGAACATGTACTTTAATAACAGGAAACGTTTCTTGGAATTCTAACCGTATTTTTTGTGCAAACCTTGCTATATAAATCAGACTTCATCTCCTAAACAGCTCTGAGAGGATGTCTAGTGCCAGATGGAGCTGTGGCGGCTGTCTCAACGTAGCCAAGTGTGGAAAAGGCTCACTATCATTTGTTTGCTGAGAATCCTTTCTCCTGGAGTTATCGCTTGGGCCAACTTTAGGTAGTGGTGATTGGCTGGCTGTTCAGCAGATTTTCTCCTTTCCACCTCGGCAACTGGCTGGACAATCTTTCCCAGCTTCCCTTGGATTAGGTGCATCTGAGGGATGGGTTCTGCCCAGTGGGATGTGGGTGGCAGTGATGGGCACCTCTTGTAGGCCTGGCTCATGGCAGTCGCGCTGTCTCTCTTTCTTGGGTATGGCAGCTAAATTCGGAGGATCCATCGGCAGAGGCAGAGGAAGAGGAAGCCAGGAGTCGCAAGGAGCCTGAGTCCTTGCAAGGCCGTGCGGGGCAGAGACCCCCTGCCAACACCTCCTGGGCTGTGAGGGGGACAATAACAAAACCCATTTACGCGTCACATCACCAAGGCTTGGGGGCTACGTGGTCTAGCAGTTAACCCATTCTGATGAATCAATGTTCAAATCTTTATGTGAAAAGAATACTACTCATTATCTTCTCAATTCATCCGCACAAATAAAAATAAAGGCACAAAAGATTTACTGTTCATTCCAGTAAAAGTCCAAAAAATACCTATTTCCTAATGACTTTGTATATGATAATAGTCTTCATAAGTAAGACTTCACTTTTAGTGAATAAACGTCATAAAACCGAGGGCTGTTTATTTTATTTGTGGTTCCTTCACCTGGAATCTATTTAAAAAACAATTCAGTTTTCAGAAAGCCACTATAGCATCAGCATGTCAAAGCACAGTGCCCTTCCTGGTTCCTACTGAGGAAGAAAAATAATTCCACGTGTAGTTTTAATCATTTTAAATTTTAATCCAACTCACCTTTTGGTACAATACGAATAAATGTTTGTGCCACTGACACATGGTAATAAAAATATTTCTCTGATTGTTACACATTAATTATTGTCCTTATGCAAAACTACCATTGATATCCTAATTTTAAAGTATGTGTTCAGTAAACTCAGAAAAATTCATGGCTGAACAAAGCATTCCTGAAAATGGCCTATTCTATCCCAAAGTGTCTTTATTTACCCTTTCCTGTGTTATGATATTTGATCAAGTAAAGAATGTTTGGTTTATAAAGATAGTGAACTTCCAGTTATTTTTTTCTCTTAAATGCTTTTGATGGACTGTTCAGAGGTGAATTTTCTCTACACAGACTCATTGAACTCAGTCATCTCAAAATAGCTAAAACAAAGCAGTATGGATCAACTCCAGGCTCAATGGTCACGCCATAGGAACACAATTCATTTGTTAATTAAGTGTGCACTGTCTACACCATAGCCTCCTGCTAGCATCCAAATCTGTTTGTGAGAACTCTCAGTTCGCCTAAAGAGTGGAAATAAAATAGGTAAAACTCTTGAAATCATAGGCACAGGCAAGGACTTTCTGAACAGAACCCTCATTGCACAAGAAATAGCATTAAGAATCAACCAGCAGGATCATATCAAAATTAAAAAGCTTCTGCACATCAAAAGAAACAACCAACAGAGTGAAAAGACAACCTACAGAATGGTAAAAAATAATTACCAGCTATTCCTCAGACAGAGAACTAATGTCTAGAATATATAAAGAACTCAAGCCAGTCATGGTAGCACACTGTAATCCCAGCACTCGGGCAGGAGGATCACCGTGAGTTCAAAGACAGCCTGGGCTACATAAGCGAGTTCAAGGCAACTCACAATACATAGTGATAGCCTGTCTCAAAAAAACCAAAACTACAACAACCACACAAGCAAAACAAACAAACAAAAGAACTAAAAAAATTAGACATCCCCAAAATAAAAGACCCAATCAAAAAATGGGGAACTGAAATGAACAGACATGAAATATTCAACATCTCTGGCCATTAGGGAAATACAAATTAAGACAACACTGAGATTCCATTTTACCCCAGAAAAAATGGCTGTCACCAAGAAATCAAATGGTAACAAGTGTGGTGAGGCTGCAGTGAAAAAGGAACCCTTCTACATTGTAGTGGGAATTCCCACTATGGAAATCAGTATGGAAAGACCTCAAAACATGAAAACTGGAAACTCCATTTGACCCAGCTACTTCCCTTCTAGGAATCTTCCTGAAAGAGTTAAAAACATCACATTACAGTGATCCATGCTTACCCATGTTTATAGCAGCACAACTCATAAAAGCTAAATCTTGGAAGTATCCTGTATGTCCATCAACAGATGAATGGATAAAGAAAATGTGGTATTTATGCACAATGAAATACTAGTCTGTCAAAAAGGCGAGATAGGGCCGGTGAGATGGCTCAGCGGCTTAAGTGCCTGCCCGGCAAGTGCGAGGGCCCGAGTTCGACTCCCGGATCCCACATACGAAAAAGGGGCCAGTGATATCGCTCAGTGGCATGGGCACCTGCTGGCGCGCGAGGTCCTGAGGTCGACCCCCCGGTACCCACACACACACAAAAAAAAGGCGAGATAAACTTGAGTCACGTATAGGAAATAGATATTCCTTGAAACCATAATATTAAGTGACATAAATCAGACACACAAGTTTAAATATCAGTTTCTTTTATATAAGAAACCCACATTATAAATAAAGAGGAAAATAAAAGGTACAGTAGAACCTTGGGTTATGAGTAACTTGTTCTGTGACTGTTCTATAAGGTGAGCCAACATGTTCAATAAATTTTAACTTGATAAAGGAGTGGCGTCTTGCAATACGAGTAGCACATGACACTGAATGTCACACGATCATAACTGAACCCATGGTTTCTCCCTCTGCTCTCTCTGTCTCTCTCTCTCCTCTCTCTGTCTCTTTATCTGGGACTGTGAGTGATCATCTCCCAATAGCAAGAGGTTATGGAGGAGATCCATCTGGAGAGGAGGAGGAGAAAAAGTGGACAAATCCCTCACTTCAAATGAGATTAGGGAGATGTGTAAAATGTGGGAAACAGTGCAAAATTTTGTATAAAGGTGCCACCTGAAAAAGTCTGTAGCAGTGTGAGTGAAGGATCTGTTCAATGACAATGGCGTGTCACATTTCTATGAAATCTTCAGAAGGAAGCAAAAGCAAGTGTCATTGGATAGGTTCTTGTTAAAAGTTGCAAAAGATTCCATTGAACTTGTAGATAGCAATGATTCTGTTAGTGATGGTGAAAGTTGTCCTACACAATAACCCTCCTCCCTCTTGTCTCCCTCATACCAACCACGAAGGTTTTCAAAGGTAAGTGCAGGTTAATTTGTTCATTTCTCTTTATATTTTGTCTTTCTTTATTATTTTCTATTATATTATAGTATTGTAATTCATTTTTTTATGAATATTTTTGGATTGTGAACAAATCATCTGAGTTTTCAGAAAGCTCCTCTGGCATCATCCATTAGGTGCACTGGTGTCTAAGCTGTGTGAAGGGGAGAGGATCCCACCCTTCAGTTTACCACAGTATCCCCAGGACTGAGCACAGTGCCTGGAAAATAGAATCTACTCAAGAGATGTCTACTGGCTGAGTAGATAAAGAGCCCATGAGGTGAATCTCTGAATCGAGTTTCTTATGGGGAAATTCGATTTGATATACAAGTGCTTTGGATTACAAGCATGTTTCTGGAACAAATTGTGCTTACAAGGTTTTACTGTACTAGGAAGTAGGGAGATAGCTCTTTCACAAATGGGAAGGAGATCAACAGATGGAGGGAGGAGGGAGAGTGAGGAGGGAAAAGGGATGTAGAAAGAATTAAGATGTATTATGTATATGTACCAACTCTACATAAGGAATGCAAACATTATGCTCTGCAAACATGTACTAATAAAAAATTTTAAAATATCGAAGCCATTGTTGGTTAACTTTTTGTCACTGTGACAAAATACCTGACATAAATAGTTTAAAAGAAGAAAGATTGATTTTGGCTCATGGTTTCAGAGCTTTCAGTCGATGGTCAGCTAGCTCCATTGCTGTGAGACAGAAACATCATGGCAGAAGGTCATGGCAGAGAAAAGTTGCTCACCTCATGGCAGCCAGTATGCAGAGAGAGAGACAGCCAACAAGGAAGGGGTTAGGGACAAAATATATCCTTCAAAGTCATGCCCCTGGTGACCCTCCTCATCCAATTAGGTCCCAGTTATTAATAAGCTCATTAGGCTATGAATTCATCAATGGATTGATCCACTCATGAAATTAGAACCCTATGTTTTAATCATGTCCAAAAGGCCCCATTTCTGAACTTTGCTGCTTTGGGGACCAAGAACCTAACATTTGAGACTTGGCCATAACATTTATGAATAATTTATGAATAATTCAGTTGAAACACTTATGAATAATTTGATTGAAACACCATTCTTGGGTTCAACCAACTACCATTTTATAGTTCCACCCAGAAACCCCAGGGATTAGCCAATTTTAGACCCAAACTCATGGACAGATTTTGCCCTGAATATGACTCAAGTCTGCCCACTAGCGAGCTCCCTGTAGGCAGGGACTGTATCTATTGGGTTTCTGATGTCTACCCAGCACCTTATATAGTATGTAGATTACAGAAGCTTCTCAAAAATATTTTATTGAAAGGAGGAAGTATAATGAGATAAGGCTGGAAAACCTCAAATGTCATATAAAGAATTTGGACTTCAACCTGGAGGAATCAGTCATTTTTAAGAAGGGAAGTACATGAACAAGTTTCCAGTTTTAGAAAGCTCCTCTGGCGGCATCCATCAGATGCACTGGTGTCTAAGCTGTGTGAAGGGGAGAAGATCCCACCCTTCAGTTTACCACAGTATCCCCAGGACTGAGGACAGTGCCTGGAAAATAAAATCTACTCAAGAGACGTCTACTGGCTGAGTGGATAAAGAGCCCATGAGGTGAACCTCTGAATCTTCCAGAACAAGGAGATTTCAAGGCTTCCTATGGAATTTTGACCTTTTTGCATGAAGGCTTGTCACATGAGGTGATTTCTGAGCCAGTACCTTGTTCTTGACCCACCTAAATTTCTAAGAAATTCACCAGAGCAGAGTGAGGCATCATTCTAATCTGGCTAAACCTCTTTGGACCCAACCAAGCATACTGTGGGGTGGGGGAAGTTTAAACTGAACTGACTCATTCTCCCAGATACAGAGAAGAGTAAGCCATCCCTGTAGAACATTATCTCAAGCCACATTTACAGGACACCTGAATGTCCTCCTCAGTCCACTCCCACAGTAATAGCCCTCCACGTGGAAGGGTACCCACCGTACCACCAGCAGCTGATTTTATGCTTGATAAATATGCTTCGACCTTGAGCTCCCAGGTAATATGTTTCTATGGGTCAACCGGGCAGCCCCTGGAGGCCTGACCTTGGAATCGTGGGCGTCATAGCCTGACACGAGAGATTGTACCTCACTAAGTCTGGCTTCTCACAGAACCTCCCGCCCTGCTCACCCTGACTGTTCCCAAATATAAACGAGAAAATTAAACATTTGCCTTGATGAGAAAATAGCGCTCTCTCATCGACACTTCCTCACACCCTCACCAACGTGATTTAGTTATAGTTTTTAGTAGCTGTTTTTACATTTTTAATTATTTTGTAGAGTTAAAATATGTAATAATGGATAACTGTGCAATACATTAAATACTTATGGGTATGTTGTGCCTTCTGTTATAATATAAAATCCATCTATTCTGGTTGATGGGTTTTAACCTCACACAGAATACTTTAAACTCCATTTGGACTTGTGCCTACAATCACCTTAGCAAAGTCTCTTAAGTAACTGCGCACAGCCTAATTAGTATGCATTATCAATTAACAAACTTAATAGCCGGCAGATTGATTAGATCCTCTGTTGCAGGGGCAGAGCTGAAGCGAAACAGAATGAAAAATCATTGCGCGCATACTCTGCAGCTTTGTTATTTTCTCAGATCCCTCCTCCTCCTTCACATTGCCTTAATGAATGCATGCATATGGTCCTGCATATCTGTGTAGCTGGTAAACCAAGCTTTTCCGAACTCTTTCATGAAGCTCACTCTTGGACAGAGGGAGTCTATGTCTCCTTTTTCTTTGGGGGTTTCTGTATAGGTCATTTTCACCCCTTGTCTTGCCCTTTGCACAGCACTGAATTTCGAAGGGCTGCTTCTCCCAGCCCAATTATCCTGCTGGTGGTAGTAATCGGGGAGGAATACAAAGACGAGGTGGAAACACAGTCTTAACCGAGGACCACTCGCTTGGGAGTCACTTGGGCAACCATAAAATGCTTCTGGCAATTATTTCTGAAAAGAATGGTACAAATGGACTTCCCTGTTCCATCTTGTCTATTTTTGATGGACTGGAAACAATATGAATAAATGAAGGAAAACCCACATTTCCTGAAAGCAGGGATCAGGCTAAAAGGAGTTGCCAACTGCACTGTTCATAAACGCTGGCATTACAAGAATTTTATACCTTCCATAAACATTCAACATGAAACTCTAAAAAGACTTCCAAAGGCATTTCCAACACCATAAATTGTCACCTTGTAGTGATGGTTTGGGTTTTATTTTTCTATTTTAAGCAGAATAATGGTTAGTGCCAGTTTTTTATTTATTAGCTGTTCTGGGATCTCGTATCTTTTTGCTTCTATGTGGGAAGAGTTATAATTAGGTATAGAGCAGGCACTGGGAAGCTTTAATTTCCAGTTCCAAGGACACCTGTATGCTTGTGGTTTGCTGCCTGCTCCCCCAGACTCACATCAGGGCCCATCCCAGGAACCCCCAGCACAGTCAGCTTTTTCTTGGCCATCCTTGGAAAGCAAGGCCTCGCCTGCCCCATTCCAGGTTCTGCTGCGGTCCTCCTGCTCCAGCCCCAGTGGCCTCCTCACTTCCGGAACACACAGAGCTCACTGCTCTCACTTGCTTCCCTTAACCCGGGATGCTTCTTACGTCTTGTTTTGTGCTATCATGTAAGTCTCACCTCCTAAGAAAAGGCCTTCTTTGACCCCTATCTAAAGTAACAGCCACCCCTCGCCCACATCAACACTCTTTCCACCACTCTGTCGTGTGGATGTCACAGCTCTTCTAGTATATTGCATTGCTTTGCCCACTTGCCCCTTTTTCCTCTCAGCCTGGGGAAGGGTGCAGCCCCACTGCAGAACACTTGCCTAACACGTGCGAGGCCCGGGGTTTGATACCCGGCACCCCTTTCCCAAATGCAAGCTTCCAAGCTTCCCAGCAGCAAGGACCTCATCGTCGTTACTGAACCCGTTACATTTTAGGAGCTTAAGTAACATTTGTTTAATGAAAACATGATTGAATAAATGAATAGGGAGTGGATAGGCAGCAAGCATTAGTGTGTATGTGTACAGGGACAAGAAAAATGGGTGCCAAGACTGACCTCAGAGTAATGCCCACATTCACAAAACCAGCCCATGGGTGAAGAATTTGAACAGACATTTCTCTAAAGTGGACATACAAGTGACCAATAAATACATGAAAAGATGCTAATCAACAGCCAGTAGGGAAATGCAAGCCAAAACTACAAAAGAACCCACTTCATACCCACCAGAATGGCCAGAATTAGAAGACAACAATAGGTGTGGTTGAAGATGTAAAAAAATAAGAACACCCACTCATGGCTAGGGCTGGTAGGAAATGTAAAGTGGTGTAGCCCCCATAAAAAGTAGCCTGGCAGTTCCTCAAAATGTTAAACATACAGCACAGCAATTCCACTCAGAGATAAATGCAAACCTGTGCCCACATAAAAAGTTGTACACGAATGTTCCTAGGGAGGTAAGGAGCAGTTGTTGATGAGGATCCGGTTTCTGTTTGGGATGATGAGAACGTTATAAAATTGATTGTGGTGATGACTGAACAACTCTTGTCAGTAATACCTCGGTTCACAAATGCTTCTGTCCGTGAACAATTTGGTTCACAAACAGAAGTGTTCAGCAAAATTTTGCTTCCATTCATAGACTCCACATCGGGTGACGAACACAACCACAGCCATCTTCCCCATGCAAGCACAAACGCAGCCATCTTCCCCACACAAATACAAACGCAGCCATCTTCCCCATAAGTGTGGAACAAATTAAGTTCATGAACCGATATACCACTGTATTTAAAACCATGGAGTTTGATTTAAAGGGATGAATTGTACAGTATGTGAATGATATCTTAATAAAACTGATCTAGAAATATCCATAAGGGTGATCGGAAAGGAATGGCCAGAGATACGAAGAAAACCAGGCACATGGGGTAGCATGGAATATTTCATGAAAGAGAAAGAATTCACCAAAGGTCTCCGGAGCCAGAGATTCCGTGAGACAAGGCCTGGGAAGTTCCCATTGGAGCTATAAGCAGGGAGCTGCTCAGTGGCGTGGCCAAGGTAAGCACAGGTTCTAGGATCCATCTTAGTTTTCTCAGAAACAGACGTGAGATAAAAAGTACAAATATTTCTTTGAAGATGCAGGGAGCACCTTGGTAGGGGAAGGGGTACAGAAAAAGGGAAGACGGCCCAAGAGGGACGTGTCATTAGGCTATCTATCGACCAGAGCTGGATCCCTCAGAGGGCTCTGAGAGGTCCCCCAGACTGTGCCTTTCTGGCCTGAGAGCCGAGGTGTTCACGCGCCAAGTCCAGGGTCTCTGGCGGAGGCTGTCTGCGTGGCGTGGCCTTCCCAGCACCCCCGAGCTGGGGCCGAGTGGTCATCTGTGGCGGGATGGGGCAGGAACTGCTCCTGTAAGTCCTGGAACTCACCGAGTGTCTGAGGCCTGATGCGACCACTCCAGAGGGTGGACCTGCTCTCTAGGAAGGAAGACTGGACTTTGGTCAAGGCTGTGAAAGGCGGGGGTAAGTGATGCAGGGCACGGGTACAGGGCCCAGGAGAGTCATCTGCGGAGGCGAGGCCAGAAGTTGGAGGACACGGGGCAGAGGTGGGTTTGGCAGGGTGGGAGGTGGCTTTTGCCGTGAAGCTGGGGGTCTTCTGCTGCGAGTGGGGAGGGGCACGGTGAGAGCCTGAGGAGGGTAAAGAGGGCCTCACTGCACTGGAGCCTGGCCTGCTGGGGGGCAAGTCTTCATGTTCCCAGCTGACAGCACACGTTCCCCACCTGCTGCGGCCTGGCGTGATCCCATTACATCCCTGCACCCCTCCGCCTGAGCCCTCGTGTGTGCCTTTCCCGTGTCCACCCCGCCAGCCGTCTGTGAGCCCCAGGAGGGTGTGGGTCACACCGTGTCCTCCCCATGTCTGCCTGCCTCTCAGCGAACACCCCTGCCTAACAATGTAGCTTCTAAAACAATATGGAAACCAATAATACTCTTTTAAATCTTCTATTCTCTATTTTTGCCTACTTTATGCCCAAATTACTGCTGTCCTGTTTTCTCCAGAGTGGGGCCACTGGAGAGCAGCGAGGGAGGAGGGTGCAGAGTGGACCACTGAAATGCGAGGCCTGTCCGGTGCTGAGTACCGTCACAGGTGTTCCCCGTCACAGGCCCCGGCAGACTCAGAGCAGCCCTTGGTGACCTCCACAGGGCGGAACAGGCTCATATCCATTTGGAACCTCCAATGCTCAGGGCTTCCCAGCTCTTGGGTTCCCAGTAAATGCTTTTAAGCTGAATTGAACTGATGGGGCAGCTGGGGCAATCAAATTGAGCTTCCTTCCCCAGCCAGCCTCCTTCTGGGCCCCTCCTGGGTCTGCTTATCTATGGCCTTTCCCAGCTCCCATTCAGCCACAGGGCCTTAAGCCCTTCCCTAAACAGCCAGGGTTCTCCTCACCCTCACCTCCACACACAGACACGGGCTTTGCCCTCTCCAGCCGAGGATAGACTCAACTTGATCTCCCCCCCCTCCTTTTCCAGCAGCAGGAGCTCTTCAGGTGCGCCCCCAACAGGTTCCACAACGTTGGATTTCACAAACTGTTCGTATTTAAAAAGACAAACTTGTGAAACAATGATTTGCCAACTTAATAACAACTGAGAATTGTCATCTATTATCATCACAACTTCGTACGAGAAAGACATTTTACAACAACAAAGCCACCCCAAAGTGACAAGCACATACTTCCAGAATGATGTTTGAAGGCTACTTTCCAAGTCAGAATAGTTGGCAAATACATAACTTCTCTCCTTCTTTCTCTTCTTCCTCTTCCTTGTCTCCATCTTCCCCCTTCCCTTCTTCCCCTTCCCCTTCTTCCCCTTCCCCTTCTTCCTGTTCCCCTTCCCATTCTTCTTCCTCTCCTTCACTTCTCCTTCCCCTTTCCCCTCCCCCTTCCCCTCCCTCCTCCTCCTCCTCCTTCTTCTTCTCTTGTTCCTTATGCTCCTCTTCCTCTTCCTCCTCCTCTTCTCTTCTTCTTCAGTTTTACTGCAGTACTATGGACTGGTCAAAATTTCACCAAAGATCAATGTGAAGAGCCATTGGTCTATGTGACTAAGTAGAAATTTGGGGCCAGAAGTCATAGTGGAAAGGAGACATGTCAGGGTCACAGTGGACCACATGTAAATGTCTGCTAGCATAATGTGTGCACATGCAGGGCTCATCCCAGTTAACAGCATCCACGGCGGAAGTACCATGCTCTTCTTTCCTGCCTCTACTTCAGGCTCTCACCCTGTTCCCAGCTCACCCCTGACCCTATGCCTCCCAGTCGAGTTTGGTCTTCACTTCTGCTGGGTAACTTCTAATTTCCTACAGCATTTTACAATCATGCTGTCATTTTAAGGGTATCAATCTTCAGATTCTCTGACAATATTTAAAAACTCTTTTTACTAGGATAGCAAATCAAATTAGTTACTGGGGACACATGTTCTTGCAATCTTCCGGTTCTTGGCCTTTGTTTTTGCAGATAAGTATTTGAAATCTAGTCTTCCAGAAACAATGGCCAGGCCGGGAGTAATGTGCAAACTAGTCCCCAGATTGTGGTCTCAAATGCGATTTCTTACTAACAGGAATTAATACTTCTTAGAGAAGTGGTTGATTCCGGGCTTGTGCAAGATGAGCCTGGACTATCTTGTTACACCAGAGGGCAAGAAATGCATCAAAGACAACCAAGATCATATCAGTGAACACAAAAGTCAACCTGAAAGTGCTACCCCTGCCGCCAAAAGGAAGTCTCACCATTAAAACAAATAGCAAGCATCATGTATCGCAATACATCAAATATATTAAAATACCTAAGTGGATAAAGATAAAGCAGTAACTGATAATTTTTCAGGATGCTTGGGAGAAACTCATTAGTCTAGAAATTGGCAAATAAAAAGAATCAAATATTTATCTTATCTTTTCTTTCCTAATAATACTTCAAGGTAACCAAATAGTTGTTGGTAAGATTTTCCACAGAAGAATTGTAATTAACAAATACAGAATAGAAAAAGATAGAATCGTAACATTGTTTTGCAATCTCATAATGAAATATTGGATCTCCCCAGATCTTTAGAGCCATCTTTAGATTCAGCTAGCAGCTAAAACTGTTAGGTTGATGTCCAGTATTAAACTTTACATGATGGATTAGGCCAGCAATATTGGAACCTACTGATCAACTGTGAAATTGTGAAAAAAAAAAAAAACTGCAACCAGAGCTGTGTACTTCCTGATGTAATGTGAAGTACACACGTCACAATTAAGGCTTAGATGCTACTACAGGTGTACAGTGAACGGAAAGAATGTTTAAACTCAGGGAGTGCATTCAGCAAACCCCGAGTGTTCCATAGGGAGTTCTACAGGAAAAATTATCCACTTTCTTTTATGAATAAGTAGCAAGAAGATAAAAGAGGAGAGGATCTAGAGATTTAAAAATGCTTTAGAAACATAGCAACAAGATGCAAAGTATGTACCTTGCTTGGATTCTGAGTAGAACAAATCAATTGTAAAAGGAGTTATGACATGATTAGAAAAATCTGAACACTGATTGGATTTTCTGATGGTGTAGAGGAATTATTATTAATTTTGTAGATATGATGATAGCACTGGGATTAGCTCAAAAAAGAAAGTCTATCTTTTAGTGGCACATATGGAAGTACTGACAAAAATATTTTATGTCTATGATATATTTAAAAACAAGGAAGGGGTGTGGCAGAGGAGCCTGGGTAACCAGATTGGTTGGGTGCCAGTAACTCTTTAAGCTGGGAAATGAGTACACAGAGATTTATTATACTGATGTGTCTACCACTGGCGTATGTTTAGAATTTTCCATAATTAAAAACCTAGCTTCCCAAGCATTTTCACTATTAAGCTTTCTTGATAGTATCCATACTGAGATTATAATCCGTAGGAATAAAACAAGTAAAACAAAAACTTCCTCTCCATGAGTTATTCCTGAACCTCGGTATAGGTGACTTCGTTTTAATGTAGCCCACAAATCAGACTCCGAGGCTCTTTGATGACCACCCTGGTGCCCTTGGTAACATGTGAGGAGAATGGCAGTAAGGCAAGCGGGAACAAAAGGCTAGTTTATGTTCCAGTTATAATAAAAACAAAGAAAAAAATAACTAAGCTATTTGATATATGTTTGATGTTTCCTACTAACGCAGGCTAGAATGGTAGCAATAGCAGTTAACCCTCGTTGAGCACTTACCGAACGCTCGTCACTGTGTTAAGCACTTGTAATTGCACACAGCACTGAGAAGGTGCTATTGTTATTCCCATCCTACATGAGCTCAAAGAATTAAAGTAAAAGCTCTCATCTGGGCACAGTGGCACACATCTATGATCCCAACACTCTGGGTGGTCATGGCTGGAGAATCGCAAGTTCAAGCCCAGACTGGGCTTAGTGACCAGAGAGCCTCTGTCTCAAAATTTTCAAAATGTAAAAAGAGCTGGGCACGTAGTTCGGTGTGAAGGTTCTGGGTTCAATCCCCAGTACTGCAACAATGATGACCACACAACAATAACAGCCACTGAGCACACCAGATAGCTCTAATTCCCGCCTTGGTGGTCTGTACCCTTTCTGCACCTTCAGCTCAAGTTGTCGCTGCCATTTGGGGTGCCCACTGTGTACTAGCAGTGTGCGGGCATACACATCCCTCCACTTCACTCTTGACTCACATTCTGGGAGTGTGATTATTACCCTCATTTACAGATAAAGAAAACAAGGCTAGAGAAGTCACTGGCCCAAGATGGTTCAGCCAGTGGTGGAAGAGGGCTTCGAACTAACCTCAAAGCCTCTAAGCATTGCTCTCTATCTGTGACCCAAATTATCCCTCCATGGGCCTCCTCTGTCCACCAATCCTGTTGTTCCTTCATTCTGTGATATCGATGTCATTGTGTCATTGAAGCTTGTTGAGAATTGAGATGGTGTCTGGGCAGCATACGCCACTCAGGCATCTTATTTCTGGCCACTGGGTTTTCTGCAGTGCCTAGCACATAGCTGGTGCTGCTTCCGAAATGTTGGCTGAGCCACATTATGTTTATTGAGATGGAGTTGAAAAAAACCATTGCTTATGGTGAATATTTTAATGCCTGTTATCACTGCTCCTTTCCCCAATTTTTACCATGTAAAATAGTATCTAGCACTTTGCAAATCACCATCTGGACATGTTGGTCTCCTGAGGAAAAGAGGAATTTCATCAGGATTGGTCCTTGGTGCAAATATATGAATGGTAATGTATTTTTGTGGACTCAGCTCAGAAATTCATAACATTTTAGGACAAAGAAAAGACAAGTTCTTAACCATGTGTTCTTTCTTTCAATTTAGCAACATCTGCTCTAGATTTTCTAAAATTATAGTCACCCTAACTGCTGTTTTAACTTTAACACTGCTGATAAGAAACAATTGTTCAAAGTGGAAAAGAAAAGAATTACTCTTCATTATTTGCTACAAATGAACCAAACTGGGAAAATTACATGTTTTCATCTCAGTAAAATCTATGTCCCGTATTTTTACCATCTTCAGTTCTTTGTTTTATATCATTTACTCTTGATTCAGAAAATGCCTGTCTAAATTCACTTTCTCAGCTTAAGTTACTAACCCCTTGTTCTCATATTTGATATTAACTCAAACAGCCTTGAAACAATTATCCTCTCTACTCCCTTCAGAATTGTCCATTCTGTAATGAGTTTCCACTTAATCTCTTCTTTGCCAAAGAATACCACTCTGAATAACTAAGATCCTTTCAATCCCTGTGTGGCTCTCCGTGCCCTCTGTCACACCACCTCCATTTCTGTAATATCCTTTTATAATAAGGTGACTGGAACTCCAGGTAGTATTCCAAATGTGGCCTTGCTTGTCCTTACAAATAGCTGGGATCACTCCTTGGATTTATATCCAATCCCTTTTCTTATGCATGCCTAAATGGGAACACTTCTGCTGTCTTTATTGCCAATAAACTCTGAAATTTTGAAGTTGAGTTTCCTTTTCCTCCCCTTATCCACTTAAATTACTAGTTTCCAAACACAACGGGGAAGTCTGGAGTATTCTGGCATCTTAGCGAAGGTTTCTGGGGTATTAAGGAGGTCGGTATGTCTTTTGGTCAGGTTTATTTGAGAGAGCAGGAGCTAGCAATTCTGGCTGTTTCTTTAGGAGGCCAGTAGCTTCAGGAGATTAACAATGGATTTACTCTACCAGCACCCCATTGTTTACTCTTCCCTCGCATCTCCTTCAGGGCGAATGTCGTCACAGCCAAAGAGGGGGCTGGAGTGCAGGAGATATGCAGAGGGAATTCAAAGATGGACACTCTTGAGAAGAAAATTTGGGGAATTCAGGTCTTTAAAAAGATCTCTAGAATGCAATGATTTAAGTAGTTTTGTACCTCATCTGTATGCATGCACTCACGCGCGCGCGCGCACACACACACACACACACACACTCATTCATCTTCTATGTTCCGGTTGTTGATTTGCAACAGGAATTGCATGTCTCGGTGGCTTCAGTCTGCTACGGGAGACAGACATCAGTGGAACGAAGACCTACAGGGGATATAATCACACACTGAAGTTAGTTTTTAGAGGAACTTGATCCAGTCTGGGAGTGGAAGGACCAGGAAAGCCCTCCCCAAGGAAGGAATGAGCAGGAGTTATCAAATTGGCTTGGAGGTGGGCGTGAGCTGAGCATTCCAGGCAGAGTGAACCACATGTGCAAAGCTCCTACGGCTTTGGGGGAGGGGGAATGAAACGATGCCAGCTCAGCTGGCATGCAGGGTGAAGGAGATTGGTATGAGGATAGCTGGAGGTAGGGCCACACTACCACCACAATAAGGATTTTCATTGTGTTCCTATGAGCAGTAGGGACCCACTGAAGGGCCTGAATTAGGGGAGTATAGTAAAAGCACATTGGGGTTTCGAAAAGTTCTCCTGGCTGGCATGTGGGAAATGGATCGGATGCGGTAGATATCTGCGATGTAATGCTACACATTTTGACCCACCCAGTTTCAGCACCGACGGGACGGACAGTTCCACGCGCCGCCTGCGGAGTCCCGCAGAGAGCGTGAGCGGCAAGGTGTCCTCGGTCTACTTACTCAGGAGCTGCAGAACGATACCCGCCTGTACGCAAGCACAGCCAGGCATACAGACGAGTTAATGCCCCTCCAGTCAACGAGGGGTGGGAGTGATAAATGCCCCAACCACCCCATATTCTAGTGAGGACCCCTACTGGGGTTGAGCCCCAGTGGCCACAGTAGTAGTCAACTTGGAGACATTTATTGGGTTTTTACCTTCACTACCTTACTTTTTCTTCCTCTACTTCTCCTTCCTGTGAGTATCTCCCAAATCAACTATCTGCGACCAGGTCTTTGTTGTAGGTATGTTTGGGGGGAAACCTGAACAGAGGTAGGGAAAGCTGGCCAGGGGAACCGAAACTCTGAAGAGCTGACTATGAACACGATTAAACCACGAGGAGCCAAACAAAATCCACATTGCTTTCGTGGCATTCCAGGAATCTGCTGCTGTGTAACAAATCCCCCAAAGCATAGTGGCTTAAAACAACTACGATTGTTCTGTTATTTTTTCCTCTCACAGTTCCAGCAGTTGACGAGGCTCAGCAAGGTAGTTCTCACTCGGCATCTCTCACCCGACGGCAAAGAGCAGCCAAGAATGAAGCACATCCAGGTCTTCCCAGCTCCTCTGCCTGGTATTGATGGTGGCTGTTAGCTGGGACCTCAGTGGGCACTGTCAACTGAAATATGTAGACACGGCCTCTCCACGTGTCCTGGTCTTCCTCACAACATGATGCCTGTGTTCCTAGAGCAAGCATCCTGAGAGAACACCAGGAGGAAAATGTGCTGTCTTTTCTAAACTAGTTTTGGAAGTCACACAGCATCTTGTTGCATTCTGTTCATTCAAAATAAGTCACTGAGGCCAGCTCATATTTAAGAAGAGAGATGTCTTGGTCACTTTCTTGTCACTGGAACAAAATACCCAACACCCACAATGTAGGAGAGGTTTATTTGGGCTCACGGTTACAGTCCATGGTAGGCTGACTCCAAGGCAGAGATGCATGGCAGAGGGGCCTGGTGGAGGAAAAGCTGCTTATGTCGTGGCAGCCGGGAAGCAGGGAGGGAACAGAGGAGCCAGGAGGGAGATGCAGCCTTTCAGGTCACACCCCCAGTGACCACCCCTTCCAAACAGACCCCACCTCTTAACAGCAAGTCAGCTGTAGCTCCCCCATGATCCAACCATCTTCCAAAATCCCTGCCTATGAGCAGATGAGAATTTCGGGGGTCATTTTTAAACTAAACCATAACAAAGGGAATGAGATTACATCTATTGTCTATCTATTGTCATAACATTGAAAAGAGAGAACATAGATTTTCTTTTTCTTTCTTTTTTTTTTTTGGTACCATGAATCGAACTCACGACCTCACACTTGCCAGGCAGGTGTTGTGCGGCTGAGCTATATCCCCGGCCTGAGAGCACAGATTTTCACAGAATGCTTCTGTGACAGTCTGATGTTTACAATACTACATCAACATACTGAAACTCTGTCTCTAAATCTGCTTGACATGGAATGGGTTCCTATTTTGGTACTAAAACAGTGAGGAAGGAGGAAAGAATTGAGACTGCTGGAATAGCCAAGTGTCACGGGTAGCAGGCAAGCCAACTCCTTCCTTGTGACAGAGGCTGCCTTAATCAAGAGAAAGTAGAAGGAAAATATATTAATGATATACTCAAGTTTTTAAAATCGAACTTACAAATAGCCATGCTAATGATTTATTTTTCAACATGAAAATTCTCTTTATATTGACTATTTTGCCCTCACAAATGTCAAGCAATTTATTCTATTGCTAAAGTGCCCATATTTTCAGTGGAACTATTTCCTTTTAAATGTTAAGAGACATCAACCCTGAAATCAATTCATTTTTCTCTTTGTGCTAAAAATTAGAATATCATAGCAGGGTGCAGTCTAATTGATGTTAACAGGATCCGTACAAAAAAGGAGACCCAAAGTCTTCCGTTTGATTTTCCTTTGAAGACTTGCAATTGGTTAATAGTAGCTATTTTTGAACTCATCTATGCCCATTGATCTAATGTGTCCAAAATCAATCAATAAACAATCAATATGTTCTCTGAACTAAGCAATGAATTTGGGAACACTCAATTCAAATCGTAGCACCACCGTGGTGACCACTCCAGCCGCTTACCCTTAGTTAATCTGCGTCTCAGTTTCTTCATCAGTCAATAATGGCACTACTGACTCTGCCATCACGGACTCAGTTGATTTACAAAGTGTGCCCCCTAGTGCCCAGGCATTCTCTCCTGAGGCTCCGCCTGTAATTCCAGAAGCAGCTGAGAGGGGAGAAACTCGCGTGGTATAGGTACAATATGCAAATTTTCCCTTGCTGCTAATACTTGGTGACCTAGGCACAATACAGGCATGTCATTTCCATTAAAAAAGAGTAATTTGTTATTTAGAATAATATAAAATTGCTTATATTCTGGTTAACTGTTACTATGTAAAAACTACTCCTAAATTTAATGACTTAAAATAGTAATTTTGTGGGAAAGTGCTGGGGATTGAGCCCAGGTCCTTGCACGGGATAAGTGGGCACTCCATCCCTGAGGTACATCCCAGTCCCCTCCGAACAATGACGTATCGGTCTTGCACACATCATGGTTCCGTGGCTCAGGACAGGGGAGCTTCTCTCTGCATTGTGGTGAATGTCTGCAACTTAAGCTGGGGTAAATTAGAAGACTGGAAGCTGGAAAGCTGGTAGTTGTGCAGGGCCATTCTGTACAATTTTCAGGGAAAAATCATTTCATAATTAAATTGCGATCAGGGCTTCTCCAAGACCTTGTATCTTGCCACGGGAGCTGGCTGTGGTATGTGGAAACATAACTCCATGAGCCCTCCGGTTACAGTTGAAGCCTCAATGGTCCCACCATGCTGTGATGCTGAAGGGCACAATTGCATCAGCTGAAGACATCCTCATTCCTGGAGAACCGACTAGTAATAAAAAAAAGGTTGCACTTGGGGGAAAGGACAAACTTCTTTTTAACCAGCCATCTCTCCCCACCGTCCTCATCAACATAAGATCCTCATTAGTTTAAGACCACTACCGCTCTCTGAGTCATCCGCTTATCCTCTCACCATTTTCCTCAATGTAACCGTGATTAATAAATACCGAGGTTATGGCTGCCTCATGGCCTTTTGTCCCCCGTGAAAAACTGGCCGTCGCAGATCCCCATTGCATTGCCATTTTGTCTCTTGCTCTTTTTTTTTTGCTGTATACAGTAATGCCTTTCAGGAAATTGGGGACTCAATGCGGGGGTCCCCGATAGCCTCATGGGGCTCTGGCTCTGTCTTTCTCCTCCTTACCATCCTTCAAGATACACGGCTGAGTCTGTTTGTGTTTCTCCACTGAGCCTCTCTGTGTGGCTGCTTTGGGCTTGCTCACAGCACAGAGGCCTCAGGACTTTTGTGCGACAACTAAACGTATTCCTATAAGCAGGAACAAGTAGGTAGAAGACTCTTAAGATGCTGGAGCAGCAGGCACAGGACTATTTGTACCGCATTCCATGGGCCGAGGGATTCTGCTCAGATTCCCGAGGAAAGACTGTAGATTCCACGTCTCAGTGGAAGGGGTTTTTACAGAATCTGAGCCATCTCTAATCCACCAGTTAGTTATTTCCTAGCATGCCTTGCAATGGAGCAGATCCCCTAGCTTCTGACAACAGAAGAAAAGCCCCTAATGCACCAACTCCCACAACAATAACACTATAAACATGGGACAAAATATAATTAGATGAATACCTGAGACACTGGAGAACAACCAAAAGTTGACACTGGAGGGAGCCAGCACTTGGAGAAGCAAATGGCGCTACATGAGCTTTTCCTTTTTTTATGTGCTTTCATCTAAAAGTAGGCTCTAATCTGTGTCAAGCAGGGTGATTAACTCTAGAACAGAAAGTGTTACTGGCTTGAAGAATCAGAGGAATGAGTTCAGAGTAACTATATCAGTGTAAAAACAAAGAGGAGGATATCGAGAGAGAGAGAGAGACAACTGCCTGAATCTCTAGCTGACCACTGAATTAGTCATAGGGCAGAAGTTTCCCAGCAGCCTCCATAGATCTAAAAGTGCTGAATGAGATTTCAGCTGCTGCCCAGCCAAGTTAGTTGCCTGTTTTGTTTTTTAAAGAAAGCAGTAACTCTCAGAAGGATAAAACAGAACTTGAGTATTAATAATGCATCACTCAGTGTTCCAGATTTAATCCAAATATTTAAAGATATTAAAGATATTAGAAAATGTGACTCAAGACTCCGAAGAAAATAAAATCAATGACCCCACAGATGATCCATATATTGAAATTGCATAAAACAGCTTAAAACAGCTATTAAAACTATGTTCAAGGACATAAAAGAAAGCATTGTCTTAAAGAATGAACAAATAGGAAATCTACACACACAAGAACCAAATGGAAAGTTAACAATGAAAAATAAAATTTCATTGAATGTGCTTAATAAAGAATTACAGTGCCAAAGCAAAGAGTCAGTAATTTCGAAGAACAGAAAAATTATTCATTCTGAAGAGCAGAGATTTTAAAACCTGAAAATTATGAACAGAACGTCATGGATCTATAGAACAAAATTACAATGTTTTACACACGGGAAATTAGTTCCAAAGCTGAGTAGAGAGGGAGGGATGCAAAAAAATAAAATAAAATAAAAAATACTTGAAGAAGTAATGACCAAAATTTCTAAAATCTGGTGAAAGACATAAATCTATTAATTGAAGAAGCTCAGCAAATCATTAAAAATAAATACCAAGAAAACCTTGTAATTGTGCATCAGAGTCAAACAACTGAGAACCAAAGTTAAAGGGGGAAAACTTGAAAGCAGTTAGAGAAAAACTGACACAGAATTGGTGGGAAATGAAGACAGGAATTAGAGCTGACAATTCATCAGAAACAACCAAGGCCGGGAGAAATCTTTGAAGTGCTGAAAGAAAAACATCACTGTCCACCCACAGTTTTATATCCAGCAAAAATATCCTTTAAGAACAAAGACAAAAATCAAGACGTTTTCAGATAAACACAACAGAACACCAAGGGGAAACATAATACTTGCAAATTCCAACTAAACTTATTGACAGTCACTGTTAATTTAGGATTTAAGCTTATGTCGTTCTCTTGATACTCCCAACTGCTCTGCTACTCAGTCTTGGGGAAATACTCTATGCCAGGATTATTCATGTAACACTTACCATGGCTGGCTGGAGCTTGTATTATCAGGACAAGATTACAGAGAAGAAAACAGGCTAATACTGGTGGTGTGTCCAAGGTCGTATACTTAGTAAGCACTAGAATTAGATCCTGGTAGGTTCTTGACCTGCTTCAATAATATCACACAGGCACTTATATATAGCTAAAAAGTGGCTAAGCCCCTTAGGGATGCCTTCTATGATCCTGTTTACACTATTTGCTAACTTTGTTTCATTGCAAAGGAAAATTTCAGTCCAGTACTCTGTCAGTTTCCATTAACTGCCTGCCCCCCTCCACCCCCATGTTCTCCTTCCTACCCTACCGGCCTCCAAACACACTGGTCACTCCTTAGCTGGGCTCATAGCTGCTCACAAAAACCACGTTCCCAGGCTCTCTCCATTGCCAGGGAGCCCAACACTACCAAGTTTGGGGAAATGAGACATGAATGGGCATGAGCATGGCCAGACTTAACTTCAGGCCAAGTTCTTAAAGAAAAGCTCACTTCCCTTCGATTCTCTCTTCCCCCTTTTCTGAGGGCTCCAAATGGAAGACTGGACCTCTGCTCAGGACGCGGAGCTGGAGTCCACACGATAAAAGACAGCAGAGCCTGCCTGTCCGCTGCTCCTCAGAGGGCACGGCCACACTCCCCACCCCCAGCTCATTTCTGGATTGGGCGTGGAATGCCTTTCATTTAAAAAACGTTTTTTAAAAGAAAATTTAAAGGCATCATTGGACACCTGGATATGTGATCATCTCTGTGCCTTTGGCATTTTATTTAACTTTTCTGAGCTTCTGTGTCCCTATCTCTGAGGTGGGGGAGTCATTTTCATCTCCTCATAGGGCTGGCCTGAAGGGATGGGGGGTCCTGTGTATAAACATAGCACCCAGCGCAGAGCAAGGGCCCCACCCCCGCTAGGTGTGTTGTGTGGCACTGGGCTCAGGACATCACACAAAGTCTTTTCCTTCAAGCACAGAGTGTCCTCGGACCCTGCAGGACACCTGCTTCATGATGCTGCTGACCTCTGAGTGGAGACAGAGAGCCCGTGGCTACCAGGACAGGTGGCAGAGACATTCAAGGCTGTGTTTTTAATCTTCATTTGACAACCTTTCTTCCTCACTGTTCTCAGCTCTTTGTCTCTCTTAAGTATATGAGAAATACATGAATATTTCAGGTTGAGTCTTAGAAAACTATTAATACCTCATTTTGAAGCCAGCTCCTTTCTGGGTTACCATGATGATAAATTTCTTTCCATAAAAGAAATGACTATTTTCCTGCTGTATTACAGAATTCCCTTCCCGTTCCCTCTCCACACCCTCTGCTGAACCTCTTCCAATTGTCTTTCTTCTTTCTTCCTTTCTCTCTTCTTTCTTTCTTTCTTTTTCTTTCTCTTGATTTTATTAGCATGTGTTTGCAGCACATAATGAACACATTCATTGTAGGAGCTGGAGGGAGGGGAAGGGAAGAGGAAGGAAAAGGGACTAAGTGTAATATGTTTATGTACCAACTGCAATTGTCTTTTGAAAGGACATGTAACGCATGCAGAAAGTGACAGCGCGCTCTAACTGTTCAACATTCAATCCGTGTCCCTGGTGCCAGCAGAGGAAAGGTTAGAAATATAAGCGCAGCCCCTTGTTTATTGCAATTTCACAGCAGTGGCAGACGCCACAGAACTCAGAGCTGGCGTGGGACTTGGGCGAAACCTGGCAGTTTCCTTCCCCTTGCCGAATTGCTTTCAGGGTGGCTGCCAGTTAATGATTATAATATGCTAATTTGTGAAAACAGGAGGGAGAGGAGAACGAGGAGTGGGGGGGCAGCCTGGAAATGCAAAGGAGTGAAAACAGAGAGAAGAGGTGAAGGGCAGAGAAAAAGCCGGGCACTGTTTGGGCGGAAGTACAGTAATTGTCAGAAGAAAGGCCACATGAGGGTCAGACACACAAATATAAGGGGCTACTTCCATTTCTCTGGCAATTAGGGTGACAGGAGTGGGTTAGGGGGAGAACTATAATAATTTCCAAACTGATGAAGGGGTCAAATCTCAGTCTGGGCTATTTGAAAAGTGAAAGGGGCTGTCCATGTTCTGAGGTGGTCATCTCCCTTCATTGTCTTCCATTCCTGCTCTGTGGTATTGTCACCAGCACCTTTGAATCTAGGATAACTCAGGGAAGGCCACACTCCAAGTGCTCAGGGCCCAATTCAAACCTGTCCCACAGGGCTGCACCACACTGGCTTGGCCAGGTGAGCATGAGCTCAGGGAAGAAAGGTACTGGGGTCTGGGTGGCATGCTGGCCCTGGAGGAGGTCCTGCCACTGAGGCTCTCACATGTCCCAGACACACCTGATACCCAGGCCTCCTGGCTGCTGGGCTGTCTCCTGCTGGTGGTCACTGCCTCTGCGCAAAGACCTGCTGCCTCCCTCACCGAGGGAAAGACAGAGCCAGACTTGCCTCCCCGCAGAAACACCGAAATGACACCCAGGTCGTGGAGGCGGATTTATTTACGTGGACGGCATTGATAGGGATCATTTTATTTACGTCGACGGGCATTGATAGGGCTCATTCCCAGAATATCAGGCCCTGAAGGCCCAAGGAGGGAGGTTTTCATGCAGTCAAAAGCGGAAGTACAGGGGGCCGGTGAGATGGCTCAGCAGCTTAAGCGCCTGCCCGGCAAGCGCGAGGGCCCGAGTTCGACTCCCGGAACCCACATACGAAAAAGGGGCCGGTGATATCGCTCAGTGGCACGGGCGCCTGCTGGCGCGCGAGGTCCTGAGGTCGACCCCCGGTACCCACCAAAAAAAAAAAAAAAAGCGGAAGTACAGAGGCAGAGTACTTGGCTGTCTTTGATTGGCTCTTTCAATGTGATCACAGTGACCAGCTGTTTCTAGGAGACAGAAGTAACAGGAACTGTTACCTGGGCAACTAACAGACTGTTGGGGGCATTTTCTGTTACAGTAGGAGAAGGACGAAAGTGAAATACAACACTTGAGTGGAAAGTGGAGGAGGACAATAGTCTCTGAAATCCTATTTCCTTCACTACTTGTGGCTTATCAGTTATGAAGGATTACCTTTAGAAGAAATGATTTATCTTTTATTCCCAGCCCAAGGAGACCTAGAACAGAGAAGTGCTAATGTTTCATCAAGCACATCAGGCTCTATAGTCTTCTCCAGTTTGAAAGAATTTTGATTTTTACAGAACGTTCTGGATAGAGCATCAGCTCACATGTCACTGTGTTCTCACCTGGGTTGTCCAGCTTCACCCCTCCACCCCCCAAGGGCTCCTCTGAACCTTCTCAGCAGTCCAGGCACTTGTCTCCCAACCCTTCCCTGACTTCCCTCCCCAATCTGAATTCATTACACAGGGCAGAGCCCCAGAGAGCCAGGAAAGACCTCCTCTGTGGCCCCGGTCCCTCTGTGTGGCCACAGGGCAGGCAAATCCAACGGAGGCTCAGCACCGTGTCCCTCTGGCGGGGTGGCTGGCAGAGGGCAAAAGGCCTGCCACCATCTCCAGATGAGCCAGCTTCATTCCCAGGAAGCTACCAACGGACAACGCTCAGCTCTCCGCCAGGGGCTCGAGCCTTTCAGTTCCACCGTGACAGACTCGAGCTGACTTGTCAAAGGCTGAGATGCAGTTTACAGTTGAATTTGAAAGGAAACTAGAAAAAAAGTATAAAACAAGTTGTCAGATATTTTCTTCAGGTGCACTGGGTTTTAAAATCTTTCTCTGCTGACTTCCATGCCTGCCCTCAGTAGGAACCTCCTTTAGGAAGCCCAGGCACAGGGCTGGAACTAAGTGGACTCGCATGGAAAGAGCCCATTTGCCAGGAGGTATGACTGTGTTATAGCAGCAGGTGGTGTGGAGCCAGACTCCTCGCGTTCAAATCTTAGCTCTGCTGTTTACCACCTCTGGGACGTTGTGAAAGTAATTTAATTGGTACTTTAATTTCTTCAACTCCTAACACATGAGTTGTGAGGGTTAAATAAATGAACAGTTAGCTGGCACATAATAAGCACTGTACTTTTATCTATCACTACTACTACTATTATTAATTATTATGACAATTATATCTACTTTCACTAATTACTACTGCTATTGCATCTTAGTACGTTTTGTGCTGCTTTGACAAAATGCCAGAGACTGGGTAACTTACAAAGAAGAGAAATTGGTTTCCCGTGCTTTTGGCTTCTTGGGAGTCTATGATCAAGGTTTCGGCATCAGGATAAAGCCTTCTTCCTGTGTCGTTCAAAGTCAAGAGGCAAGAGGACAGGAAAAGGTGAGACAGCAGGGGAGAAAAAGACAGAGAGAAGGGGACGGCGCTCGCCTTTGCGTAAGAAGACGCCCTCCTAATGGGCATCGACCCACTCCTGAAGGTGGACCCTTCAGGGCCTGATCCCCTCTCCCCATCCTCCTCCTCCAACACTGCCGCACTGGGGATTCAATTTCCAACACGTGCTTTTGGGGGACACAGTCAAACCGTACCTGCTGCCTCTGGTGGTAATGAAGACGATGATGAATTCTTTCCAACCAGGGCCTCCAGCAGAGGTTTGCCTTCTCGACTGCGCAGGGAGCCGTGGCCGGCAGGAAGAGCCCTGGGTAAGTCGCCACTTTTTTTCCAATCGTCTTTCAACTGTGATCACTCGCTCTAATCAAGAGAGTAGATTGGAGAAAAGATGAGGAAATAATTAAGTGTGTACTTCTAGTCCTGTTGATTAAACTCCCTTTTGCAGACTGGAGACTCTAAGCGCACAGCTACGAACGAAGGGATTCCTGAGAAGGGAGTGTGCTGGGCACTGCGAGCAGCTTGCGAGGTGCACTGTACTGATGGTGTGACTGGGAGTCTAGGCTTCTGTATGACACTGGCTGTCCCCAAATGAAACACTGGACGCTATAGTCACACTGACCAGCACAGAACTGATTTACAAAACTCAAGGAGGGCATGGGATTTCTGTGAACTGTAAATTAGTAAATCGCTTTTTAATCTACCATAAAAGAGCACCGAAAATCCTTTTAAAATCAAAAGTCTGCTAATTCAATCATGAACACATTTACCCAGTGGTGCTCAAGGCAAGAAGAAACCTTAAAGGCCGTACGATTACTATTGAAAACATAATTCTAGAAATGATTTAAGTTTAATGACAATATCAAACAAAGGTGTCTGTTATTCTGAGGAGACTTTGGCCTTGACACTATTACTTGCTTGAAAAGTGAGACAGCACCTCCTGCGTCACGTGCTCCTGATCTTATCCACCACTAAGGGAGCCCATGAAGACAACGGTAAAGATGCGGCTCCGTGGGTGGCCATCCTCCCCAGGGAACTTGTGTGTCCTCCCCAGCTCCTAGGTACAGAGGGCAAAGAGGGGGGAGGTCCAGTTGGCCTAGAGGAGGCATTGCAAGGTACACCCCACCTTGGAATAGACACAGTGAGGCCAGAAAGGTGAAACTATCTGCTTGCCATTACTTAGCGGTGCACATTAGGAGCGGGGCCCAGGTATCCTGAGTCAGTGCTGTCACTCCTTTACCCGTAGATGTCAAGTCGCATCATGCATAAGAATGACCTGGGGAATATGATCTGACATGATGGTTCTTGCCCTTCCCATGCCGACTTTGTAGGACTGAGATTTAGTTACATTTTTAACAAATTCAAGCAATATGAATGTAAGTGGATCCAGAGAACACGCTTTAAGAAATTGTGCTTTAAATGTCTTCTGGTGTATGCTTTTTGATTCATTAGGCTGTTCAAGTCACTGATCCCGAAGTGAAACCCCTTTGAAAAGCCGTACAAACGCGCCTCCACTATGCGCTACCTGGTAGGCTTCACGACTCAGCATGCGCCTCTGCCCAAAGTGTGAGCCACGAGCGGCAGCAGCGGCAGCAGCGGCTCCTGGCAGCTGGTGAGAAATGCAGAGCCCAGGCTGCGCTCCGACCTGATGAATCACAGCCTGCCGTTTCACAAGACATTTTGGGGATTTGACTGCACAGCGGAGTTCGGGAAGCTTTGTAAAAGATCCAGAGCTTTAGTAAATGGGAAGGGGAGAGGCTTGGAGGGAGAGGAGGGCAAAGGGATAAGGAAATTGAGATGTATTATGCACATGTACAAATCCCCATGATGGACGTGTTCATTACATGCTGCAAACATGTACGAATTTGTAATAAAAATCTAGTCCCTGACCTCAAGGAACTTGTTATCTATTGCTGTATAACAGCAGTATGTAAACCGATGATATTGTTCTGTTTCGTAACTTGTTGGTCAAGGACTGGGTCAGGACTCGCTCGAGTGGTCTGTTCCAATCCATGGCATCAGGGCCTCACTGGGGCTGCTCAAGCGTGTGGAGATGGTGGCTTAGCTCAGTTAGACCCACGTGTGAAGTCTTGGTTCTTCTCTACATGGTGCACGCCGGTGCCACAGCACCCAGTGTGGTGCCTTCGTCCACATAACTGGCCGGGGGCTGGACTGGCTGGAACAGCTGGGGTGGGTCAGCATTGCTTTAGTCCCGTGCAAGGTGGGCCCGGAGAGTCTGACCTCTTACATGGTGGCTGGTCCCCAAATCAAGGGATCCAAGGGAGGGATGGGCAGTAGAGGCTGCTATTCTCTTGCAACCTAGAAGTGGGAACTGTTACTTCTACCATAGACTGTTGGGCACGGGTCACAGACACTACCCCAATTCAAGGGAGGGGACATGTGTCCCGGTGTTCGATGGGAGGAGAGTCTGTGGCCATCTCTGCTCTCCACAGAGCTTCTTAACCATGCAAAGCAGAAGCTAAAGGTTGTCAAACACTTTGAGTCCTCACAGAGTTGGACCATGAGGATTAACAGAGAAGCTGAAGGGAGATTAGCTGGAAAGGACTTTACCCAGAAGATGGGACTTAAATTGGTTCTGAAGCATGAATAGGGACTGGACAAAGAGAAAGAAAGGGAAAGGCTGTCCGACAGCAGTTTCTAGACATGGCAAAGCCCACGACTAATTTTTAAAAATTTTATTTCCCCTCCTCAATTTATCCCGGACATTATGTTCCCATTGCTCTACCAGGATATACAAGTTTTAATCTTCTTGTAATAATCTTGGGGGTAAAATGGCAAAGAATACCCAATTTTCCAATAAAAGTTTTCCCCAAAATATGAAATTTTCCAAAGACTCACCACTATACTAAGTTTCAGGGGGAAATCAACACCTCTGAGGTCTATCGGAGAGAGAGTTTGCTCAAATCTAAGCCATGCAAGGGCAATTCTAGGTCTTGATTTTCCTTGTACCATCTGGGACTATAATACCAATTCTCCAGGAAACCCAACCCAAGAATAACCATTGGTTCCAGAATAACAGGCAGAAATATATGTACAAATAAGTAATTTTTTAAAAGCAAGAAATCAGCCAGGTGTGGCAGTGCATACCTGTAATCCCAGTACTCAGGAGGCTGAGGCAGGAAGATCACCACAAGTTTGAGGACAGCCTGGGCTACACAGTGAGTTCAAAGCCATCCTGAACTACACAGTAAGACCCTGTCTCATAATACCAAAAAAAAAAAAAAAAAGGCAAGAAATCAATTGAACATAAAGGTCCCAAATATATAAAAAATATAGAAAAATAAATTATTGGAGAAAAAGGGCAAAATGGGAACTGATTATTTAATTGTGAAAATATGCATAATTTTTCTCTTATCTCTTCCATAATTCAGTAAATTTTCCACAATGAGAACATTTAAACATCTAAAAAAGATCTATTTCGATTTTCAAAGAAGATTCCAAGAACCTTCCCATGGTGTTGGATGCTGCCAAAGCACCCTTCCACAAACCCTTCAGAGACCCACACGCACAAGCTTGTCCCAGCCAGCGCCAGTCCTGTTCTTCAAGATGTATTTGTCAGAAAATCGAGACCCACGGACTGAGTTATTTCAGCAGGAAATGTTCTGGGATTCTGGGAACCAACGATGCTTTCCTCTTGCCAGGGGTCCTTCTCTCCCTCCTAAGATCCTGGGTTTGCACAGCTTGACGGCAGACGCATTTCTGTGTTGCTCATCATTTCCTCTTTCGGTAAACGTCCAGAAATGGAGGCTCTGCTCACTGCTACTTTGCATTAATCAGACTCTGGGACTCAGTCCGGACCGAGCAAGGGTCTGCGTGGCGCTGTGCTGGCTGCTCCCCAGTGGACACCTCTTCTGCTCTGCAGCCCCCGCCCGCCTGCTGTCTAAGCCTTTGCTGGGCTCGGATAAGCAGAGAGCCACGGTTCTCATTGCCTGCCACCAACAATGGGCAGCATAACCCTTGCCTTTTCCTATTCACTTCTGGTTTGCTTTGCTACTAAACTATGCTGCTGCAAAGCTGCCCTTATCAGCATCTAAGTCACCCCCAGCCTGAGGCCCAAGTCTCCTGGGCAGGAACCACTGACTCAGCAGCCAGGATGTCATCAGCA
This sequence comes from Erethizon dorsatum, assembly GCA_028451465.1. Taxonomy (NCBI): domain Eukaryota; kingdom Metazoa; phylum Chordata; class Mammalia; order Rodentia; family Erethizontidae; genus Erethizon; species Erethizon dorsatum. The sequence goes on along the minus strand of CM051833.1, from coordinate 115,146,924 downwards.
CGCTCAAGATTACATCATCTCCTTCTGCCAACCTCAATACCACTCTGGTAGCCATCAGCAGCAATCCCCAGGATTATTTCAGCAGAAATATTGAGCAGATGTGACAGCCTTGTCAAACTCCTTTGCTGGTGTCCAACCGCTCTGTTACACCTTTTGCAATTCTAAATCTCTCTTCTGGCCATGATAGAGACAGCGTGTGCTGACCTCCCACGTGGGAACCGGGTCCAGCAGTGTCGGTGGACACCTCAAATACTCACTGCCGACACCACGGCACGTACGCAGGGCTTTACGCCTGCTGATCACTTTCTTCCTTTCTTGTTTCTTTTCTTCAATCCTGGGGACTGAATCCAGGGTCTTCTCACTGAGCTACATTCCCCAGCCCTTTTTATTTATTCAGTTATCAATTTATTTACTTATTTATTTTTTGAGACAGGATTTCACTAAATCAGTTGCCCAGACTAGGCTTGAAGCTGTGATCCTCCTGCCTCAGTCTCCCAGAGTGTCGGGATTACAGGGATGTGCCGTGATACCGAACCTCAGTTGCTGATCATTTTGTCACACGTGCTCTTTTTTGACTCATAAGACAGCCGAGACAGGCAAGTTAAAAGGGCCCAGGGCTTCCTGTTAGAAGTTTTGAGTTTCCAGGCTGCTTTGAAACCTAGGGCAAGTCAATTTGGACTTACTTCTTACCAGTATAATACTTCCTCTTCTTAACCCCATTTAAAGTACAAATTGGTTCATTTAAAAGCCATGAATTACAAAAACGGTTACACAAACAAATGCTTGTACACAAACATTTATACCAGCACTATTCCAAATAGATGAAAGATGGAGACAACCCAACAACCCAAAGTCCTCTCCACATTTGAAGGACAAACCAGGTGTGTTATATCCATACACTGGTCCACTCTCCAACCACACAAAGGCTCAAAGTACTAAAACATGCCAACACGGGTGAGCCCAGATAACCGTGTCCTGAGTGAAGGTAGCGAGACACACCAGGTCACACAGTGTACGACTCTGTCAATAAGAAATAACCGGAACAGGTCAATCCATAGGACAGGAAGCATCTGGTGGGTGCTGGGACTGCTTACGGCACAGCGTCTTCCTCTGAGGTAACAGAAATGTCTTGGAACTAGGTAGAGACGGTGTTCACACAACATTATAAAAGTAGCAAATGCCACAGCATTATTTCCTTTAAAATGGTTAATTTTATGTTAAATGAATTTTATCTCAATTTAAAAAATAAATTATAAAGCATATGAAAATCCTAGTTAGCATATTCCAGTAACAAAACAGTCTTGGAAAGATTAGGTGACTGATGAAAAGACAAAAAGTTTTAAAACAAAAACAATAAACCAAAAAAAGAAATCCACTCTGAGATGGAATTCTGGTTGTTTGATGGGCCAGCCAGGGCTTCTATCCTGGTCTAGGTACAGAAATAGAAGTTTATACTTTTAAGATGCCACCCCCCTCAGCTCCAGGAGCTTTTTGCTGACTTCCATGTCTTTTTGCTCCATCCAGTCCCCGTAATGCCGTCTTCCACCTCTTCTTCCGGTTATTAATTAAATTGCAGTGATGTCAATGCAAAATGATGATCTGGCGGGAGGATATAAAGTGTCTTCAGAAGACCAGGAGAGCTTTTGTCTGTGTCTGAAGAAAGAGACGGTTCTTCAATGTCTAGTAGTAAACTGGGAAGAGCTTCGCTAGAAAGGCTTATCGTGAGCCCCTTGCGCAGCCAATGGGCTCAGAATCTGCGTTTTCCCCCAGATTCCCCAGTGCTCTATCTGCCCATGGCAAGTTTGAGATGCCCTGCTCCAGTGAGCGCCTCTGCCGTAGGGAAGCTGCAGGTGTCAGAGCTGTACACCATAAGCCCTGTTGGCCTGTTAAGCCATTTGTTCTGAGAACAGAATATATTAATTTTCCTCATTTTCACCAACATTTACTGAAAAGTTTATGAACATTGGAGAAAGCATATGGGCTTTTTGCCCCGTTACACCTAATTTTGCACATATTCTTGGCCTCCTCTATTCTGTACAACGGAAGCAGTAATCCCACCTCTCTGGTTTCTAGTACTCTCTCCAGTTCACAGGTAAATGTCTGCCAAGGCATTATTAGACCACCAAACGTCGCTGATAGTGGGAGCTTTAGAAGTCCTCTGGCCTCTGGTTCTAAATGCTGTTCCACGGATCTGTTCTGAGTTGACTACTTCAAAATCACCTAGGCGGCATTTAAGAAAACACAGATTCCTATGGAACAGAATCTGCTCAGTAAGTCTGGGAAGAGGCCCTGGGATATGTATTTCTAAAAATCCCCCCAAGCTGGGCATGGTGGCACATGCCGGTAACCCCAGCACATGGGAGACTGAGGCAGGAGGGTCATAAGTTCAAGGCCAGCCAAGGCTACATAACAAGTTCCATGCCACCCCAGACCTCGTAGAAAGACCCTGTCTCAATAAGATGAGAGGGCTTCTGGTGCCCTCAGGCCTTCAGGTGATTCTAATGCTGCACTGCTCACCCTGCCTCCAGCTAGGCCATGTATGCCTGGCCTTGCCTGCAGTTTCCCCGCCACCTCCACCCAGATACCTTCAGGAGGAGCTTTGGTAGAAAGTTCTTTCCAACACGTTCGGTCAGTGCCTGGCTGCCCATTATTTCCACCTGCAGTTTCTGTGCCTCTCAGCCACACGGAACAGTGTGTGTGTTAGGGGTGGACCCCTCCATCCAGCGGGACAGCTCTTCCAATGGTCGCTGCCAGCCCCACAGTCACGTGTCCTATGCCCAGTAGTATTCTTGCCTTGATGTCCATGTGTCTGATTAGTAATAAAGCTGCTACTTTCTCTTCCCATTCTTACTTTTAACCTTACTGTTTAGTAATAATTAGGATTTGTTGCTTATAAGCAAAATATAGCTAGATATTAAAAATCCAGTCTAATCTCTTTGCTCTAGCAAGTTTAGGCAGATTACTTGCTTTATTATGATTACTAATTTTCATTTCTGTCTTGTTTCTTTCCCTTTCTGTACTCTGTCGTCTTGTTTGGATATTCTTTTCTTTCTTTGTTTCAGCTGCTTTGTTTGTTTGTTTGGGGCACGCTGGGGATTGACCCCAGGAGGTGCGCCTGCTAAGCAGGAACTCTACCACTGAGCTGCACGGCCAGGCCCTCACTGCATTTTCTTTTCCTTCCTCCTCTCTTCCTCTTCTCCTGCCCTCCTTTTCAGGTTCAGCAGTGGAATCAACTTCAGTAGTAATTATTTAGAAGTCATTTTTTAAAAAAATATTGAATAAAATGAATATTTAACAAAATCTAAACCAACATTTAGTTATTCTTTAAAATTTCACATGCATGATTAACAAAATCTAAAATCAACCAATGCCTGTTTTGCCTCCTCAACAAGTCAAGGCACTCAGAACACTTTAATTCTGAATAAGATCTGTTTCCCACACGCGGTTGTCACTACTGTATATGTCCCCGGGTCCCACATTGCAGTGACACCAACCACAAATGCAAAGTATTTGAAAAAAATAAAAAATAAACCCTCATCTGTAATGAACCTGTACAGACATTTCTTCTCATCATTATTCCCTAAACAGTGCCGCACAGAGCAGGGTGTGGTGGCACCCATCTGTAATCCCAGCAAGTGGGGAGGCTGAAGCCAGAGGATCGAATGTTTGAGCTCAGCTTGGGCAATTTACTGACCTAGGGAGACCCTGTCTCAAAATAAAAATTAAATAAAAGAGTGGGGATGTAGCTCAGTGCAAGAGCCCTGGGTTCAATCCCAGTATGAAAAATATATATAGTACAACAACTCTTTCCATAGCAGTTACATCATACCAGGCGGTACAGTAATCCGGAGAAGATCTAGGGCACATGGGAGGATGCGCATAAGTTGTTCGCAAACACTACATCATTTTATATAAGTGGTCTGAGCGCCCACAGATTTGGGGCGTCCTGGAACAACCCCCTACAGATCCCAAAGGACAGCTGCACTTGTCCAGTATTTTAGATCCACTGTGTCTTTTAGTCCTTCAGTAAGTCGCTGTTGTCGCTGCTTTGTGCCGCTTCTTCTGTAGATGCAGCCATACATTTCCTGCTTCCCATTCTTTCATCTCACTTTTCCCTTGCGGGTGCAGCTTTATCTTTCACTGAGAATCTGTTAGCAGAGAAACTTTCGAGGCTTGTCTGAAAACATTTTCATTTCGCCCTCACTCTCGTATGATCATTTGGATGAATTCATAGCTTTTGGTTAGCAGTTATCCAATCCGAGCACTTTAAAGACAGTATTTATTGTCCCATGACTTCGTTACATTAAAGCAACAGTTTAAATGTAGCTCCTTTATAAAGCGCCTTCCCCCTCCCCCTCATGGAGTAAGCATTTTCTCTTTGACTTCAGTGTTTTAAGGATTTATTACAATGTGTTTGTGTGGATTTTTAAAATGCCTTCTCTTTGAGACCTATCACTGTCATACTAAGCGTCTTAATTCTTGGAAACAATAGAATTCTTTGATGAAAGTAGCACAGAGCTAAGAATCAGGAAACCTAGCCATAACCAAGCAAGCCCTCTGAAAACCTTAGCTGTAGGCGCCTGTGACCACCTTAGTGTGCCCAGTAAATATCTTCAAAGCCCCCCTTCCATCGGTGCTGACCCTGGGTCCCCTCATTGTGCCATAAGACTGCTGCCTGTCAAACCCAAGGTTTCCTTGCCTTTGAAGCACTTTGGTCTGCCCTCACTTGACACCTGTCACTTTCCGACAGGCATTGGTGACATGATCTCAAGAGGATGTGAACTATAAAATAAATACTCATGAGTCCATACTGATGTGAATGAATAAATAAAAAAATGAGGGGAAAGAGACAAAGAACTCTAAGTAGGTGAGGATTCATCCTCAGGGCTGGGTGGGACTTGGGGACTTACTTCCAGAGAACAGAGCGCAGAAAGTGGAGCGAGAGGGGACTCTGGAGGGAGCCTGGCCAGCACTGGCCAGCCGGGGCCAAGGTCAGCATCTCAGCGACAAGTCACAGCCACAGCATGTGCCCTGATGTCAGGTGACAGAGCCACTTCTCCTATGGTGTTCTTCCCCCCAAATTTCAGTCTGATCATGAGAAAAACATCAGAAAAGCCAAATTTGAGGGGCCTCTACAATGACCAGTGTTCCTTAAAACTCTCAATGTCCTGAAAAGCGAAGAAAGAACAAGAAACTACAGTATCACAGACCAGAGAGGAGACAATGGAGACACGAGAATTAAACATGGTGCGGCATCCTGGGTAGGATCTTGGAAATAAAAATGGGGAGATATTAGTAGAAAACCCAGGGAAATCTGAATAAAGTCTGGGGTGTAGTAAAAACATTGTACTAACGTCATTTTCTTAGTTTTGGCAAATGTTCACGGATGCGCAAGGTGTTAATGGAAGGGGAAGCTGGGCATAGGGGATAGGGCACACTCTGTACTGTCTTTGAAGCTTTTCTTTCTTCTTTCTTTCTTGCTTGCTTGCTTGCTTGCTTCCTTGCTTTTTTCTTTTGAGACAAGGTCTTGCTCTGCAGTTCAGGCTGAACTTGAGCTCACTATGTAGCCCAGGCTGGCCTCAAACTCACAGTAATTCTCCTGCCTCAGCCTCCTGAGTGCTGGGTTTACAGGCATGTGCCACCTTGCCCAGGTCAGCTTTTCTTTAAATCAAAATTACTCCAAAATAAAACCAAGTACTCCAACCAGGTATTCAAAGAAATCCTTATATATGAATACTTATAACAGCATTATTTACAACAACCAAAGTGTAGAAACAACCCCCCATGAGAGGATGATTGAATATAAAATTCTGGGTCTATCCATACAATGGAATATTATTCAATTCTTCATAAAAAGAAATGAAGTACTGACACATGCAACAATATTATGAACCTAGGAAACATTATGCTTAGTGAAATAAACCAGACATGCAATGTCACAAATTATATGATTCCACTTATTTGGAATATCCAAAATAGAGCAGTCCTTACAGACTATGGAAGACTAATGGTTGCCCTGGGCTGGGAGCAGGGAAAAAGGAAGAAGTTATCACTTGAAAGGTACAGGATTTTCTTTCAGCACAATGAAAATGTTTTGGAAATAGATAGAAGTGGTGTTTATACAACATTGTAAATGTATTAAGTACCATTGAATTGTTCACTTTTAAACAGTTAATTTTGTGAATGTGAATTTTATCTAATTTTTTAAAAAGAATGTGGCCTAAATATTAGCCTTGATGAGAAAGAAACTCACCCACAGACAAGGTAGGAGGAAACAGATGTAGAGTGACAGATCGGTCCACTGATCTGTAAACACGTCCTTAGCAAGGAGCAATAGTGAAGAGGAGCCAGGAGCCGGCAGACCAAGCAGACATCAAAGACCTTAACATTATTTTCCTAGGGAATGTTTCATGGATTACAGTGCCAAAATAAGACACTTGTTTAAGTCAGTCGACTTTTCTTATAACTTATGTTCTTCCAGTGATCAAGAGTAGAGGTCCCCCCACCTAGAAGATGAACTCCACAAAGGAGACCAAATCCATGTCTTGCACCAAATCCTGAGGGGCTAAGTAAACCTGGACACAAATTGATTAAATTCATGCATTTTTAAAAACATGGAATATTCCAATGGTAAAGATTAGTGGTAAAAGATTTTATTCTAGTTTAGTTTAAAAAATATATTGTGGTAGTGCTGGGGATCAAATGCAGGAAAGCATGCTCTGCCACTGAGCTACTTCCCTGGAGCCTGCTTTAGTTCATTTTTAAAAGAAAGTTTCAACTAGAATAATTAATGTGCTATAATTTATCAATATACAGTATTTTTCTATTTCAATGAACATTTCTGATTCTCTGGCAAGACTTGATGAGCTTTTAGACTATTATAAACCAAAGTATTTGGCTTTATTTAAGCCTGGGCAACATCGCTGGTTTTTAAACTCACTCACTCACATGGCTGAAATTCCCCGTTCCTCACCAGCATCCTCCAAGTCACAGCCCTTATTCACGGACACAGCGGCTACTGTTTGCTTTACAAAGACTGACACCAAAGACACCAGTTCAAAAACATCTCAAATGTTCTTTCACTTAGAATTTCAAATATAAGGTTGGGACATGCTGGTATCTTTTGAGATACATGAAAACATTCCTAAATTATATTAAGTTTAATATCAATTTTAGTCATTTAAATATTTTAATAACTATGACCATGTAAACAACTGTTCGTAAATAAGTACTACACAAATCAGTAAGCCAGTAACACAGGAATCTATACAAATTATTGTTCTGTAAATGCCAGTGCCTTGGGAAGAATAACCTGAAGAAACTTCAGCAGCTGGGGGCAGGCGGCGTCAAGGCGAGACCTAGAACTAGAAGCCAGGTGCAGGGCTCCTTTGCTGGTTCCACCATGGGCCATACAGCCCACAACAAAGCTCTCGATTTTGTTAGGGCTCTGTATCACTGTCTCCCACATTTAAATAACATTTGTCACTTGTCCCATTTAAAGAGCTGTTGTGAGGATTCAGGAGATGTCTTTGTTACGAGCCTAGCATGCCCACAAACACACAACACTACCCCTGATAAAGATGAAGGCTGCCCTGGCAGGCGCTGTTAAAGCCGGATGTTGATTGACAAGGGCATGGGGGAGAAGGGTGAGCCAGACCCAGGCACAGCTCCAGCCGGAGGGTGTGGAAGGGAACAAAGCTCTAAGATTCCAGAGTAGCTGGAGGTCAGGCCAAGGCTCGTTCAGCACTGGACAGCTCCCAGCCCTGGGCCGTGCGCGCGGGGCGCTGTCTGTCCTCCTTTGTTCAGTCTTCCAGAAGAGCGAAACTGAAGCTGCACTGACTTCAAACCCTTCTTAAATACTAAAAATAAGAGCAAGAGCAGCCCAGGTCCAACATTCAAAAGCAGTGATTTTTTTTTCCTTTAAATCTAAATGTGCTCATCCGGTACTGTGCATAGAAAAATAGAAAACTTTTCATTTTCTTTCTTTGCATTTTGTTTGTATAGGGGGGAAACGTGAAATAAACTTCTCTAATCTTCACCTCAGCGTCTGCAGCTTAGGATTCCATTAATACATCCTTTTCCCCTCGGCGGTGCAGGTCCTCGTTTGCAGTCAGTGCATTCTGCACTGATGTATATTTCATTGCCCAAGGCTTAATTTTGATTTATTGTCCATCCATAAATTAGAAAAATATGCTCTGGAATTCCATCCCGCTGAAAAGCTGTGCCTGATGTCAGGGGACTGGGTGATATTTAAGATGTCAGAAATACATATTGGATTACTGTGCTTTGTTTCCCCTCAACAGCAGGTGTTTAATCATGGCTGATGGCTGAAGTTAAATGCATTAGGACAGGAGCAGCCAAGAAGATGGAGTTTTTCTAAACCATACAAACTCCAGGATAAATAACTCAAAACTAATTGCGTGTCCACATCTTAGATACATTTTTATTTACTTAATACATTAAACAATGAAAATAGCCTCTGGCACTTAACTTCATGTTTAAGAGCCTGCACAAATATTTTATGTTAGTGAAGTGTTGGCTGTTTAAACATAATTACTATTTCCCTTACTAGCCCTCTGGTGGCTTTATATAAAATGTTTTTTAAAGCAGAAAAGAATAAAGGCTGAAATCGCTCAGTAATTCAGGGGCAAGGGATTTCAGAGGTTGCTTTTGTTGTTGCTTCCTAATATGATTTGAATGCTTATATCTGTCTAAATGCCCATCTTGCCTTCTTTCAAATGATGTCCTGTGTATCTACTGCCCAGGCATCTTTCCTTACTCTCTTTGTAAAGCACAGTTCTCTTTGCTATTATGTTTATATTAATTAGAGGTCTATGTGTATAGAAAAAATGATCAGGCTTGGTGCAGAGTAATTTAGCTAGAGGCCGGAGAGAAGACACTTAGGAGAGCAAACATTTTCAAGGTGCAACCGGTGACCTGTAACAAGCTGGGGAGATTCATGGCGAGAATCGTATATTTTGACACAAGCGTGATTTGATTAAAAGAGAAAGTAATGGGTTTAAACAGTTGCTATGAGGATGTAGCCCAGACTTGGGTAGCTTTTTGCAATTTACTTTACAGACCAGGATGGAGCAGGAGAGAGGACCTTTGCTCCTGAGAAAGAAAGGCCAATTGGATATGGAAATAAATATAAACAAAATCTGAGTGATTGAACCTAGACACCCCCATCCTTCTTGTAACACACATCTATGGAGGAGGTGGGATGACGCCACGGCAGAGGAAATACTAAGGTCACTTCAAGAGTGGGATTAGAACTGTATGTAAATATCTGAATATTTTAAAAGGAATTATTTTTGGAATCAAGCTCAACTGAATCAATCTGAAAAGAAAAGGATAAATGGTTATTGTCTGCATTTTGAGAAAAATTAAAATTTGTATTAGAAAACTGAAATATTTAATTTGTTTCACTAAGATAAACAGTTTGGTCCCCTTGAATGGTCAACATCCCTAGGTTCAATGTAGCATCAAATTTAATTCTAATACAGTGGGAAGAGCACTGCACGATTTTTAATTAAATAGGCTTAAAAGAGTATGAATAAAACATGGTGAAGAGTATAAGCTATGATAGCAACCTGCATACTATAATCCCTCAATCTAAGATCACAAGGGGAATAAAAAAGAAGATGAAAGATATCCTCTATATGTGCATATGTCCCAAAATAACTATGTCACTCATTAAAAGCAAACTGAGGACAGTGACTACCTGTGAGGGGGGATTTTATCTTTTTATTCCTTATACTTCGGTGTTGTTTGATTTTGTTTGTTTATATGATAATATAAAACTAATGATAATCTTTATTTGAAAGGCCAGTTGTGATTATTGTTGCTCTAACTTTATGTTGAAGGCAGGATTAACCTTTGAATGCTATTATAAGATAAACGCACCGGAGAAAAAATTTTAAAATGACAGTCCTCATGTGCGGCAGGTTGTTGAGATGAACCTCCATCTGGACCTCACTTTTCTCATCAGCACACTTTCTTCCTTCATCTCCCCAAAGCTCACTGACTGTGGTAGGCGGCTGCCTCAAACTGTGCACATTTATTGTCCTGCACAGTTAGCTTTCTTAAAAATAATACTGAAAACATCAAGGTGCTAACACTGCTCTTTGCCCCAGAATTTCCAAAGATAGGATTCTATGTGATAAAATTTTGTTTCTCACAAGTCTGATTTTTAAAGTGATTTTATAGTGCTTTTGTCTAAAAAGAATGTAGTCGAGTGCATTTCTCATTCATTGCAGCCATTGCTATTCAGTTTAATATCTTTGGCTATTTTGCGGCTGATATCCCAAAGTTCTTCAACTATTTTAGCCCAGTGAGGATAATAGTCTCAGGAAAAAACAGACGCGACTTAAGGCTCTCACATTAATCATATCATTTCTAATACTTTTAGCCTGAGTGTTGTGGGTCAGGCTGCACAGGGGACAGACTGAGAGGATTTCTTGCAGGTTACTGGAAGGGCCCTTGGAGTCACACTGAGTGGAGCAGGAAGGACACAAGGATGAGCGCAAGGGGAAACTGAGGCCGTGCAGCTGTGCAGCTGGGGTGGTCCTGCTGATTTTTACCCCCTGGACCTCCCGCTCCACAAGCTCACCCAGGGAAGGGAGTGAACCTTCAGTGGGGCAGCCACGAAGGGAGCAACTCCGGGAGAAGGATTCAGCTAAGAGCCTTCAGCAACAACACCACCAGCAGCTCTAGGAAGGAGCACCTCAGTCTTAAAGTGGGGCTCTGGGCAGGGCACCCCACACCCAGAACTGGAGGTTTCCAGGTCTCACTATCTGCATTTCCATTCACAGAAAAAGGAGCAACATTCTTTGGGGAAAATCATGAGAGGACTGTGGTTTCCAGGCACTTTTTGTAAATGAAGTCAAAAGTAGAAGAGTGAAAACCATTCCATCGTTGTCGAGGAGCAGTGAAGGAGAAGGAATGAACAAGAGGCTCCCACTAAAATCCTGAGACTCCGTTTCCAGGTTTGCAGGGTTCTCTCACACCGCAGGGCTAGTTCTCTGGTTGGTTGTGTACATTTGTGCCACAGGAGTAATTAATGACGCATTCCGAGGGGGGTCTGGAGACCACTAAGAGTTCTCGGTGGTGCTTATAACAGTGGCCACTGTACATCACGTGACATAGCTGATTTTGATCTTGGATTTGCAGAGAAAACCGGGAGAGGCTTTGTCAGGTGTGCGGGGACCAGGGAGGACATCTTCTGGACTGGGAGGAGTTGTCACCAGGTCCCTGCCCACCTGTGGCAACCTGAGCCCTGACTCCTCATTGGTGACCTGGACATAGATTGGGCATATTTTGAAGCAGATGAAATCAGTTATGATTTGCTTAGAAATGTGAGCAAGAGAAAATACAAATGTTTGAAAGAGGTTGTTCACAGGAATGTTTATTCAACCTCCGGTAACCTATGCAGAAAACACTTCGGTCTGAACAAGAAAATAGTATGACATGGTACGTGGTCCAACAGCAGTAGGAAAACAAGATCCCACAAGCACTGCAAACAGTAGTCCTCCTCCAGACAGTCTCGTAAGGAAAACACAACCCTCCCTGTTCTACACACAGAAACACAAAGGAACACAGAAGAAATATCTGTTCATTAACACCTCAACCCATGTGTTTGTATCCAAATAAATGGTTCAACAGAGTCCGCAGATATGCAGATGCTGAAAGGCAAAAGAAGTGCAGAGAGTTGTCTCCAGTCCTTGCACTGTGCTTTGAATGGTTTCCCCTCCAGACTCATGTTGTAACTTAATCGTTATTGGAAGGTGAAACTCTTTTAAGAGGTGTCTCGGTCACCAGGCTCCACCCTCATGAATGGAGGACACCACTGCTGTGGGAGTGGTTTGCTGTGTGGGGCAAGTTCACCTCTTCTTGTCCTCTCTCCCACCCTCTTCCTGCCACCATGTGAGCCATGTTGTGACGCAGCAAGAAGGCCCTCGCCAGACACTGACACCTTAGGATCGAGCTTCCTAGTCTCCAGAGAACAGTCAGCCAGTCAGTCTGTTCATTCTAAGTTATCCCGTCTTGGGAATCTGTGACAGTAGCACAGGACAGACTAAGTCATCTTGCAAGATCAAAGATTGGTCCTAGGATCCCTTCTTGTTGGACTTGATGTCTGAGCCCCTCACTGATTCCTTTAATGTTTAACTCCTGAAGATGGTTTGTGTAATTAGAAGTAAATGTGAGGGCCGGTGAGACGGCTCAGCGGCTTAAGCGCCTGCCTTGCAAGCGCAAAGGCCCGAGTTCGACTCCCGGAACCCACATACGAAAAAGGGGCCGGTGATATCGCTCAGCGGCACGGGTGCCTGTTGGTGCGCGAGGTCCTGAGGTCGTCCCCCCAGTACCCACAAAAAAAAAAAAAAGAAGTAAATGTGAAAAGCTAAGAGGTAGGAGGTAAGTAAGAGCAAAGAAGGAAAGAGGGCAAGGAGAAGAAAAAAGAGCTACTACAATAAGGCGTCCCAATAATCATTATGTAACTAATATAAGTTGAGTGCCTTCTGAGATTTCCTTCCCCGAGGCTTCCATCCATTGCTTTAATAATCAGAGCAATAACCCTAAGAAGCTGGCACTGTCCTAAGTTCCAATTTTATAGAGCAGGAAGCCGAGTTTGAAGAGGTTGAGGAGTTGTGTAGCAGACGTGGGGCGTTGGCATCATAATCCAAGAAGACCACCTCTGTGAGAGCTTCAGAGACCCCCTTTGTATGTAGACTCTTGAGGCTGGACGTCTAGAGATCCTCCCGCCAAGCCTCCCCCACCGCAGGCAAGGAAACTGAGGCCCAAAGCAGAAGACAGGCGAGCTCTAAGTTGGTTCTGTGGTCATGTATGTTATCTCCCAGAAAGATGTGTAATTGCATGATAAATGATGTTGTGGTCTACAGTGTTTCTATTTGCCCTGGTAATAAATCATCGGGACATTGAAATGTCCCAGGTTCTGTGACCAGACCTACAGCCTCTTCCTTGGTGTGGATGGCAGAACTAAGCGCACTGACCCAGCTGGCTGGAAGAAGACATTTCGGGTCTTCAGGTTTCCCGGATGGGGCTTCGGAGGATCTGCTGATTTAGGGCCCACTTGTCCAGGAGCTCTGACATCACTGTGCTCCTGGACAATGACAGCGGTCCCTGTGAGCTAGGAATGAGAAGACCTGACAAGGATACAAAGTCTGAGGTTGATTTTCAGCAGGATCCTTGGAGTTTCCAGGGACCGCGGCAAAAATGTGGCCCTGTCAGTCATGTGACCATGGAACCTGGGCCACCTGCGGCAGGGGCTCAGGTCACAGGTGAGGCTACCCTGTGATATCGGCCAATTATTTTTATTTCAGGAGTAGGGAGCATTTAAAATCTTGTCCTTTATCCAATTGTGGAACCCGATTGTCTTTATATCCTACCCGACATTACCTAGAAGGATTACTGAGCTTGGCAAGGAAGACTCTTCTGTCAAAAACTGAATTAGAGAGAGAAAACAGAATTATATTTTATGGCTTGAGCGAAGGCTGAAAAACTTCACATAGGCTAAACAAGGCCAGGTTTGCCTTATTTCTTTCTTATAAGGAATTATCGGCAACTCTAAAGAGTCATCATATATTTTTCATCAAACATTAATGCAACCTAAGTCTGGAGGAATTCAGTATCTGATTTGTAGTCCCCCACCATTCGGTGACAGATTCTGTTACAATGTACATATTTGGGGGCCAACATCCTACATCCTGAGACATGCCAGGCTGTCTCCTAGGCTTCACTGTTTCAGGATTTTTCCCTGTTAAGTCTCCAAGTCTCTGCCCTTCACTTGTTCCCAGGATGCCCAGGGCTTTATCCAGGGAGAAGTCGGGGAGAGCGATCACACCGACCTTCCTGCTTTGGAAAAGCCCCAAGTCTCTCTGCTCACCTTCTCTTGTCTTCCTAAATGAGAGATCAGGCTTGGAATCTTGCAGTGTCATTTTATATTGCTCAAATTTATATATTCTTAAATAGACACAGAATGTCAGCTAGTGAAACGACCTTGGCTGTGAAAGCAGGCGGACTGTGTTTTGGGTGAGACTCTCGACCTGCCCGGTCTGCTCTCACCTCTAAAGCAGAAGCCATTCCTGTCTCAGGACCGTTGTGAAGGATAATGAATGAAGCAAGTATTCACTGCCTGGCACACACTCTACACCCAGCAAGCGATGGAGTGGAGAGAAGCAGGTATCCGGTAAATAGACTGTAGCTGAGGCTGCCCTGGACTCCGTACAGACATCTTCAGGAGAGGGTGACACCAGGGAGAGGACAGAAGTAAAGAATTTGAAATGAGGAAGTGATGTTCCCAACTGCTCCAACGCAGTTGGCCTGAACCCCTTCAAAAGCAACGATGACTTAGGACAGCTCTCTACCACCCTATCACAGCCCTCCCTCTGCTCTGCAGCGCAGGGTCCCCAAGCCAAAGCGCCTCAAACCCCACCTCCAGGACTGTTCAATCCGCAGACCGAGTCATTTTGCCCGCTACACTTCTGACTTACGTAAGCACACTGCATAATTTTTTTTTTAAAGTGAGCCGCTAAATCACTATGACAATCCTACCTGAGAACCAACATGACTACCATAGTGATAATTTTGTTCAAGGCCTACAAAAATTTTAGCTTGTCAGTCTGTTATGGCTCGTGTCTAGATGTCCCCCAAAGCCTCATGCGGTCATAGATGGGGCCTTTCAGAGATGGCTGGGTCTAGGGTGTGTGCTGCTGGGATCAAGGATGTGATGCTGGCATTGGTTCATGGTGCCATGCTAGGATTAAGGCTGCCCCACCTTGGGCGTGAGTGCTACCTGCCTTAAGGGTGGGTCGCCTGGATAGGATATAAGGGACAGAAAGAGTCTCGCTGCTTCTTATTTGCTTCTTGCTGCTTGCTACTTCACTGCTTTGCTGCCTTGCTGCCTTCTGCCCACCATGAACTGTTGCCCTCTACCAAGCCACCATGCCTTGGAGCCAGCCGATTATGGACTGAAACCTCTACAAACTGTGAGCCAAATAAACCTTTCCTCCTTTAACTTTGGGTGTTGGGTATTTTGTCCTGGCAATGGGAAAAGTAACTAAGACACTGCCCATTGAGGCAAGGCTGGGTCCAAGACCCTCTGTTGCCTACTTTAATTCATTGTTATGTGCCTAAGTGGAAGCCCAGGCTGAGACCCATTCATACCAGAGAATTAGAGAGAGATCTGGAATGCTGGGCACGCAGCGCTGATCTGATCATCACGCACGGCATACATGTATTGAAATGTCACAGTGTATCAATGAATATGTATGATTACTATGTGTCAAACAATATTTTTTTGAAATTGAGCATGCAATATGTAAAATCCTAGATGAACTAGAAGCCATGGAAGGGGATATGCAAAAATGAAAATGATTTAATTCAAATGATAGGGTTGTGGGAATTTCTGTCTTTTAAAAATTATTTTAATTTGCTATAATCTTTTTAGAATTAACAAAATTCCAGCATTGAGAGTGGGGAAGATCAATCTTCCAAAAGATTTTTAAAGTCAAAATAAACACCAAACAATTCCTTCCCCCTCCTTCTTTATCTCCTTCCCTCTCTTTCCCCTTCCTCCTCTTCCTCTTCTCTTTCTTCTCATCTTCTCCTCCATCCCTTCCCTTCCCCTTCATCTTTGTTATACAGGGGTGCTCTACCAATGAGCTACATCCCCAGCCCTTCTTACTTTATTTTTTCGGATGGGTCTAAGTTACCCAGGCTGCCCTTGAACTTGCATTCCTTCTGCCTCAGCCTCCTGAGTAGCTGGGATTAAGGTGCACGAAAGCCAAACATTTCTAACAACCAGAAAACAAGTGGAGACACACAACATCTTAAGGTCCCCTGCCTTATTCCTTCAGCTCTGAGTGTGCACTTAAATACACCTAAATCACAGGGCTGTTCATGGACATGCTGGGAAAAGTCAACGTATTTTTAACACATTTATATTGCATTAAATACTTACCGATGATGCAGCATTAGCAAACAGGCCTCTCTAAAGATTAATTCTAATAGTTTAATAACAATTCTAATATTTTGACATGCAGATGACATAGAACTAGAAAGGAAAGCTTATGAATTCAAAGACAAAATCAGTATCCAAAAAAATCTTAGACAGCAAGCAAGAAGGCTTAACAAGCATTAATGTAACACTTGCACTTAGATACCAAACGAAATCAACCACCTGAGTACAGAAGTCAGATGTCCTGGCGAGAACAGAGATGGAGGGCATTTGTTGACCAAATGTTCAGGAGTGGACAGTATGCTAGTGTCGCCTGAGGGCAAAGGTAAGGTACGGTTTCACTTCCAGAACAAGGGAGGTGGCGGGACCCTGCAGCTCCCCAGGGGACCCAAACCCGAGCAGGACACTCAGAATGTGGCTGAGCCATGGCCGAAGCTTCCCCCAGGACACAGAAATTGCTCCCAACCTCGTCACTGGGCCTCCCGATCCCCACCATGGACCAAGGGCTCAAAACCTAGACTGCGTGGACTCCGACCAGGGTCCATGGAGGGTTTCAATGTGAAACACTCGGTTCCCCAGGAAATGATAATTCAAGGAATTTAAAAGCCAGTGCTCTGGGCCAGTGAGTGTCAAAGAAGGTTGAATTGGCCCCAAGGAGGCCAGAGAATTGTATTCATGCAGGCAAGTGGGAAAAGCTTTGGTCATTCACTCCTTTTTTAGATGAACGTGAAGCGTTGTGTTGTTGTAATGTACACTGAAATCCTCGGGAATATGGCTGCTCTATGCACTGTTCTGGAACTTTACCAAGAGTTGCTCAGCATTTTGGAAACTCTTAATGTTGACAGACCCACCATGGAGCTCCCAGTTTTACCCCTGGTAGCACCTCAGCATAGTTTTTAGCTTTGGGCGAGTCTGCGCATAGGAACAAACCACTTGCGTAGCTAAAACTTCCATTCTGATGAAAGAAAGTCAACAGCAGTCAGTTGAATAGCTTTCTCTTAAATTAAAATGTGTTTATGACAAAGTGGGGCAACCATTTCACTTTATTCTATAGATGTCATAATGGAGAATGTACCCACTCATATATTTGCTATATCGTACTTGTTTTCTATACAGTTAGATCATCATGGTCCTCCTTCTCCTCTTTTCTTGTCCTTCGTTCTTTACATCCTTTCTTTCCTTCTTTCTTTCTTCTTCCTTCCTTCCTTCCTTCCTTTCTTTCTTCTTTCTTTTTCTTTTTTTCCTTCCTTCTTTTCTCTCTTGTGTTACCCAGGGCCTTTGCACTGAACCCACAGCCCCTTTTTATTTCCTGTTTTGGGACAGGGTCTCCCTAAGTCATTAGGTTGCCCAGGGCTGAGTTTGAAGTAGAGGTCATCCTGCCCCAGCCTCGCAGTGTGCTGAGATGATAGGTATGTACCCCCACACCTGGCTTCTTTTTTCTTTTTCTTAACTGTGTGTTTGGGCAGAATATATCACATGAGATTTTCATTTCCGAATTGCTACAGAATATTTATTATGGAACAAGAGTTGCTGGCATGGAACACTGGAGAATCACTGCTCTGGACAGTCGCGTGGCTCAGTTGAAAGTTTCCAATCTCTGCTGTCCCGTGCCCCCAGTCCCGCACGCTCCCAGAGGGTCAGCGCTGGTACGTGGAGAGCATCAGAGTGCCTGCGACACAGCAAGTGAAAATCACAAACACACAAAATCCCAAGCGCACTCGCCTGGGAGGAGAGGGGCCCACCATGGCCCAGTACGTGTGCGTTGCAGTGGTGTCACCGGCGCGGTGCTGGCCTGGGCTCTGCCCACAGTGGGCCTGGCTTTGCCACAGCTGCAGCCACCAGGGCACCCGGACACCCGGACACCTGGACACCAAGCCACCCCACCGGGCCCAGAGACGCCCTGCCCCACCCTCCCTCTCGGGCCGGTGGCCCCGGCTGGCTCTCTGCAATGCTTTTTAATTGTAAATCACTACCCAGCTCGGCTCAGTCACCAGCAAACTGTGTTTAATAAATTAGCTTAATCTATTCCGCAAGTGGCTTGTGAGTGCGGGGCTTCCTCTGGTTAAGGAAAACATTTATATTTATATTTATATTTATATTTATATTTATATTTATTTATATTCCCTCCTGGGCCACACGCCGGGGTGGCCGCGCATGCCCCCCGCGCTGCTGGCCCATGGGCTCCGGGCCTGTGAGGGCCTCTTTCCAGCTCACCTGGGATAATAATTCAGCGGGTCACTGAGGGACTGAGGGACGAGGGAGTGGCATCCTGATGAGATTAGAGGCCTCCCAGCAGGTGATTTAGGGGCCGTGATAATTCAGTAAAAAGGGGCCTGGGGCAGATTGCTAGACAGAGATGGAGCCCAGGCCAGGGGAGAGCAAGCCATTAGCAATCCAGTGTTTGAGATACTTCCCGGAGAGTGAATCACAAAATGCAGGACTATTTCACCCCCTAGTCTGTGGCCTTTCACTTTCCTCGGCATGAATATTAAATGTGAAATGGCACGGTGGCAACCCATTTTGGAAAGTGTTCTTGGGGCTGTTGTTTGAATGGTTGGTTTAGTTTCTCGTTGTTAACCTTTTAAAATGAGTATCATTGCGAATGGATCCCTGTACAGCCAGAGCTCGAAAAGGCCAGGGGAACAGAATGCTTTAGAATAGGTTGTTACTAACGGGGTGAATGATTTCAGTTTTTATTGATCAAAACACAAAAGGCATAGAGAGTGAGTTAGTAAATGGCAAATTGCTTTGACAATTCCCAATTTTCATGCAGATTTTGTGAAGCTGCCCCATTCAGAGCCACCAACCATGGCCTGCAGGGAACCACAAAGCCGGGGACACAGATGGGCCCTGCCCAGTGGCCCACGGAGAGCCTGTCAGGGCCTCTGCCTGGATAGCCTGCCCTTGTGTTTCCAGAGGCAGATCATCCTCAGCTGGACCCTGGGACGGTGTCCTTCAGATGCACGTTTTTAGAATGGGGGGTGCCTGAGGTTTTACAAACCCAAGTTTACATTTGGAAAGAATACTATTCCTATCACCACTAACATGCAGAAATAAATAAAATCTCCTCCGATGTTGGCTTCCACTGGTGTGGAGTCCTAACAGGGAACATCTGAGCAAGGACGCGACTGTCACTGCATCGTGTGCCACGAATTTGCCTGGCCTAACACTCGTCCCTCAGACTCCCACACTCGTACAAAAAAAAAAAAAAAAAAAAAAAAAAAATCAACTCTGGTTCCCCTCCCTTTGAAAATAAAAATAGCTCTTCCAGATATGCTGCTTTTTTTTCTTTTTTTTCTTACCACAGCTGCATTCTGTTTTTTTTAACAAAACAACTGGCAGGTCTCTAGTCACAGAGCTGCTTTAGCCACACAGGATATATAAGATGCATAATTAATATGTTCTTTAAAAGACTTTCTTAATCAAAAAAGACACTAACTATATGTAAAATTATTCACTTACAGATAGTGGTTTGTGCAATTTTCCACAATGACAGTAAAGTTGGTAGCCAAATATATTTTTACATATAACACAACTTGGTAAATGTCTTTTGTAAGGCATGTAATGTGCAACATTCATATTTGTTTTCCTACTATTTACATCCCACCATCTTCTAGGAAAGATGTTATATTTTATTCAGTTATAAACTACTTTGAAATAAACCTCTATTTCAAATAAAATAATTCACTCATGTCCAGTCTCTGGACAAAGGCAAGTATTGCTCTGGGCTGGCTGGTCCCCCGGCCCCTCAGGGACGTCCCCTGGCTTTCCTCAGGACCCCTTAGGGACAAGCAGCCCACACTGGTCATTCAGCAGGGCCACCTCTGACAAGGCAGCTGCCTCTTCTGCATACAAACTTCCCTTCTCCTGGGAGAAGGCTTTCTAAGGCTGACCAAAGGAAACCAGAGGAAGTGATCTGTTTGCGATGTCCACTTTTATTTTGCAGAAAAAAGACCGGGTTCCCAATTAGAAAGCCAGAAAGCAAAAAAGATATGTGAAACGCACTTAGCATGGTCAAAGTCACACAGTGGCAGACAGCGGAAGGTTCAAGGAAAGCACCCCAGAATCACTGGCCTTATACTTAAATGTCAGTGGGTCCGTGTGACTACTGTACCTTTGTCTTTCCTGGATTCCCCAGAGTTACTGCAAAGCCTGCAGACCACACTGGGAAGTCTCGGAGTAACTGACAGTATTTAACTCGCACCACAGATTTAAACTGAAGGCCATCAGACAATGTGCGTTGAGAACCCAGTGTGCAGGATGCAGGGACCACAAGTGAGAAGCCACCAAGGCAGGGATCATCCTCTGTGCTTTGCACACAGGGTCCGCAGACAGAGCATACGTCCTCACCGACACAGGGGACAGGGGTATGACATTGTGCACATGACCAAATATCTTAGAGGGCTAAAGGGCTGCAGACAAAACCTATAAACCCAATAAAGTGGGGAGGTGGGTGGGAAAGGGAGTATAAATGCTTTTAAAGCCCCATTTCTCTACTAATAAATTTCAGAGGTTTTTTTTCTTATTACAAAAAAAAAAAAAGTATGGGATGGTAAAGCACACACATAGGCAGTTATTCAAGTTCCTCTCTCCTTTTCCCAATTAATATTAATGTTTTGAAATACTACATACTATTTCCGAAGACCAGTTACTTTTTTCTTGCTTTGTAGGCTGGGCATTGACTCCAGGGTCTTGTCCATGCTGAAACCACATCATTTAAAAAAAGAAAAAGTCCCTCATTTGACTCAACTAGCAGAATTACGGACAGCGGGCACACAGGCCTCTGAGACACTTTCTTGAATGTTTACTCCATGTTGCAGGAGATCACTGCTTGGGAAATCTGAAGCCATGCTGTTTGCATAATGTAGGTGAAATACATCAAATCTCATGAGAATAAGTTATAGTACACATTGGCCTCAGCTTTTGGAGAGTGGTTTGGCAATATGGAGCAAAAGCTTTAAAAATGCCCACTCTGAGATGTAATCTACCAAGTCCATCTCTGGGGGCTCCTGGAGGTCACCTGAAATGCAAAGATTTATGTAAAAAGATGTTACTATTTTATATTTATAACAGGAAAAAACAAGATACTGTACAAACAACCAGTTAAGAGGAAATAGGGAAGTTATGGGGCCATACAATGAAATTCATAATTTTATACACACAAGATACTCTGAATTGCAGAAAGCAACACAGAGCGAAAATGGTAATGTGATTCTCTCTGGTGGAAAGTTATCAGTTTCCTCCCATTGTTTGTGAGTTTTCTATAACGAGGCTATATTACTTCCGTAATCAGTAAAAAGATACATTGATATTTACATATTTTACATAATATGTCAATTTTATGCACACACTCTTCATTAACACTTTCTCTGTTTATAGCATAATAAGCTGACAGGCAAACCAGGCATCTCAAAGTCAAAATAAAACGAAGTCAGTTAAATAATGTTTCCTTTAGATCTCCACATAAAAAATGAACATGTATTTTTTAATTCATGCCAAGGATTACATAGCTACATATTTTCTTCTCTAGTCAATAGGTAAATTTCATACTCCGTTAACACTGTGATTTTCTTTTGTGAGCATATAGAGATTGAAAGTGTCCCAGGTTTTTGTTAGAAGAACCAAGCGGTCAGGTGAGAAGTCCAGGCTTCCTCAGGGTCACCCCTAGCGTGCACAACTTGGCCCTGGAACACATGTACTCATCTTCCTGACCGGGCCCTACACAGTGATGGCGCAAACCTGCAGAAAGCCTTGCTCTCAGTCCGCTGTGTTATCTGCAAAAATCTGTTTCCAGCAGCAGCCTGTCCATAAATGTGACCCCTTGGCTCTTTTTCCTTTTTTTTACACTAGGTCAAGTGGCAGTCCCTGTAGCACCATCAGTATATTCAATAAAAATCAAGTATATCTTGTGTTTGAAACATACATTATAAATAGATGTATAGATGGAGCAGATATTGAGAAAAGAAAAGGTAAAGATTATGAATATTAAGATTTATATTAATCTATAAGCCTATTAAAGTACAGTAAAACCTGTCCTTCAGACCACCTTTTTAAAGATATCACCTCCCTGATGGGACCACTAAATTTCGGGCCAAATTATTTTCCCATAAAGAACAATGAAAAGAAAATGATTATATTAAGACTACTTCTACTATGGTTTCTTCTCATTGTTCCGCCAAAAATGATTCCAAACAGTAAAATAACATTGATTTTGACCTTGTTAATGAACCTGAAGAACTTCATGGAATACTCAAACGCCAAGTTCCATTTTTAACAGTTAAAAAAAGGGAAAAAAAGACCCTCTGCCTTCCATTTGTGACAACATCCACCACAGGTAGGGGCGATTTCATTGATATTCGGCGGACTTAGCTTATCTTGATATCACTAATGTTCCGTACAGCTTGCCATGTGGATTTCTCCTTGTGCCAAAAGCTGGAGATGATTGTGTGATTTGTGAAATATTGAAGAAGCCTTCAAACTGAGACATTTATTGCGTTTCTTTTTGGTTACAGAGCCTCTCACATACAGTATTATTGAGGGATTTTCAGTTTTCCAAAATGCCACTCTGTCCAGGAAACGACTTTCTCTCCTTTGGCCTTGCAAGGGCTCCCTGGGCTTTGAC
This sequence comes from Erethizon dorsatum, assembly GCA_028451465.1. Classification (NCBI taxonomy): domain Eukaryota; kingdom Metazoa; phylum Chordata; class Mammalia; order Rodentia; family Erethizontidae; genus Erethizon; species Erethizon dorsatum. The sequence continues at coordinate 115,124,326 of CM051833.1, read as the reverse complement.
TGGGTTTTCTTCCAAACAAAACCACCCTGCAACCCATGCTCCCCGGCTGGGGCCTGTTTCTCTCCTTTAGGTTCTTGTGCAACTTGCTCGCGGCAGTCAGGAACACCCGAGGCCCTACCCACACTCAGGGCACACTTCCGGGACAGCCCTGACCAGCGAAGGCCCTGCGTCTCCAGCACCGTTTCCTTTACGGCCTCCAGGAATACAACAGAGTCGTTTTCTCACGTCTGCGCCTATGCCGTCTGTTTAACAGCAGCACCTGCTCACCAACTGTGCCATAGAGAGCTCGTTCAGTGTCTGCCTACTGAACTAGGACCCCTGCCCCACATGTAAGGAAAAACAAGTCAGGTGTAGTGTCTTCGTGTTACTTGTATTGTGCAAGGGAATTTAAAAGGTGACCATGTGAACGATGCTGACAAATGAGACCCTTTGGAGAAGCGTCCCTGGATTCCACGAGCTGCTCCTCCAGCTCACCGTGTGCGTCTGTGTGCCCTGCTCTGAGCTCAACACCTGCCATCATCAGGTGCCAGCAAGCCGGCGTGGATCTGGACTTGGTGGCTGGTCACACTGCTGAGCCTCGCCCCTGCGCTTTGACTGCAGGTCACTGGGCTGTCACCCAGGGCTGAAACAGGCCTTGGAGCCCCCGGTCGCCCGGCTCTCTCAGCCTGTGGACCGGTTGCTGAGGTCTCAAAGGCGCCCCAAGGAGATTGATACACACAGCCCTGAACCTTACGAACAAAGCTCAGAGTGTTTTCCTCTTCCTAAAAGGGAAGGGGCCCGTGAAATAAAAAGTGTGCTTTAGCTAGTGGCTCAGACAGCCTGGCAGCCTTCGCGGTCTGAGCTCGAAAGTAGACTATGAACATTCACAACCTAGTCCTTCAAATACAGTACTGAGTGTCGCCATTAAGCTTCTTTTTCTTCTCCAGTTTGACATGGAAACAACAAGCCATGGGACAGTGAATGAGGTGCCACCTCTAACAACCTGAGTCTCCTTCCAGCTCCACGTTGGCTGCCGTGTGACCTTGGGCACCCACTTGTCCTCTCAGGACCTCAGCCTCCTCATCTGTTGGTGGGGATCAAAACACCACCGGGACACACAGGAGCAAAGGAGATCATGCACGTCAATGCGGTGCACAGAAAAAAGACACTATTTGCATGAAAACAAATTTCAAAGCTATGAGCACACATATGAAAAAAAAGAAAGCAGCGTAAAAAGGAACACACGCACACAGGCGCTGTAACTCAGAAGCAGGGAGTCTGCCTCTGAGCAAGCTAACTGGCTGGGATGTCATCAGCCACAGACCCCTGGGCACACCTGGCCCTGCCTGAGCCACCTCACCACTGCCACCCCCATCTCCTCCCTCCTGGCCCCAGGCCCTGCAGGACCGGTGCTCCCCGCCCCCACACAGTCCTCCAGCTCCCCGAGGAAGCCCACAGATACGAAATAAGGGCAAGGACAGCCTGGGTGCTGAGGAGATGCTGATGGCCTGTGTCACCATCCCATTGTCCCCTCTGGCCCTGCTCGGTGGCCCAGGCTTCTCCCTCTTTAGAGACGCCTCAGACCTCAGATTCATTTTTCCTGGAGGTTCACAGACCACACCTCTCCCTCTGGGCTTAATGTCTGTTCTTTTGACCATTTTCTCCCTTTTTACCCCCAACCAGCAAGTCAAAACAAACAGCTTCAACTCTTTGCATCAAAACCAAAGAGGAGGGCCGGTGAGATGGCTCAGTGGTGTAAGCGCCTGCCTGGCAAGCGCGAGGGCCCGAGTTCGACTCCCCCGAACCCACATACGAAAAAGGGGCCGGTGATATCGCTCAGCGGCACGGGCGCCTGCTGGCGCGCGAGGTCCTGAGGTCGTCCCCCCGGTACCCACAAAAAAAAAAAAAAAAAACCAAAGAGGAGAGCGGGGCGTTATGTTTGTCCCCCTTCTGCTTTGGCCGTGGAGACAGGGCTGGCATATTTTGCACTCATTACCGAGGCAGAGCCCTGAGCCTGTGAACACCCTGTATCCTGTTCTGCAGTGTACCTTTCTCAGACACGGAAGACACGTTTCATTGTCATGAAGTCACTCGACAAACATTTATTAAGGGATTACTCTGTGCTAAGCACTGGACTAGGTGCATTCATTTAATACTCAAGTCAGCCCAGAGGTGTTGCTGCGCAGAGCAGGTGCTGTCACATCGCCGGGCACCCGCGCCAAGCTCAAGAAACGCTTGAGGTTCGCAGTCTTAGAGCTCCGGACTGAACAGGCCCCCCAGAGCTAAGCCTCGCACGGAGCCAGAGGGGAAGTGGAGGCTCGGAGAGAAGGCCCGTCCGGTCAGCATTAAGCGGCTTAGGATAGGTCAGCCTGACAGCCGAAGGGTAACCCCAAAGACAGCTGGGCGTCTTTTCCAGGTTGGAGATTCCAGGCAGACCAGAGAGGACAGCGGTGGCCCAGCCAGCTGTCCCTCTGGAGAGCTGGGCATCTGAAGCAACGTGGGCTGCTGCGGTGTTTGCCTGCGCCATCACCATCGCCGTCGAGCTCGCTCACTGTTTGTTAAGCCAATCACAGGAAACTCCGCCGCTGCCAGCTCAGATCAGCCACAGTAATCGGTGTCCACTCAGTCAATGGTGCCTCACTGAGAAGGGGAAAGAACGCCGTTAAAAAGATGTGCTCTTGGAGAAACTTCCCCAAGTAAGGGGCAGGAAAACCCTACCTTACACGGAGTGCCAGAAAGCTCCGACCCCTCGTTCCTGAGCGGCCACGCTAACCACGCTGGAGGGGGTGGTGTGCTGCTTTCTGTGCACCTCTGCTTTCATTTAACCCGCAAGAACTCAAACTGATACCCAGCTCCTCGCAAAGACCCCTACAGGAAATGTCTATTGGATTTTAAAATCCAGTTATAGAATGAAAATGAAATTAGCTTTAGAGCACTGGGGTAGAAAAAAGAGGCTTCTAAAAGTTGCTTGGCAAAGAATAATGTGCATGTTTGGAATACAGTCTAACTTGTCTGCCTTTAATTGTGTTTAAATATAAGGGAATATGTAGATGCACGTCAGTTTATGATGTTAATGAACTGGGATCCTTGGATAATCCTAAAGGAATATGGACCTGAGATAGTTTTGCTTTTCATTTTATTTCAAAAGTTGAAAATGCAAAAATAAATAAAATCACCTTACTATATACACTAACTCCTGACGCTTCTTAAAGACACAACAGAGGGATTTAAGTAGGTGAGAAAATTAGGATGAGGACATCTTATAGTATTTTTTACCCCTAAGCTATTTTTGTTAATTAAAGAAAAGTAAAGTGTTTTTTTTTGTTTTTTTTTTTTTTTTTTGAGGTAGAGAGAACCTTAAAAACCAAATGGTGGGGGCCGGTGAGATGGCTCAGCGGCATAAACGCCTGCTGGCAAGCACGAGGTCCTGAGTTTGACCTCCGGCACCCACATAAACAAAACAAAACAAAACAAAACACCAAATGGTGACAACCACTAACGTTCTCCACGCAGAACGTGAGAACTGAGAAAAATCTGAGAAAAAGTCCTTCAAGAGTTTCCCTAATGAAGTACTCCTGTGGTCTGAAGAAGAATTTTAAATCAGCCACTAGCATCTCTTCAAGTCTTTTCCACAAAGCGTAATATTTCCCAGAGTTCAAATTGCTAAAGCAAAAGTGATTAAAAAGCTCACATTTATTAGAAAATGTGCAGGTCCTTGGTCGGAGCACTTCCAATGTGTTAGGACCCCTGGCGGGCTTGTCGGCTGCTTACTTTGACGGCTCATAGACCTCGCCTTAGGAAACTGTGTCCTAGTCTCTTCCCTACAGTTAGAAAAATATAATTTGTGGCTGTTTTACAGTGACTTCCACCCCCCTAGGTGGTCCCAGTGCCCCGACCCTAAGCCTAGCCCACTGTCCCTCTCCAGGGGTCTTTTCTCTTTGCTACCTGATGCTTTTCTCCAAAATGATTTTGGTTTCTGTCAAAATGCTTCCCAAAGTGTTCACCCAGGACAAACAATGCTCCCTCCCTTCCTTTCACAGAGTTCTGTACAGTCATTTCCACCTATGAAATTAGAATCAAGTGTGATCCACTTATTGCACGAAACTGCCCGGTTACAGGCTTGGGCCAGCGACCTTGCTGATGACTGCTGCTGACTCCTCAGGGGCTGCCGGTGACAGAGAGGAGGTGAGCGGATCTGGTTGCCGTCCACGTGTCTTAGCTCTGGCTCCATCCTCACAGCCCCAGGGACTGCGCCCCAGTAGATTCCTAGCGTGACTCCACTTCCCAGAGCTACAACATTACCCAGAGTTGGACCATAGTGCCAGAAATTTCAGGTTAAGTCTGGATGGAAGTGGTTGCACCCAAAATTCTGAGGGGACTGATTTTTTTCTTAGTTAATGTGATTTAACTGCAGTTTGTTCAACTTCTTGTAAAACTTAGCTCCATCAATGGAAGCAAAGGCTTAATAATCACACACATCCTGAAAGCAAGCACAGGAATTCTAAGAATGACCCTTACACAACCAAATTTGTAACTTTCCAGCAGAATTATTTAAAAAAAATTTTTTTTAATATTTTATTAGTACATGTTTGCATTTCATGCAGTTTACAGTCATCTTGGGGAGTGGTCACATGTGCATACCACAGCTTGTTTCTTTTTTTTTTTAATCCCCTTCCCCTTCCCTCCCCCTCCCTCCTCCAATTCCTCTATCCCATTTTTCATTCTTATTGTATTATTAATCTTGGCTCATGTTATGGCATATAATGTTTACATTAATTGAGCAGAATTATTTTAAAACTTACTTTTCTCTAGCAAGCAAGGTCACACCTTGGTTACAAATCATACTGAGAGCCAGGGAGAGCAGGGAGAAGTGTGATCATCAAACTCTATTCTGTCCTATTTTCTCCATGAAATATTTCATCAATCAATGATAAAAGATAAGATCAACTTCTCTGAGTCTTCTCTCGTGCTCTGTCTCTCACTGTCTCTCTGTCTCTCTGCCTCTCTCTGTCTCTCTGTCTCTCTCTCTTTCTATCTCTCTATGTCTCTCTCTGTCTCTCTCTCTCTCTGGCATTTCTGGAGATTGAACCCAGGGCCTTTGCACTGAACTACATTGATGGGGATTCACAAAATTGCCCAAGCTAGGCTGGAACTTGCAACCCCCCTGCCTCACTCTCCCAGAGTGCTGGGATTAAGGTGTGTATCATCACACCCATCTTTAGTTTCCTCCTTTGTGAAGTCTAAAGAAGGTAAAAAGCCAAAATAACAAGAAAGAATGGGATATAAAAGAGAAGAAAACTAGAAGAAGAACAATATAAGCCCAACCTCAAAGTGAGATAAAGCCACACTTTCAAATACTGAAAAACTCCTTTAAAAATTCAATTCTGTTTTTCAGTTTCTAGATAAGGAATCAAGGAATAACACTCATTTTGAATTATTTCTTAAATTGATAATTTAAAAGTCAGTTTCTATCTGGCAGGATTTTCTTTATTACTGGTGGGGATTGAATGTGGGTCTTACAAATGTTGGGCAAGCTCTCTACCACTGGGCCCAGCCCCTGCGTCAGGAAAAATTTAATGTTTATAAGTGCCTGAATAATTGACAAGGTAGAACAAAAACTTTTCTCATATGCTTTCATTGTTTATAGGACAATGATACAAATGAAAAATACATGGAAGATTTAGTGCTATGTGTAGCTTTGAGTAAGACCTCTAAACCTTTCTGGGCCTCAGTTTCTCCATCAGCAAATAGGGTTGTAAAGAGGGTGTAGCAGTCTCTACATTTCCTTCCAGTTCTAAGAGTCAACAAAGTAAGATCTGCAACATGTAATGATTAGGATCCACAAAATATTTCCTGCATGTTTTCCAGTCCTTACCATAACAATATGTATTATTAGTTTTTCAGAAAACTTGAAGTCCACTTGTGACATTTTTGGTTTCTTAAGTATAGTTACTCTAAGGTACAGCACTAACCTAAATTTTATGGTCTATTCAGTAGCTTGGCTGACCTTTGAGCTTTACCACTGGACTGTACTGAATTCCCCCAACGCATCATTAGTACAACCGTGGGGATTTCCCCCACTGATGGCGCCATACTTGTACCCAAGGTGATGTCTGGGCTTTCTGTGGCCAGCAATTGAAATTTTCAGCAGTGACACATTTCATCCTATTATCCAAATATGCAGATAGGCTGAAAATACATTAAACGGAGTATCCACAGAAGACTGGATATGGCTGCAAAAAAGGCAATTTTGGACAATTCAAGATCTACAGCCAGGTCACAACTTTTTCATGGCTTCACTAAGGGAGAGCTCGCATGACGCGAGAGAAATCAGTGTGAGCCGTACGGAAGTACATTACATCGTGACACGAGAAGCGTAAATCATGTGTGTATGAGAATCATAGGCCCTACGCTTTAGAGAGAGTTGTACAATTGACAATCAAATGGAGCTTAAAGGGAATTACGAGGTTTTCAACTAAAGTCTTGAAATAAAGAAAGTAATATTTTACAGCAAAAAATTGCAAATGTCAAGTTTAAATCATAAGACTTTGCACCACTGAGCTACTAGCTAGTTCTATAGCTTCTTCAGTCCTTAACACAGGGAAAGACCAACTTTCATGCTCAATAAAACTTAAGAACTTTAGCAATACATTTAGGAACATAATTCATGTATTTGTGACTTTTTCCTTCCCTAAATGGCTAATTGTAGAAGAAAAATGAGTGAGCACAAGAACTTCTTGGAATGTAACCTATTCCTCCATTTGCTTTGGACCCTGATGAGTTCTTGGGTTTTAAAAATAGGGCTGCCACCAGTTTGGTCATTTGGCAAACAGGGTCCCTGGGAATATGGAAAGCTGTCCTCCCTCTCCCGGGAAACCCCGAGGCCAACTGACCTCCCAGGCAGCCAACCAACTACCAGTCCCCGCGAAAAGCTGGAACCCAGCTGCCCAATTCGGTCGCTCTCGTCCAAAGCCAGACAGGTGGCAACGCAGACTGAAGCCGTTGTTGTGGGAATGAATTGATTCACAAACAGGGTTATTAAATTTTATATGGCGACAGGTGAAAGTCGCAAGATCCTGGAGAGAAAGACCCGATTCACATAAATTTGTCTTAATAGCTGTGAATTCGGGAGCATAAAGCAGAAAAAAATTAATGGGAAGGCACTGCCCCTCCTCCTCCGGCGCCCGGTGCTCTGCGCGCGCGGTGCCCACGCGTGGTCCCGCTGCCGGCTCCGGGCGGCCGTGGGGCGCGCGCTGACCACGGCCGTCTTGACGTATAAACTCCAATAGGGCCGCGAGTCTCCGCGAGTGGACACTGCCACCAGCGGCTCCGACACCGGGTTATTTGTCGTTGCTGTCCGCTGTCCCTGTTTGCACATTAATCCAGTGACAATTAGGTGTCAGCGCGCGTTGTTTCTGCTTAGCTGATAGCCTTGGGCTCTGCGCTTGGAGCCCTAATCAGGAGTGTAAACTCTGCTATATTTCAATTTGGAGAAGCGCTCTTCCGCTAAGAGGCCCCTGGCACTGCGATAAATAAAACGCCTATTTACTCTATTGCCACGCTTAGACGTCTAATGCACTTACTACCAGCCCCCTAATCATAGCCTCCAGTTAAAACCGCCTATAAATCACTCCGCCCTCGGCCTGCGCATTAGCGAGGCCATTTCCCCCAAACCCCACAATGAGCACTGTTTCCTTTTCTCGTTAGTCAAAAGCTGGCTGATTTTTATTAGGTTAAAGACGAGTTCACAGATGGTAAATCGTGTGCAGAGAAATGAGCTGCAGAGTGGCCCCGAGGCCGCGCGCCGGGTCGAACCGGGACCGGGACCCGGCCTCCTCCTCCGGAACCGCGGCCCCTGGGGGCGCCCGAGCCGGCTGCCCGGCCGCGCTCCTTCCCTTTCAATCCCCCGATCTCAGGTGGAATTAGGGGGATTAAAGCGGCGGGTAAATGAGGCGAGTGTGCAAAATGACTCCTTTCTGAACCAAACGGCGCGCTCCGTGCTGGGGAAATGAGATGCACATTTAAATCCCATCCATCCACCGCCTGCGGCCGCCGCCGTGTACCTGCCTACTTAGCCCAAGGGTTAATTAATTGAGGCTTCAGTGCACTATTGCGAGAGCATTATTGCATTTGATACTCTACATCTGTGATTTAAAACTCTTTCAGTCCCTTGTCAGCGAGGGAGGGTTTTTAACTAGGAAATTAGCATTCAGATAAGGGAACGCTCTATTTGCTTCTGAAAGGAAGGAAATATTAAGGATGCTGGTGCACAAGCCAGGCTGTCATCTCCTGTCCCATCCTGGAGGAGCGAGGCCCGGCTCCCCCGGGAGCGGCCAGGCCCGGCCTCCTGCTGGGGACGCGGCGAGGGCGGCGGAGGCCCGGGGCCCACTCCTCCCGCAGCCTCCGACCTGCTGGGCATTTACCTCTGCCAAGTCAGGAATGTGTTTTCTCCGCACTTCTCAGGAGCTGATTCTTGACATGCATTGCCACGCTACCTCAAGCGCTGGCTTTCTGACTTCCCCCGCGGGGTTCAGGTGGAGGGAGAGACCCAGTTTCGTAGGAAGGATGAGAGATAAACATCCCAACAGAATTCTAATAACACCGCCACCAATGCAGGGGGGACGCTGCTGTTAACCATTATTACCCTTATTTTAGCATTGGGATTCAAGGGCTGAAACACTAGCAGATACAAAGAAGTACAAAAATTAGTGGTTGACAAACGAACATTCAGGATCAGAAACCGAGTTAGAATCCTGTAACCTAATAATCATGCTGTGATGTCAGATGTAGACATCGTTTGCATGCAAAATGGGTAGAGTTTAAATTCTGGGCTCTCAGGTAAAAAGCTTTTTAAAAAAAAGAAACAAAAACAACAAAGCTTTTGGCACTTATCACAAAATGAACAGTGAGTTTCCTCAGGGCCAGGGGAATTTGGAAGGCTCTGGATCCTTCAGCACCAAAACACGGCCAAGTGAAGGAGGTGGGACTTTCTCTCTACTGGACCACCGGCTTCTCACCTAACTGACGCCTCTCCCTCCGTGGGATTTCACCCAAGTCAACAATCTGGTTGAATAAACTTCTCTGGAATTTCCATTCATCGAGCAGACGATTGGGAGCTGGCTTTGATGGTGTGTGTGCATATGGGCACCAACATGTGCATATAAGAGTGTTTGTAACATCAATTCTATATTTTCTTCTAAAAGTGACCATTTAGGTACTTATTACTAAATGATTACCAGTAAGCCTTCCTTGCAAACGCTCATCATACATACTTTGGTCAGACTCCACTTTCTACATCTTCTCAGTGGCATTTAAATAAAAAAGGAATCAGAAAAAGCTGGCAAAATAACAAGAAGTAATACCTGGACGGGGCATTTGCAGTGTTTGCCTTATGATTTCTTTGTATTCCCAATTCCTTGAGTCACGGTGCCAATTTAGAAGTTGCTTTTGTCCATTTTGTTCCTAGCGGCCCACTAGCCTAACCTTGTTATGTTCGTTCATGTGTTACATTCAACTGTTTCCCAATACATCCGGTCTATACGGCATGTCTCATTGGTGGCAGTCACTTTTCTGCTGCCACATGCAGAGAAACCATATATTTTCCATTATTTTAAACCTGTTTGATATCATCCTTTGGAAGTAGGAAAATTAGAACTTGGTTTTCTGTTTGCTTTGCACCGTATTTTTCCTACATTGCTCACACTGGTTCATTACACGAAGGCTTTTTCCCGGGACCCCTGGGTGGCCTACATCGGGGTCTTCAAAATAGAAGAGCACCGCAGGAAAAGCATATAGCATTTCGGAAGAAAAGAAATGCACACGTAACTCAATAACGTCTGAAAATGGATAAAATGAAACGGTGGAATTCCGAATCCATGTACTCGACAACTATGCTGTGGGGACATTCAGTGGTGTCAATCTCCTGAAACTATTCTGCTTTCAAAACAGAAGGAGAGACCTGCACATCTGGAGTGGCTCATAGGACCAATGGATGCCACTTGGTATCTGGAAAGAAACATGGGGCTATGTGTGGAATGGTTTGTTACAATGCTTAATTCAAGCATCTTTCCTTAGGGTGGAACCAGCAATCGTACACCCTGAAACAAACCCTGTCCAAAATAAAAATACAATAAGACTGAAGACGAAAGTGAACTTCCTACTAAGAAACGGGCACCCAGACAATTTTTGTTCATGAGGAAAAGATTTTAATATCAAGGCCACAGAGCACAAAATCAGCCACAAGTATTTCTCTAATGTACAAATCCATTCCTTACATCGCACCCAAGTCCCTTCTGAGGGCAGCCAGAACTTTCCCTACTCATTCACGAACATGGAGCTACCTAGAGGACACGCTCAGCTTTCCAGGTGCTAGGGTCCTAGGAAAAACAGAATGCTGGTAGCTCTGGACGTAACAAGGAGGTGTCTCATCTGGTGTCCACTGCTGCTTGTCCCTTAGCCACACAATAACCACAGACTGCAGAGTAACTTGGTGGGGCAACCAGTGAGACCCACCACGACTCAGGGAACCGTTCCAAATCCCTGAAATGAGGCTTCACTGTGCCGAAGAAAACAGCTGAAGAGTGGGCCATAACCTAGGATTGAAGGGTCTTAAGCGGACCACTAAGGCATTTACTGAGATTTGGCCTGTGGAGGTGTCGAGGGGCAGCAAGGAGAGAGGACAGCTAGGAGGCCATCTGGCACTCCAGATTCTTCAGAGGCCATTTGAGCAAAACCAGAGCAAGAAATCTCTTCACTGAGATCTGTTTAGCAATATGACAAGATAATTTTTAAAAATTAGTCTGTCCTTTTATTTAATCCATGAATTAATTAATTTTGTACTGGGGATTGAACCCAGGGCCTTCACACTGAGTTACAGCCCCAGCCCTTGTTAATCTTTTTAAAAATTTTGAGACAGGGTCTCACTAAGTTGCCCAGTGTCTTTCTTTTATAGGAACACAACAGAGGTTTTTCTTGTTTGTTGTGGATTTTTTGGTCTTGGCTTTTGTTTCTGATGGAATTTAATTCTCATGAAGGAAGCCAAAGGTTAGCTTGGATAGCTGGAAATGCTAGTCTTTACCTCACCAAAGGGCTGGCTTTGAAGTGGGTTTGCCACACAAAGGAACAAGGGCCTTGCCTGCTAGAGAGTCTGTTCTGTGAACTTCTCCCTGGCTCCTCTTAGCACGGAATATACCAGGTAAGACTGCAATTTTTTTGCTACCCCAAGGATGCCAACGTGTCCCTCTTCTGCTAACTGGACTTCCCCAGTTCAGAACCTGAAGTGTGGATTAGGGGTCCCAATTCATTTCTCCATTACATAGGTAGAAGGCCAATAATTCCTTTGTGTTCCTAGGGTGCAGATACAAAAGAGGCAGGTCATTTCCAAAAGATCCATTAGTAAAAGCCAGAGGAAGAGAAATCTGAGAGCCACTTTGAATTACCTCTGGGATTCGGTGGTACAGAAATAAAAAATAACACAAAGATTAATTGATGAGTAAGTATATAATTTTCCAGGTAGCAAAAGAACCCCATAATGAAAGGTTTTAAAATACTGTTTTTGAAATGAGGGGGGTGCGATCTTACTTTGGTAAACCAAATAAGTTGAGGTGATTTAATTCAAAGTGATTTTTTTTCAGGGGGAGAGGGTCAACTATTTGCTTTAAAAGAGGGGTTTGAGGGTATAGCTCAGTAGTAGAACAGTTGCCTAGAGTAGCAAAATAATAATAATAATAATAATAAAAATATAAAAGATTAAATTGAAAAGTGCCAGATTCTTAATGGAAAAGAAGAAAGCAGCCTTTCAATTAATAGTTTTCTTTTTCTTAGTAAGGGAAAAAAAGACTCACAGTGGTGCTGTGGCTGAGGCACTCGTAACACAGCAGCAGTCGTCTTGGGGCGTCGGGGACCCCCACCTTCTTAGAGCCAGGACAGTGGGAAGGAGTTGATTTCACCAGCCACACCCCCAAAGTTGGCCCTGTTAGCAAGCGTAATAGGACTTTTTCAGTTTCATAAAATATCTTGATAACTGGAAAGTGCCAGTTAGTGGTTACCTGTTCCAACTATGAATTTCACGGAGATTAATATATCCCCTTTCGGTTCCTTAAGAGTCTATCAGGAGGCCTCCCCTAGTCTTGGGTGTTTTACAATCTCTGTGGGGGCGAAGCTCAACTGAAACCACCATTCAACAGACTGACTGTCATCTTCATCTTCTTCTGGCATAAAAATACATATTTTTCCCCATAATAAAGATTTTTTATAATAGCAATAAAGTAACTCCAGAGAACATGGTTGTCTTGAGATAGCTTAACTGTGTCTGGTTCCTCATAATGCCCTGGGGAGACAGCAGCCCATAATACTCCCTTTCGCTGCCATGTCTTTGCTTAATTAACGAATAAAGCCAAAAGGTCAATGCTGGAGAAAAGTGTAAATCTTCAAAACTTTTCATTCTTGACCCAAACTCTGTGTCATAAAACCTCAGTTATTTCCGGAACAAGCAGTACATGCGCCCAGTCAGCAAGGAGACACAGGAATACACATTATATTTTTAAAATATGCTTCTGACACTATGAAAATAAATTCCTAACCTCTGGACTTAGAATTATGATTTTGCCTTTTTAGAGACAGACCCTCGCAAACCATCTGCCAATCCCCACGGGCTGGAAAGAATTAAGCACGGGAGCCAGCTCCTTGGGCAAACCTCACTCGCCCCTGTATTTCAGGGGGTTGGTGTCTCGATGGATGCTAACACAGCTGGGAGGTGAGAAAGCAAGGAGTGTGTGTGTGTGTTGTAGAGAGGAAAAGTGAATATGTATAGTCGTCTCTACGGCTTGTGCATTACTTCACTGCTGCTGCAAATGCGAAATATGATTTCAGCTCCAATCGTTTTATTAGATCACTGATTACTGTCTGTCATAATGAGCAAGGTGGTTTGGACACCAGCTTAGTTTACTGGAGCTGCTTTCATTTGCAATGGAGGTTTACAGACGATAACACAGGCGCCCCACTCAAAATACATGCTTCTGACCAATGATACTCATTTTAAATGGGAGAGAGCCCCTACACTGATTCGTTAGAGCTGGTAGAGTACAATAATAAATATGACTTGTCTTCAAGAAATAGAACCATTCATGGCTGTGCTAATTGGACAAAAAGTGTTATTCCATTATGGAACTAATTATATGTCATCTGCTTCTCAGATGAATAAATGGACAGACAGATGCTATGTTAATCAATTAATGTTGTGATAGATCAATCAATTGATCTGGACCTACATAATATGCATTTATGGAAGAAAAAAATGATTTATTTATTTTTCTAGCAAATAAGAGAATCTAAATGTGACTATTCTATAAATGGGAACGGATGATGAGCCAAGCGCCGCCATTGTAATCCTGCTGTGAAAAAGAAAATTCATCCTTCTTTTGCTTACATATTCAGCAGACATTATGGCTCAATAAAAATGGGATGTTTAAATATTTGATAAACACGGTAGAGCAATGCACTGCTAAAACTGCTAGAGTAGCCTGGCAGACTCTCATGAAAACATAAATTTGCCCTGCATATAAATGGAAGTATTTTGTAATTCTGGTCTTAAAATTCTCTCTCTCTCTCTGTGTCTCTCTCCTCTTCCTCACTTTTTTCCTTTGCAATTGTTATCTGGTAGGGCCCAGGATGAGATTTAAACTGTGCAAACTGCCGGCTTCTGACAGAGCGAAGGATCTCACGCTAGTGCCCAGACATGTGCAGGCTTCGCTTGGCCATCGTCCAGCGCGAGCCCCTCAGGCTCTGCTGACTTCACACCCAGGCGCTTACACCAAACCGGAAGCGAACGTGCGAGCTCGTTGCTGACCCGGAAGCGCCTCGTGTTGACCTCTACCGTCTCCCACCGTGGAGTCCTGCCCTCCCACGACCCAAGGGGAAACTCCCGTGGCGCTGGGCTGGGGAGGCCCCCTCTTGTCACACGGAGTTTAAGCTGGGCAGAGAGAAGTGGCATCTGCTAGACAGAGGGATGCCGAAGAGGGGGGCTCCCGGCTGTCCTCCCGGCTGCCAAAGGCCAGCTATTTATCTAGATGGCTCTGGACTTCAAGCACAGACTAGAAAAGCAAAGACCCAAAAGGCACAATTTTCCTGAGAGGTAGGGGCGTGCGTGCGTGCGTGCGTGCATTCTAACAGTTGTTGCGCCGGGCCCCCTTCGTGATGCTGAGGGCCTGTGTGCTTCTAAACTCTACAGTCAGCAAAGCCAGGGGATTCACACAGGCGAACGAGGGGCCCGGAAGCCCCCGCAGGTGTAGCAACGCGCTGACCCGCGAGTGGGAGCAGAAGGCGCTGCCCGCAGCAGGGCGCCTCCGAGGTGGGGCGTCGATGACGCCAGGGGCAGCGGGCCGGGTCCACCTCTCTGCCTGAACCGGGTGGGCGGAGCGGGAGCCAAGCGCGGGGGGAACGGCGGGGGGGGGGAGGGGAGGCGTGGCTCACACTGGTTTAAAAAAATTTTGATTAGTACATATTTGCCACACATAGTGGTCACTTCATCGCAGGGAATTTGTACCTCTGCGTAAGTCTTCATGCTTTTTTCCCCATTCCCCTTCTCCCTTCAATCCTTCTTCCCCTCCCCGCTTACAGAAGCTTTGTTGCCATTTTTTTCTTCCGGCGTTTTTAGTCCCTTTTGCCTTCCTTCCCTCGCCCCTCCCTTGTTCCCCTTCCCATTTGGACGTGTTCTTCCTACTTCCCAGTACCTACCCTCCATTTTCCTCCTTACTTTCCCTTTGGGTATCTCACAAAAGAGAAACAAGGCAGTACTTAAACTTGTGTGTCTTACTTATTTCACTTAAAATTATGGTCTCAAGGTGCATCCATTTACCTACAAATGACTCGTTTATCCTTCTTTATGGCAGAGCAGGACTCCATGGTATATAAATACCACATTTCCTTTATCCACTCATCTGTGGATGGGCATATGGGTTGTTTCCAACATTTAGCTATTATAAATTGTGCTGCTATAAACATGGGTGTGCACATATCGCTGTGGTATGATATTTTTAACTCTTTCAGGAAGATGCCTAGAAGGGGAATAGCTGGGTCAAATGGAACCTCTAGTTTTAGTTTTTTGAGGTGTCTCCTTGCTGATTCCTATAATGGTTGCACCAATTTATACTCCCACCAACAGCCCCACCAACATTTGTTTCTGGTTGATCTCTTTTTTTTTTTTTTTTTTAAAGAAAAAACAATAAAAACGATGATACAGAATTTCAAAACAAGATAATAGGAGATTAACAATGGTTAATATATTGCGTATTGTTATCTTCAAAGTAGTTACTCAGATTACAAGACACAGGCAAGAAAAATTGGTCAGACAATGCAAGCACAAACCATTCTTTTCAATGAACTAATAGAGATCAGTAGTATAATTATCTATCTTATGTGTGTATATATTATTTTCCCTTCTTTCTTTTCTCCTTTCCCCCATTCCACTTGTTCTTTCCTTTTGAGCAGTTTCTTCCCCTTTCACTTTCACAATATCTATTGTACATTTTGGATCTTATTTACTCTTTCATTTTTTTACAATAGGGAGACAATACGATGTTTACACATGTGAGTCTGATTTATTTCACTTATGAGTATGGTCTCAAGTTGCATCCATTTACCTATAAAAGCCTTGAGTTTATCCTTCTTTATACCTGAGTAGTACTCCATTGTATAAAAATACCACATCTTTTTCATCCATTCCTCAGTTGATGGGCATTTGGGTTGTTTCCAAGATTTAGCTATTACAAACTGTGCTGCTATAAACATGGGTGCACATATATTGCTGTGTTGTGATGTTTTCAATTCTTCTGGGAAAATACTCAGAAGGGAAATAGCTGGGTCGAAAGGGACCTCCAATCCTAGTTTTCTGAGGAATCTGCACACTGATTTCCACAGTGGTTGTACCAGTCTACACTCTCACCAACAGTGGAGAAGGGTTCCCTTTCCCCCACAGCCCTCCAGCATTTGTTATCGGTTGATTTCTTGATGATAGCCATTATTTCTGGAGTGAGATGAAATCTCAGTGTTGTAATTTGCATTTCTCAAATGACCAGTGATGTTGCACATTTTTCATATATTTATTTGCCATTTGTATTTCTTCATCTGAGAAGTGCTTATTCATCTCAGATGCCCATTTTTGGATTGGGTCTTTGAATTTTGGAGGGTCTGATTTATTTCAATTCTTTATATGTTCTAGATAGAAGTCCTTTGTCTGAGGGACAGTGGGCTAAAATTTTTTCCCATTGTGTGGGTTGTCGTTGCACTCTGTTGGTGATTTGCTGCACATAAGCTTTTTAATAAAATGAGATCCCAGCTGTTGGTTCTTTGAAGTACTTCTCGTGCGGTTTGTGTTTTGTTCATGAACTCTCTGCCTACCCTTATGTCTACAAGATTACTACCTACTTTCTCTTCCAGTAGATTTAGTGTTTCTGTTTTAATATTTAGATCTTTGATCCATTTTGACTTTAGTTTAGTGCATGGTGATAGACATGGGTCTAGTTTTAGTCTTCGGCATGCAGACAGCCAGTTTTTCCAGCACTATTTTTTACAGAGGCTATCTTTCGTCCAGTGAACATGTTTGGCCTCTGTCAAAGATAAGGTGTCTGAGTGTGTTTGGAGTTATGTCTGCATCTTCTATTCTGTTCCACTGATCCTCAGGTGTGTTTTTTTGCCAGTACCATGCTGATTTTATCACAGTAGCTTTGTAGCATAATTTCAAGTCGGAGACTGTGATGCCTCCTGCCTTGCCATTGTTGCCCAGGATTGCGTTTGCTATTCTAGGTCTCTTCTGTTTCCAAATGAATTTTAGGAATGTTTTCTCTAGATATCTGAGGTATGCTAATGGTATTTTGATCAGGATTGCATTAAATCTGTATAACAGTTTTGGGCGTATGGCCATTTTCACTATGTTGGTTCTTCCTACCCAAGAGCTTTCCATTTTCTGGTATCCTCTTTGATCTCCTTTTTCAGAGTACTGTAATTTTCAATATGTAGATCTTTTACTTCCTTTGTTAGCTTGATTCCTAAGTATTTCATACTTTTAGATGCTATTGTGAAGGGTGTTGTTTACCTAATTTCTCTCTCAGTGGGTTTGTTGCTTGTGTACAGGAATGCTATTGATATTTGAGTGTTGACTTTGTATCCAGCTATGCTGCTGAACTTGCTTATTAATTCTAGTAGTCTTTTGGTGGAGTTTTTGGGGTCTTCTATGTATAGTATCATGTCATCTGCAAATAATGATAGTTTAACTTCTTCCTTTCCTATCCTTATTCCTTTTAGTTCTCTCTCTTGTCTAATAGCTCTGGCTAATGTTTCCAGAATTATATTGAATAGGAGTGGTGATAGTAGACATCCTTGTGTTGTTCCTGATTTTAGAGTGAAAGCTTTCAGTTTTTGTCCATTTAGTATGAAGTTGGCTGTTGGTTTGTCATAGATGGCTTTTATTAGATTGAGGTAGAGAACATATATTCTGATTTTCTGTAGGGTTTTTATCATAAATGAGTGTTGGATTTTATCAAATGCTTTTTCTCCATCTATTGAGATGATCATGTGATTTTTGTCTTTGGCTCTGTTGATACGGTGTATTACATTTATTGATTTGCATATGTTGAACCATCCCTGCATTCCTGGGATGAATCCCACTTGGTCATGGTGTATAATCTTCTTGATGATTCGCTGCATTCTGTTTGCTAGTATTTTACTGAGAATTTTTGCATCTATGTTCATTAGGGAGATTGGCCTGTAGTTCTCTTTCTTGGTTGGGTCTTTCTCTGGTTTTGGTATCAGGGTAATACTTGCCTCCAGGAATGAGTTAGGGAGAATTGCTTCCTTTTCAATTTCATTAAAGAGTTTGAGGAGTATTGGCATTAAATCTTCTCTAAATTTCTTGTAGAATTCAGCCATGAATCCATCAGGACCTGGGCTTTTCTTTGTTGGTGAGTTTTTAATATTTTTTTCAATTTCATTAACTGATATTGGTTTATTTAGGATTTTTATATCTTCTTGATTTAGCTTTGGTAATTCATACGTTTCTAGAAATCTGTCCATTTCTTCTGTGTTTTCCATCCCATGTGAGTGAAGATTTTTGAAGTAGGTATTGATGATCTTCTGAATTTCCACAGGATCTGCAGTGATTTCAGCCTTTTCATTCCTCATTGCATGAGTTTTTTCTTTCCTTTTTTTAATAAGGTTGGCTAGGCATTTATCAATTTTGTTTATTCTTTCAAAGAACCAAATCGTCGATTCATTAATTCTTTGTATTGTTTTCTTAGTCTCAATTGCATTAATTTCTGCTCTGATCTTTTTAATTTCCTCCCTTGTATGGGCTTTGGGCTTGACTTGCTCTTCTTTTTCTAGAAGCTTGAGGTGCAGCATTAGGTTGTTTATTTGTGCTCGTTCTGTTTTCCTGATGTGAAAATTCACCACTATAAATTTCCCTCTTAGGACTGCTTTCATTGAGTCCCACAGGTTCCAGTATGTTGTATTTGCATTTTTGTTTGACTGTAAATATTGTTTAATTTCTTCTTTAATTTCATCTGTTAACCATCATTTGTTTAGGAGGGTGTTATTTAATTTCCTTGTGTTTATGGAGTTTCTGTGGTTTCTTTTGCCATTAATTTCCAGTTTCACTGCACTATGGTCAGATAATACGCATGGGATAATTTCAGTTCCTTTGCATTTACTCAAGCATGTTCTATGAGCTACTATATGGTCTATTTTAGAGAACGTCCTGTGTGCAGCTGAGAAGAATGTGTATTCTGATGTTGGGTGGAACATCTGTAAACGTCTAGTAAGTCCATTTGCTCACAGGTTTGATTCAGTTCTGATATTTCTTTGCTGATTTTTTTGTCTAGTTAATCTCTCTCTTTGTGACAATGGGGTATTAAGGTCTGTTACAATTGTGTTAGTGCTCATTTGGTTTTTAATGTCTATTAATAATTGTCTTATATAGTTGAATGCTCCCATATTTGGTGCATACATATTTATGATTGTTATCTCTTCCTCTTGAAGTTTTCCCCTAACAAGTATGTAATGACCTTCTTTATCTCTTTTGATCATTTTTGGTTTGAAGTTCACATTGTCTGCTAACAGAATAGCTACCCTTGCTTTTTTCTGTGTTCTTGTTCATGGAGTATTGTTTTCCACCCTTTGACCTTCAGTCTATAAGTTTCTTTTTGAGTTAAATGTGTTTCTTGTATAGAGCATATTGTTAGATCTTATTACTTTTTTCTTTTTTTTTTTTTTTGGTGGGTACTGGGGGTCGACCTGAGGACCTCGTGCACCAGCAGGCGCCTGTGCTGCTGAGCGATATCACCGGCCCTTTTTTCGTATGAGGGTTCTGGGAGTTGAACTCAGGCCCTCACGCTTGCCAGGCAGGCGCTTAAGTCACTGAGCCATCTCACTGGCCCCTAGATCTTGTTTCTTGATCCATTCTGCCAGTCTGTTTCTTTTGACTGGTGAATTGAGGCCATTTACATTGATGGTTATAACTGGTATGTATTGGCTTATCTTTGTCATGTTATTTTCCTGTTGTTGGTTTGCTGCTTTTCCCCTCTGTTTAATTGCTTGCCCTCTCTGGTAGTTTCTTTCTAATGTTGTTCTTGGAATTGTTGTCATTTTTGTCTCTGTCTAGAATATCTTTCAGTACTTTTTTTCTTTTTCATGGTATCTTATTTCTCCATGAATTTTGAAAGATAGTTTTGCAGGGTACATTGATCTGGGTTGGAGGTTATTTTCTTTTAGGGCTTGAAATACTTCAGTCCAAGCTCTCCTTGACTTGAGGGTTTGTGTTGAGAAGTTTGCTGTGATTCTGATTGGCTTTCCTTTAGAGCTGATTTGTTTCTTTTCTCTAACAGCTTTTAATATTCTGTTCTTGTGTTGGATTTCTGGAATCTTGACATTATATGCTTTGGTGTAGACCTTTTATGATCATGGCTAATTGGAGTTCTATATCCCTCACTTATCTGTATATCAAATTCTTTTTCTGTGCTTGGGAACTTTTCTGCTGTTTCTTCTGTGAAGAAGTTTTTTATGTAGTTTGCATTATCTCCTGCTTTTTCTCTGACTCTGATCAGTCTTATGTCATCTTCTTTGCATCATTTACGAGATGTTGGATTGATTTTCATGGTCCCTTGCTTAAGAAATCTTTCTTTTCGTGTTTGCTAACCACGATCCTGTCTTCTATATCTGATATTCTGTTCTCACATTGGCTCATTCTGCTGCATACACTTTCAGTAGAATTTTTAATTTCCAGGATATCTGTTTGAATCTGTTTTATGTAATCCAGTTCTTTCCTATGTTGGAATTCATGATTTCCACTATTTTTCTAAGCTCCTCTATTTTTTTTATCTGTATCTACTCTAGACTCACTAACCAAGTCTTTCATTATGGTCATCATCTCTTTCGTTATCTGTGTCATTATTATTTTTTTTTTCTAGAGACTCATTCGTCTGCTTTGTTACTTGTGCTGCTACCATTTCAGAAAGTTTAGCAGGGCGGCTTTTGATTTTTTTCCACCTCAGTGCCCCCTGGAGGTCTAGGGTTGCATCTTGCTTCTGTGTTGTCTCATTTTTTTCTTTTTTGTTTTGTTTCATTTATTTATTTTCTGCATTGATGCTTGTAAGCTGCTTATGGTAGGTAGTTTTATTACCAGACCACTTTAGGAAATGACTATTTTCAGAGATGTCTTCTAGGTATAGCTGGCTCTTGGTCTTTGAGTCTGTCCCAGGATCCTGCCTCTTCCCTTTATTAGGGATGAGAGGTTGCAGCCTGTTTGGCCAAGAACCCAGTTCGTTGGTACTGGACTATAGTATTGTTAATGTCCCCCAGACAAATCTAAGTATTGACATACAAGAAAGGTCAATTACTCACAGCAACTATGTCACCTTGTATAAAGTACAATCAGCAATAACAATAAAATCAAATACAGACTGAAAAATGACATACTGTGGTAGCTAATAATTTGCCACCTTTAACCATATGTATAAGATTTATGGTTGTATAACAAAATCTAAGACAAAACAGAAAATTATATACAGTAAATATCCAGTCAGTAAAGCAATTTTAGTCAGGTGTGGTGGTACAAACCTGTAATCCCAGCACTAGGGAGGCTGAGGCAGGAGGATTGCTATGAGTTTGAGGCCAGCCTGGGCTACAAACAACAACAACAACAATAAAAATGAACTGTACCTTAAGAGGAAAAATTTAAAAGGGAGAAGAGAAAAAAATAGAGAAATAAAAGAAGAAAAAGAGGTTAGAAGCAAGGCTGAAGAGAGAGGAAGATTACCCAAACTTCAGGGTACTGGTGAAGACAGGAGGGAAGGAGAGAATGAAAAAAACAAAAAAAGGGACAAAACAAAACAAAAAAACTGCAATGTTCACCCTCACAAAGAAACAAAAACCATCACAGAGGAAGAGAGAGAGAGAAAAACAACAAAAAAAAATGAACAAAAACTAAAAAAAAGGTTTCTCTGATTTCAAGCCTGTAGTTATCTTCTGGGGTCTACAGTTGTGTGGCAGTGTCCAACTTAAGGTGTAGCTCTGTTCTTGCTGGTAGACAAAGGAGGCAGGCAGAGCCCAGATCTGGGCTGGATAATCCTGGCAAGGTGGTGGTGGCCTTAGGGCGTGGTGTTGATGCTGGGACTTTCAAATCCTCGAAGTCCAGGCTGAACCTGACATCTGGTTCTGGGGTTGGGGCCTGAGCTGCTTACCTTATAACACTCTGGATGTCTCTTAGCCTGACCACTGCTCCCTGCCTGTGAACGTCTCCTGCGATTGCCCCTCACCCAGTCACTATGGGAGTTTAACCCTGGGAGTCCTGAGATGAAGCCAACCCGAGGCTGCTCGAGGCCCGGGCTCAGTTGGCCCCTCCCTAAGATGGCGTCTGACCAAGCACGCTGTCCAGAAGACACGGCGGTCACTTGGACTGGAGCCACTCGCCTCTGTTGTAGTGCACAGTGTCTGCTGCTCCGCTGCACTGGTGCATTTCTCCCTTAAGGCATCTGGAGCGGTCCACCCGCGCTGCGTCTGTAGAGTCCATCTTCCTTCCTCTCGCAGAGGCCAGGAGCTAGGGAGAAAGTGCTGGCTGCCCCTTCCTTTTTCTGCATTGTTCTCTGTCTCTTCAGTTTCTCTGGAGGCTCCAATTTTTCCTTCAGGTACTTCCTGCATCCCTGAGATCCACCTCTCTCTCTCTTTCCTCCCGCAAGTTGTTATTTTCCAGTGTTTGTATTCCGAATCTTGGAGACGCTGATTTATTGCCGCTTACTGCTCCACCATCTTCCTGTAAGTTGGATCACATTTTTTTTTTTTTTTTTTGTGGGTACCGGGGGTCGACCTCAGGACCTCGCGCACCAGCAGGCGCCCGTGCCGCTGAGCGATATCACCGGCCCTTTTTTCGTATGTGGGTTCCGGGAGTCGAACTCGGGCCCTCGCGCTTGCCGGGCAGGCGCTTAAGCCGCTGAGCCATCTCACCGGCCCTGAATCACATTTTAAAAAACTCAGATGATTCTTACACTGAAACCTAAGATGCTGATCTAAGCCATTGGGCCTCTCACTGAATGAGAGCAAGACTATCTCTTGCTATCTGCATTCCAGTTTTCATTTGTTACAGCTGCTGCGATACATATGCACGAATCTAATGGCTTCATACAAGATGAATGTGCCTAGAGGTCAGGCTCTGATTGGCCTGCAGTGTTGGCAGGGTCTCCCCTAAGGGACAATCTGTTTCTGGCCTCTTCCAGCTTCTAGGGCATCATCCCTTGCACTGCTTCGTTCAGGGACCCTTGCTGCACCCTCAAGCCAGTAGTGTAGCATCTTTTCTGACTCTGTCTCCTCTACTTCTGTCACATGGCCGTCTTCTAGTCTGTCAGATTTCTCTGCCTCCCTCAAAAAAGACACGCGTGATAACACTGACAGGGCCCACGATGATCTCCCTATCTCGAGCGCCTTAACTTAATCACACCTGTTGTCTCTTTTACCATACAAGGTGCATGCATAGGTCCAGGGATTGAAACATGGGTATCTTTGGGTGCCATTATTCAACCTATCATAACTAGTCTTCCTAATTGCTCTCTGAAAGTCATGATGATTGAGGTCTAATTTACATACAATAATCACTGTGATTGTTCGATGAGTCTTGACAAAAACACAGTTGTGTAACTACTGTCACAACCAATATATAGAATGTTTCCATTATTCAAAAAAATTCCCTCTGACTCTTTGTAGCGAACTGATTTCTGTCCCTATAATTTTGTTTTTTCCAGAATGTCATATAAATGGAATAATACAGTATGTAGTCTTTTGTTTCTGGCTTCTTTTAGTTATCATGTTGTTGTGTGTTGCTAACTCACTCCTTTTTTTTTAATTGCTGAAAGGGATTCCATGGTATGAGAAAATAACCATTTGTATATCCACTCACCAGTTAATAATATTTGGGTTGTTTCCTGGTTAGGGCAATCATGGATAAAGGTGCTATAAACACTTGCAAATAGATCTTTGCTTGGAAATGCTTTCATTTGTCTTAATCCCTGGAAGAATTGATGGATTGTGTGATAAGGATGTGTTTAAGGCCTTAAGAAACTGCCATTTTCCACAGTAGCTCCATGATTTTACATTCTTACTACCAGGGTATGAGCAGGTTCCAATTCTTCTGCATTCGTCCCAGTTCTTGGTGTGGTCTCTAGTTTTTGCATTCCTAATGAACGTGCAGGCAGAGCTTTCGCTTGCATTTCCCTGAGATTCAGTGGTGTTGAATACTTTTCATGAGCTACTTGCCTGTCTTCTTTTGTCTTTTTAATGCTTTTGGACATTTTTAATTGGTCTTATCGTTAACTGTCAGAGTTCTTTATATTTTTAGATACAAGTCCTTTATTAGATACATATGCTTTGGCAATATTGACCCCATCTCCGGCCTTCCACTTATTAACATCAATTGTCTTTTTAAGTGGGAATTGAGTTTTTTTTTCCTTCCAGAAACTCACCTTAAGTGGATTCATAGTACAAAACTTTTATTTGTTATTATTATTTTATTATTATTATTATTGGTCTCTCTATGCAGCCCAGATGGGCCTCACACTCACAGGAATCCTCCTGCTGGGATTACAGGTGTGCACCACCTCACCTGTCTCCGTAGTACAAAACTTTAGAGAGGAATGTGTTTAAAAAATAAAATTAAATGCATATATTTTTAGGCCTCAATTTTGATCTTAAAATTAAATATGGGAATGAAAGTCATCTGGATTCTGCATTTCTTGATTCCTGTTTTTAATTTCCTGCTGTATGACCAAAAAGCTTCATTTCTTCAGCTGTAATTTTCATGGGGCCTAAAACAGCATTTGTTATTCTCTCAACATTTGGCTCTGGAGCAATAGTAAAATGCTCATCATGGTGCTGAGTGGACATTCCTCAGTGACCCAGGCACACCGCAAAAAAAGCATTTGTCAGGATCTGGGGCTATACATATCGAAGTTTATTTATTTCTGTTTAAGAAACAGATAGACAAGTTAATTTCACCTCCATTTGGGACACAGAAAAGAATCAATGTTTGCCAAGTAGAAAAACACAAAATTGGTAAAGGGAAAAATATTGTGTTTTCAGGCTTCTAGAATGAAATGAGAGGAGGGAAAACAAAGTCATGCACATGACGGGATAGTGTCCTGTGTCCCTCTTCCAGCTGCCTCAGGCTTCCACTCGAAAATCTTGTTTCTTCAAAGCTCCCTGCCAGAAATGTCTGTTCCAGCAGAGAAGGTGGCTTTCGAATAGCTGGGTGGCATTTCCCAGACTGGGCACTCTGTGTAAAATAGCCTGTGACTTGAGAATTGGGGTGAACACTGAAAATTGGAAAGTACAGATTGCTTCCTGCTAGAAATACACCCTCATGTGAAAACGTTTTACAGGGCGCAGCCTCATTTTAACTCCAGGAAGCGGCATGGAGGTGACACTCTGAAGACCACACCCCACACCCCTGGGTCAGGGTGCCCACATCGGGATAGGTGGCGCCATCCCACCCCGTCTTGGGGAGGACAGCAGGGACCACCAGACAGGGCTCTTCCCTCG
Source organism: Erethizon dorsatum (assembly GCA_028451465.1). NCBI lineage: Eukaryota > Metazoa > Chordata > Mammalia > Rodentia > Erethizontidae > Erethizon > Erethizon dorsatum. The sequence goes on along the minus strand of CM051833.1, from coordinate 115,099,276 downwards.
GTCCCTTGCCCCAACACTTCCGTGAGGGCCCCAGAGAGAAACGTTATCAAGCCATCTGATTGTGCCCCCCTGTCAGCCTGACAGGGACTTCGAATGCACACCGGCCCAGAGCTGATTACTTTCAGGTGCGGTCAGGGCGAGTTAAAAATTCTATTAGCAGCGCCCAGCCTTGAGACCGAGGTTTCTCAGGGGAGGGCTTTTTGTAGTTAACAAGGAAGAACCGGCTTCTCGGTCCTGCTGCTGCAGCGGGGACGCTCGTTTGTCTACAGTCTACAAAGGGGACGGCTCAGCTCCGCAGGCCTCAGGCAAGGGCGGAGGACGGTGACAGAGTGAGCTCACCTTTTGGAGGGGAGACAGGTTGTCCTCCCTTGCACCTTGCCATCGTTCCAGTCAGGAAGGGCAGGTCCCCTTCCGGCCCCAGAGCCACCCCATCCCCCTGTGGCTCTTGACCTAATTGTTTTTCATTTTCTCACTCTCTCGCCCTATACCCATCACTGAAATGCGGCCTCTATTACAGATTTCCGAGGCATGCAATAAAGGTGAGTGCTGCTTTCTCCTCTCTGCCTTGCTTTTAATTTTATTCTAGAAGGAAATCAATTAGACCGTCAGAGACCCATCTTCCTCTTTTTGAGGCTTTTGGGTTTGAATATCTCCTAGAAGTACTTCCCACAGCCTCAAAATTTTAATAAGTGCTTGATAGTAATGATTTTAAAAGGCGAGGGAGCGGGAGCACACGGCAACTTCAGGACAAAACCAGGCGTCCGAGAAGACCCTGGAGGCTGAGATGTTTCTCCGCTCAGGCAGCCTCTTGCGTTGCTGATATTGTTTTATGCCCAGGGCTGCATTCTCTGCTTCTCTCCTCTGCACAATTAAGCTGTTCATTAGCTGAGAAGGGGACATCCTCGCCGCTGGTGGGGGTGTCTAGTGGTGTGGGAGCCCCACGCAGGCACCAAGCAAGCCCCTTCCACGGCTTCTCGCCACCCCCAGGGAGCCTGGCACTCAAGGGCCTGCAATGATCTGTCAGGCATTGGCAGTGTTGGGCTGTGCGACAGTGACCAACACCGGAGCACTGTGCAGTGTGTGGTGAGCCACAACCACACAGGGGCCCTTTGGCGGGGCACAAAGGCAGAGAGCCCTGGTGTCTGGTGAGTCCCTCTCCATAGAGCAAGTGAGGCCCATCCTTTTCCTACTGCATTTAAGCCTGGTACAAAAATACTTGAGGACAGAGCGGCACAGCGCTGGTCTCTGATGATGCCCCTGCCATGTCTTCCTTAGCTGGGGTCCCAATCCCTGCTGAGTAAGCTGTGGGGTCTGAAGATGTTTTTCTTTTTTTCGTTTTCTTCTTAAATGTAGGGCTGTATATAGCTTGCAGGCATGGAAGGGGTCAGGCTTTCTGCGGGATGACTTTCCACTGGACTCTCTCTCTTTCCTGCTTACATCATCTACTTACATCGTTCTCCACCACCCCATCCCAGTAATGAATGGTCCACAAATGCTCCTGCCGGCCAGCGCAGTCCTCTGCTGCCAACGAGCTCTGCGCAGTTGCAGCCAGAGACAATCAGATTAAATGTCCTATCACCCAGCATTGATCAAATTAGCAACCTTGTGACTATTCATTAATTGCATTTTCTCTTGGAGCCCTATTCATCTCAATACCAAATGCATCGTTTGTAGCATTAAAAAGTAAATACAAATAGGATGTTTGTGATGTTTTAAAAGGAACCATCTACCTTTTCAGAATAGAGTATAACAGGTAGGTTATTCAGATGCTATCCTGGGGCAAAACAAAGTAGGAGATTTCCCAAGAGTCATTAAATTTCCCTACAAGGACTTTTAGGATTCTTGTTTCCTCAGTCCTTCAGGAAATCCCACGCTACTCTATAAATTTGTCCAGGTCCCCCAGGCCTTCCTTTTTATATGGTAGAAGTCACAAAGGGCAGGCACAAGCCTTGAAATCAAGAGGAAAAGAAACTGGGTTATTTATGTATGTGACTAGAGAAGCTCAAGTATTTTTGTACCAGGCTTAAATGCAGTAGGAAAAGGATGGTATGGAGGGTATTTCTCTGCCTTGGGTGCCCAGTGCCCAGCTCCAGCCATGCCCCCTGGTAAAGCAGGGCTGTAGTGAGGGATGGTCATGTCCAGCCAGTGGTAGAGGCATGCCATGGCAGCAGTGACCTTGCCCCAGTTTCTTCACAACACCGTCTTTCCATCTGAAAAACCTCGGGTTCCGGTTGGCAGGAGATCCCATGCGTGTCACTCACTGGGAGGTGAAGGAGGTAAAGCCACAGTCCCTCCACCTGCGACGTGGGAAGCCACACACGCTGGAGGGTCGCGGCTCCCGGGTCTGTTCCATTTCAGGACTCACAGTAACCCAGTGAGAAGAAATTTAGAAGAAAAGTTGCTAATTAGCCATAAAAAATTCCCTAACAGTGAGATGTATTAATGAGTGGAACAGTCGCTGAGGAAATGGTTAAGAAAGTCACTTAGACGATTAAGATTGTATTAGCTAAAGAACTCAGGAAACTGGGTAAGGAGACTCTTGGAAAGACCCATAAATGGGACCGTGTCATGTGTGTTCTCCAGATTGGACTATTTATAAAAAATGTGCATTTTTCTTATGCACTTAATAAGTTTCCTTAGATCCCAGCCCGTAAGAGGAGAATATCCATCACTTAGGTTTTTAAAAATAAAATAATGTCGGTAATTTAATATTCCACGAGTGCACGTTATCTCAGTTAGTGAATTTTAGGTCCCCTCCTTGTACCTCCTGTATGGTTTCTGCAGGGCTGGAGAGAAGACAGTGGGGTCCCTATGTGGCCTGGAGCCATGCGAAGTGTGAACTGGACCAACGCTTTCACCAACTGTCTGACTCTGAGGAGGGGGCCAATCTTCCTAGGAGCACTTTTCTCATCTTCCAAAAATGGATGAAGACAGCACCTCTCAAAGCTGGCTAGGATAAAAGGAGAAATGGAATTTAAAAATAATTAGCCTGAAGCCATATAGAGGAAGTGCTCCATCCATGGAAGATACCGTTAAAAAATAAGTATAATCAGTATGAATCTTCCCACATACCTTTACTATTTATTTCTTACAGCCTGTGAATCTCATAGGAGCACAAATCCTTTCCAAAGCAGACTTAATTGGGGCTAAAAGGGCAAGGATCCTATGAGAAAGAAATCCCTGTGGCCATGTAAATGTGAAGGAGTAAACACTCCAATGTTGTTATGCCATGAAAATCAGCTTAATTTATAAGCGACACCTATACCCCAATGGGCAGGTGAAATTCACCCTTTGAGAAATTTTAATTTCAGTGTTACTATTGTTATAATCTGCCGGATGTGGTGGTGCACACCTGTAATCCGAGCACTCGGGAAGCTGAGGCAGGAGGATCACCATGAGTTGGAGGCCAGCCTGGGCTGCGCAGTGAGTTCAAGAGCAGCCTGGACTGCATAGCGAGCCCCTGAATCAAACAAAACAAAACAAACCCCCAAACCCAACAAAACCCCCCAAAAACCTATTGTTATAATCTGGGGGTTGTCTCCCAAATTGGAAGGTCAACTTCCAAAACTAGAGATCCATCCGAGAAACTCATCTAACAGGCAATTTTGGAAGATATATATATCTTCATATAATTTAACACAAAAATGTATTTGAGTAATGCCTAAGAACATGTCTATTTAGTTTTTAACCAGTGGGTTATGGGAATCATGAAAACTCAAACACAATAGAAAGGAACGATATTTATGGCATTTTAAAGCCTATCCCATTATTGGTTACTGCGCCCCTCAATTGTTTAACAGCAATTGGTTCCACTTTCTCAGTGTGGATGAGTTTTATACATCTGAGTTAAAAAATAATGCGGCTTGCAAGTGAAAAGTTAAAGACCAAGACAAGGCCTATTAGAATAACATTACACTTTTTTATTCCCTGCACTTACTTTGTCAATTACTAATTATTTCCCTTTGCCTGTGCAACAAAATAGAAGCCATAAAGTCTTTGATTTAATGAAAACTTCCCTACCAAACAGGTCCTCCAACTCTGCTGAAGGCTTACAGGTAATTTATCTACCTCAGTAGGCAATGACCTTTCGCGAATCCGAGTCATTCCTCACTCCTAATGAGCTGGATCCGGAGCCTCCCCACCGCCGCGCCCCGCCCTCCGCGGCCCTGGGCTGCTGCCTCCAACTTCGGCCAAGGAGGCTGTAATTAGTCGGAGCCTGCTCGGAGGCCGCCCCCCTCCTCCCCGCACTCCTTCGTTAAGGTGACTGAACAATGAATGTTCTGCTCTAAATGGTTCTGAGGAAAGGGGTGAGGGGTGGGAGAGGCCAAGGGAGGTCTCATGCTCATTACTGTCTGGGAAGCAGAAATACTTCCTGGCCCTGGGCGACAGAGGCCTCTGTCTCCTCTTCCCAGGCCACAGTGATGGAGAAAATAGCCAGGTGCTCAAGATGCTGGCTCAGGATTGCAGCAGCGTAGAGAAGTGTGAGCCACACCACGGACCTGTGGTCTCCAGGTGGTTTTGACTGAGGAGACTCCTATGTGCATATTTATCTGTAAACTGTGTACGTGTATCACTATGTATTTTATACATGTATCACTACTCACAATGTATCACTAATTATATACTTGTACTACGGCACATGGTATGTTTAACTGCCCTATCCCTACACATAAAGTCCACTGTAAAACATACACCGAAGTAGAACTCTGAGAAGCGTGAGATAAACAATAAAGATGAATATAGGCTTTAGTGTTTTCTCCTGGATCGCTTCTGGATTGTCTAGTAAACTGCTCTGTTTTTTGGGAGGAGAGAGAATGAGAGAGAGAGAGAGAGAGAGAGAGAGAGGGAGAGGAGAGAGAATGAGAGAGAGAGAGAGAATGAGAATGATGCACATTTGTTTTGGTGCTCAGGCCAGAGGCAGCAGCGCTGGAGGCGAGGCCTTGAGGGCTTCCCCTGTCACACGCTGTACCATTGTGCCATGAGGCTTGGGGATGAGAGACCATCTGAAAGGCCAGGCTGTTCCCACTGCCCTCCTCACCTCGCCTCACCTCACTGTGGCCCAGCAAAGTGTTTTTCATGCCATGCTTTCCATTTTGAGGGAGTGAAAATATCTGCAGATAAACAGCTCTGGAATTCCTTCCAGAATGTTCCGAGCCTACCCGAAAGAGGTGGAGAGTGGAAGGTGCAGGCTAAAGAGGCACTGGCACAGGTCTGGACAGGAGGGGTCATGGGGACTCCACTCCGCCCCTCTGGACACCATCAATGAGTTCCTCACTGTGAAGGCCCTGCCGCAGAAGAACTTGTGCTTCTCACTGAAAGGTCAGAAAGAAACTGGAGGTGACCTTGCACAGCTGCCAGCACCCATGTGAACGCCAAAGATGGGAAGCTTGCAAAGGAAAAGCAGGTAGAGCGAGTGGAGGGTGAGGAGCCGTGGCAGGCTGAACATATCCACGTCAGATGACCGTGACCACTTCCTCGGTCCTCTGGCAGCATAAGAAATAGTGAGAAACAACTGGAAAACCAAACTGCATAATAAACCTGAACTCTGAAATGGTTACTCAAGTGCTTTGTAATTAATATGCATGTTTATAAATCTATATGAGGCTACTTTAAATCATTATGAATTCATGCAGTTGAATGAAAGAGATTCAATACACGAATCTTACACATAAAACTAACATTTTTTTTCTCGGGGATGGGAGGGGAGGAAATCCATTTGCTTCAAATAGGGTATTTCCTCATAAGACCTCAATATTTATATCTAAATTCCAATAAAATAAAGAGAATCATGGGTAGAGAGTTTTTAAAAAATAACGTATTCAAAAAGAATGAGTGGATTTCCTTGATGAGTTTCTGCATTTGAGGTAAGAAAGTCTCTGAGAATACTAAATCATTGAACCTGTATTTTAGGGAAATAATTTTCTAAAAAAAAAGGAAAACCTCTACTAGCACACAGTTTTTTCTAGGTCAGAGATTTGCTTTATTGACATGTTGGCGGAGGTTGGTGACTGCAACCTGCCAAGGGAAGCCACTGGATTTGACACACTTCAGTGTCAGCTGTGGGATTTCTGCCTTAAATCTGTCATGATGGCCCTGTAGCCACTTCTTCAAACACCCTTGAGGACAAAATTTATTGTTATACCTCAATAGCTTTTTGTTCACCTCCAAAATAGGGGTCCTGGGTCATGCTAACGATTGTGGAGAGACAAAACAAATGTTCTCTCTATATTTTATTAAACAGATCTCTTAATAATTAATCAATGTGGAAAAATTTTCCATCACTCTGACACTAAAACTAAAGCATTGGTTTTCCACCCCCTCCTGTTTTTTTCTCAGTCTGTTTCTTTTTCTTTTGAATTGCCCTCTGTGGATTCCCTCTGCTACAGAGCAAGTGAGCAGAGAAAGCCCGATTTATGACCTGGCTTTTTAAACCATAATCACTCCTCTAGGCTTCTCCTGGAGAAGGGCTGGGGGGGGCGGTATAGGTTGTCAGGTAAACACTTGAGAAAATGCATCCTCAGATCCCTCAAACTCATAAAGGGGCCATAGTACCACAGACAGGAACGGTCCTGAGGAGCCCACTCTGGCGCTCTGCAGAGGCACCGGGTACATCCAGGGTTTGGGGAGAACGGTTCTCAGCAAGCATGACTACCTTCATCTCCAGCGGCGGTGAGCACCCAGTGTGGAGCTGGTACTGTTCTCAGCATCCGGCAAGGCCATCTGGGAAGGCTGGGGTGTGAGGGAGTCAGGGCCCCGGGCAGTGACAGATTAACACCAGAAAAGCGACATCGCTAGGGAAGTGCACAGCAAGCAGCTCTGACCTCTCCCTATTGAAGGATTAGAGGGAAATTAGTGGTCTTTCACTGCAGCCTTCATGCAAGACCATCCCTTCTGTGCGTGTAAGACGTGTGCCTTCCACACGTGGGACTCGACGGTGTGGGGTGTGCAGTCGCGTGTCCGGCAGGAGGAGTCTCGAGGAGTCAGTGTGGGTGACACATGGTGGAGCCACCAAGCCAGGTAATGCGCGGCCAAGTGGGCCACGGGCATGGCTTGGAAACACACGGGAGAGCAGTGACTGCTGGCAGTGGCATCAATATTCTCCCTCTGAGCACTAATTACACTATTAAGCAAACAGACCAACACAGGGTCTGAAAGACGGAAACATGTATTTAGGAACCAGTCACTCTCCACTTGGCTATAAATAACTGTGTGAGACACAGCTCTCGAACCAAAGTGCACCACTGGATGCTTTCCTTAACTTGACTTTCATTTCCTACGCTTGAGAAGGGGAACCATTGTTTTCCATGCAAGCCATGCTGGAGAAGTCGCATCCTCCACCTTCAGGCTCCCGTGCACTATCTGTCATTTCTAAGAGAAGCGCCAAGAGGCCAGCACCCTCCCAGAGGATGCGCAGCACTCAGGAGGCGCAGAGCCTCGGGAAGAGGCAGCTTGCATTCTCCTGGCTGCAAATAGCACACAGTTGCTAATTAAACCTTTGCAATCTGAAAGAACCCAGGTCTCCTTTGGTCTAGCTAAATCCAGTTTAAAGAGGTGGGTGTAAACACAGGATTGGAAGAAACCAGGAACAACATGGAAAGGATTTGTGTGCAATGGGAATAAATCTGTTTTTAAAAAAGTCTAAGAGGAGCTCGCAGAAGGAAATCTGCAGCAGGCCGAGCCAGCCGGGTGACTGGCAGAGAGAATAGAGGCTATTTGAATACTGATGTGGCCCTCACTTTCTTCCATTTCCATTAATGACATGCTCATCAAGGGCAAACAATGGGACCGGCTGCCGGCGCCTGTCACAGTGTGTGGGTGCTGGGATGCCAGGCTGTCATCCCCTGCTTGCATTTAGAGACCTGCACGCTAATAAGAAGTGCTCTGTGCCGTCAATGCAGACAGGTGCTTCCGAGGCTGGGACATGCTCCATTCCCTTCCCCCCGAAGCCCTCCTCTCCTGGCCCCCCTGACAGACACCATGAAATGCACAAATTAACAGCCCCATCATGTTGGGCTGCTGCTGCCTGCGGTGAAAGCAGAAAATCAAGTTGTCACCCTGGGTGCAGTGATAAAGCCACAGCCTCATTTCTCTGTGGGTGCCCTATAATAGCAAATGCCAGACAGCTGGACGGATGGGAGGCTTTAGATTAAGGCCCTGATGCACTCTGGCCAGAGAATTAGTAGTTGCTGTTTCCATGTGGATATTCTGTTCAAAACAAACATCTGGAGAGAGCCAAGTTTCCTAGAGCAGAAAGGCCCCTCGCTTCTCTGGAATCGAAGGAAACATCCAGAAGAGAGCGGTGCTTCCTTTCCCAAAGCCCTAAGATTTCAACCCTGAATTTACTTAGAACTTTATCAGGGACTCAGGACCATGAGAAGGTTAACAAGTTAGCAAGGAGACCGAGGCCAAGACCAATCTGCTGATGCAGACAACAGTTCCTGGGTCCTCAGAGCTGGAGTTGAGCACAAGTTAGCCAGCAGGCCCTCTTCCCCATCCTGAGCAAAGGACTCTGTCCAGGGTGATTCTTACGGCTCGGAGCAGACTGCCTAAAAGCGTTCTCCTCCCACCCAGACTTTCCACCCCTACTTCTCACCAAACGACAGCTGAGAACAGCCTTGCCCTCCCGGCCCCACCGCCACTGGCTCTTGTCTGGTGACCTGCCCCAGCCTGGGCCAACATTTGCCCCAGCGAAGCGTGCTAAAGGAAAGCATGGGGTCCTGAGCCCTTCAGACTCCAAGGAGTTTAATGACATAATGGCCTGAGAACTTCAACATAAAACAGGGAGAGCAACTAACGAAACTTACAACATAAAACCCCCTCCTGTCATTTTTATAGTAATAGTAAAACACTTTATTGAATTTATGAGCTACATAATGACTATGAAGAATGTAACTTGAATTAGAACCAACTCGGAAGTATAATATCAACTATAAACCCTTTTCTATGACCCCATCCCTTTAGCTTTTTCTGTCCTCTCCCTTTTAACCAAGGGACACTGCTCTCCTCAGACTCATGCCTCAGACACTCTATGGCTTGCTAATAAATTCTGACTCTTCCTCCAGAGCGCCACAGCCTTCAACCCTCCAGGGGCGGGACACTGTCGGGGATGACCATTCCCTTTCCAAGCTCAGATCCTTTAAAGTGTATTTTAGGAAAGAAACCAGTTAGTCTTTTCTTTGCATAAAGCTTGTCAAATAGACTGCTTCTCTTGGGATACACATCGGATATTTCATTATCTGCAACTCCATACTGTAATGGCCTTTCCCACATGGAAACTACAACCCTCTTGGAAGTTTATGGAAAGCACCCTTAGTCAAGGATGCGGTGTCTGAGCGGGGTGCTGGTCAGGTTTCCAGCGACTGGAGGTGGGGGAACGTGGATCACTCGGCGAAGCAGCACGCCAGCCTCTGTTTTCTGTTTCCATTTCACTCCTTAAGTCTTTCTGCTCCCCAAGGATTTTTCCGAAGGGGTAATAAAATAAAATGGGTGAAGCAAAGCCATAAGCCGGTTAAGTCTGAGAGACATGTCACCTCATCTAAAAGGAAGAAACGGACCGTTTCCATGCCTAAGGCTGACAGCAACGCCTGAGCTGGCAATAGTGCCATTCCATTTGATTTATAGAATAATGGGGTGACAAATGATGACAAAAATAAACTTTTACTGCACTGAACTGCTCCTTTATTTATGAAATTTGGCCAAGTAGTGAAATCTTTTATCTGCAAGTTGTAACATGGAGTGGGAACGAGCGATTATGGTGTGGTAATAGTAACCCAGCGATGGCGGCCGAGTCAGTTGGAAATGGATTGAGGTAAAATAACCACCGCACCATGATAAATGTGAACAGCATTTCGCTGACAGATGATCTAACAGGTGTTCATAACAACTATATAAGAGGATTTATTTATGACCAGCCACAGCCGCGGCACTGTAAATCAACTCCAGCAGCTGCACGCCGCTGAAACCAAGTCCCTGATGGAGGAACGGTGCGAGAGCCCTAAGAACACAATTCACTCCAGAATCTTAATCATCAAATAACATTTTTTTAGGTAATTATGCTACAGCCCAGAAATCACGATTACTTTCAATTAGAAAACTGCGCTGTCCATAACTTTGTTTACAAGGTGTTTTTACTCAGGCCCTATCGTTTTGGTGAGGCCTGGGCAAAACAAAGACTCTGGGGTCACAGAAAGAGTGCCCTTGGGTGGTGAGGGTTTCTCCGTGATGCCACCAAGAGGTGTTTTCACCGTGGACTCAAATTTTCAGGCTCAAAACTCAAACTTAAATTGGGAGGATATATGGTCTTCCCCAAACTCCTACATACCTGGCAGAATGTTTGAGTTTGTACCTCACTCTGGCTGCCACTCCTAGTTCCTTACATAGCTTACTGCCAAAGGAGAATGTACATAAGAAAATGAATTCATTAGAGGTGGGGTTTGGGTTTAGATTTAGGCTGAGGCATGTACCTTTCTTCAAGCTTTCTTAACTACTCTGCCAAGGCGGAATTTAACTTTTTTGGGGGAACGTTAATAGTCTTAACAATTCCTTCCTGTTATCCATGGAGATGGTTCACCCCATAAAAAACAAGTCAGTGCATCACCTTGCCCCCTCAAAGAAGAGTGGTTTTTACATGGCGGTGGGAAGAAGATGGTCATCTAGCAAGGAAAACTGGAATCCTGGCTGGGGAAGATTTGAGAAACTACGTTCCACCTCCCCAGGTTTTGTGATACGCTCCCCACGCAGCCTCTCTCAGCCCTGCCATCCAGGCCAGATAGCAAGCAGGGTGGAGGAGGTAAGGTTTCCATTCCAAGAGACTGCATAGGCTCCGCGATCTCCGGCCTGAATGACCCACTGGCAATGTTATCTACTGGTCAAAATAAAGATTTTTCTAGATTTAAACCTTTGCAGTTTTTGTCCCTCAAGGTTGTAGAGGAGATACCAGTGTCTTCAGCTGTCAGCAAAGACAAGTTTGAGTCAGCTGTAATAGTTCCGTATCTGAGTTCCGAGGGCTTGAGATCTTCAGTGTACACATTTACAGAGTTGGCCAGGAATTCTATACACAAGTGATGAGGTACACAAAACTGGCTCCACAGAAAGACAATATGAGGTGAAGAGATTAGAAACTGCAATCACCTCGTCATAATCACTTAACCTGTAAATAGACATTAATGGAATTTAATATCCTTTAGTTACTTTGACCGTAAGTCTGAAAAGACTCATTTTAGAATCTGCAATGGCTTAGGAAATTTCAAATTCCCAAGGAAATATCTACCATCAGCTTCCAAGCAGAAGAGTAAACCCAACAAGGTGGGTTCTCCTGCTCTCCATCCCACTGGTTCCTAAGCTCAGTTTCTGCCTTGCCCACCGCTGTTCACAGTGCAGCATATCCCGCCCGTGCTCCTCTGAGCCACTGCAGGCCCTTGGGATGGGCTTTGGGGAAGACTGGGAGGCGATAGCGGCAAAACGAGGCAAGAACAGGATGGAAGCCACTTGCTGGCGTAAGGCCAGCACTGCTCTCTGTACCAAGGTACTTGAGAGACTTCTAGGTACAGCCTCAGCTGAGAACAGTGCTACCTCCCCTCCCCGTTCCTGGAAACTGCTTCTTCTCAATGCCACGCTACTTTTAGGACCCGAGCCCACTGATCACTTCTGGCCCTACACCCAGTGACATGCAAGTGCTGTATGGCAACCAGGCCACGGCCTTTCGGTGTTTCTCAATAGCCACCTCAGGTTGCGAAGAGCTATGTTCCAAGTCTGCTGGGCAAGCTTGGTACGATGTGGAATTTAAAAATCTGTCCTCAGAAAAATGGCTAGCTTCCCAGGTCAGATTACAATATTCTCCCTGTTCCAGAACTTGGAAGAAAAAAAAAGTAACATTACCAACATAGAAAGAAAGTAAAGCATTCAGTTAGTAAAACTATGTGTCAGGTAGACACACAAAGAAAGGGGATGGAGACCTTGTGAAGATTCAGAAAAGAAGCTTCTGTCCCATCCGAGGGTGTATTTCCCATTCCTCACAATTTCCATCCAAGATTATAACTAATACTGTTAGAAATGTGATGATAGCCTTGATTTTTTATTCCTCCAAAATCCTAGAAAGAAACGAAAATGATCATGAAAACTTCCCTTGAGGTAAAGGGTCAAGTTAGAAGGCAGAGGGAAGGAGAAAGGATTTACAGAGAAAAACAAGTAGAGTCAGGAAGCAACTGTCATCCGGTTAACCCACCTACAGCTGAGGGACGAACGGAAGCAGTGTGGACCCCCGGGCCTGTCTGGTTGTCGCCTGTGGGAAGGCAGGGTGCTGAGACCTCTGGGACTGAGCGCGGAAAACGGCTTGACTTGGCACCGGAAGAAGCAGGCGTGGGGTAAAGGTGAGCCCGTGTTACTTACATAAGCACAAACTGTCTGCAAACCAAGCTTGTTAACCTACGGACGACCACACCACTATTGCTTTATTGCTGATGCCTCTGAGGTTTGGGGTGGGGTGTAGAGCAGTATCTGATGTTTGCCCATACCCCTGGCAACACTCATCCAACAGTTTTTAAGCAGAAAAGGGAATATTAAGACTTGTTAATTTTATAGGGCTCTTTCCTCCTCTTATTCTGTGGAGAGTATTTTTTTCCTCTCTAAATGAAGTTCCCTGGGGCCGGTGAGATGGCTCAGCGGCTTAACCGCCTGCCCGGCAAGCGCGAGGGCCCGAGTTCGACTCCCGGAACCCACATACGAAAAAGGGGCCGGTGATATCGCTCAGCGGCACGGGTGCCTGTTGGCGCGCGAGGTCCTGAGGTCGACCCCCCCAGTACCCACAAAAATAAATAAATAAATAAATAAATAAATAAATAAATGAATGAAGTTCCCTGTAAGGTGAGAGAAATGATAGAGAGGGAACAAAGCAGGGGAAAGATCTCAGGTTTCCCTTTAGTTGGTCCAATTTTTTTTTTTAAATCTCCCTTTATATTATTTCAGTCTTTTTGGGTTCTTATCCTCTAATTGAACATCTAAATTCTTTACAATAGAAACACAAGTTATAAAGGCAAACTTTGGAAGGCAGTATAAGGTATTCACATTTGCAAACAGTTATTAGGAAGGGCAAGTACACAGTATTTAATCCGAGAAATTCATTGTTACTGTCACTTCAGGATTAAAAAATTCTTTTCCTATAAATAAAGCAAGTGTATTGTGAAATACGAGAGCCATTCTTCAAGATTGGTGTACATAAAATGTCCCATTAAATGAACATTAAAATGAAAAAATATAGTGAGAATTAAGAATTCAACATTGACTAACTCGACTCAATGGAACAATTTAAAGATAATCATGATCATGATAAAGTTAAGGAAATATGAGGCAAGGAACTCTGAATCATTGTATCAAAAAAAGACAAGACAAAACCAAATCTTAAACTTGGGACTTTGGTCATTTTTCTGATTTCACTTATGTGAGAAATATTTTAATGATACTAAGCTATTGGCATTAAAACAATTTCAGCTGGTACATACCATTAACTATTATTGTTGATTTAATAGATTTTAAATCTAAAAGTTGGCAGCTATAAACTACTCAAAAGAAACGGCCCAATGAAATTTTCTTAGTTTAAGAAAATACAAATGTATGACCTATTTTCAAAGATGAGTGGCCTAATTTAAGAAAGTAAGGGGCAGGTGAGATAGCTCAGTGGCATAAGCACCTGCCTGGCAAGCGCAAAGTCCTGAGTTCAACTCCTGGTACCCACATAAAGGAAAAAAAGGGCCAGTGATATCGCTCAGTGGTATAAGCACCTGCTGGCAAGAGAGAGGTTCTGAGTTCTACTGCCGGTACCCACATAAAAAAAAAAATGTAAAAACCTTTCTATGTTGTAACATGTACTTTTCTCTGCTTGAGGACAGCAGTAAGTATACTTTCTGGCAGAAAACAGATATTTGGTCTGCCCAGTTCAGTGTAACATTTCTTTGTTTTGGTACTGGTCACTGAACCCAGAGCCTCTGCACGGAGCTATGTCCCTGCCCTTTTATTTCAAGACAGGGTCTCACTAGGTGAAGATGCCCAGGTGGCGTCCGAACTTGTGGCTCCCCTGCCTAAGCAGGAGTAGCTGGGATAATAGGCATGCACCACCATGCCGGGCTGGAAAAGTTACAGTCTAAAAATCAGAAGTTCAAGATGTAATATGTAATCCCAGCACTTGGGAGGCTGAGGCAGGAGGACTGCCTCAAATTGAAGGCCAGCCTGGGCTACATAGTGAGTTCAAGGCCAGCCTGGGCTACATGGCGAGACCTTGTCTCGAAAAACCAAAAACAACAACAACAAAACAAAGACCACCACCAACAAAAGGATGTAACATGTGTATGTACCAATATCCCAGGGTGAATATATTCATTATGTATCACAAGTATATACTAATAAAAATAGTTTTAAAAGGCCAAAGTTCTGAGCCTCCAAGGAACAGGACTAGTAAGGAAGAAGCGAATGGACCACGACGGGGGAGGTACTCCTGGGTGTCAGTACGAGCGCGCGCGGGCTCTACAGCAACAGTCGCGCTTTGCTTAGCGACGCGGACACATTTGGTGACTCTACGACTCTGTGACCATCGTGAGGCCACGTCGCGCAGGCGGCCCACCGTGGACAGGAGCAGCGCTGTACGGCACGCGACTGCACTTTCTTCAGACTCAGCGCTCCACCGCAGGAGCAGAAACATTTCACGGTCCGGTTTGCTCTTGCTTTCAGTTTTCAAGCTTAAAAATTTAATTTTTCCATTGTCTCTTTTGCTCTCCTTAATATGTATGTTCCAAGAATGTCTTGCATTTTTTATTTTTGTTTACAATCTATGATGTTTTTGACGTTTATTCTCTTCCTTTTTACTTAAAAAAAATATTATTATAGATAGGAACTGTGGCATGTGCCTAAAACCTCAGCTACGCGGGAGGCTGAAGCAAAAGGACTGACTGCCTGGGCCCACAAGACCCAGGTCAGCCTGGCAACACAGAGAGACCAAGTCTACACCAGCCCAAACCAGCCGTTACTCACACGGCTCTGAACAAAGGGAACTGACTGTCCCTGCAGTCCATCACTTTCTGTCAGAAAGGTAAATAAAATTTCAGCTGGTATTAAAAAGGCATAGAAGTGTATAAAAGTTTTCTGATTACAGAATAATCTTAATAAAAACAGTAACTTGCCTAAGTTAGCAAATAAAATAAACACACTAGGCCCTCTCCTGGAAAACTACTCCGTAACACAAATAGAAAATTCACCTGGCGTAAAAGTGGTTTTGCTTTGACTAACTAAACCCCATTATTTCTCTGGATAATTTAACACTCACGCTCACCATATTTACTTTAGAATAAAGAAAGCTCAGCATATGAATTTCAGGATGACAAATAGTTTCTCATTAAAAATGCAAAGACAAATGCTATTCATATACTAGTTTATTTTATTATGTCAGGATAATTTCACAATGACGGTTGTCAATAACCAATCACAAATACCAGGAAATTCAAAGAACAAAATTTTGCAGAGCCCATGTTTTTGCATTTAATTCTAAGAAGTATGCTATCTCATTTTCATATACCAAGCTGAGAGGCCATTTAGACTATTTCTTTGCTAATTCTGGCTTACTGCTGAAGGGAAGATGATTTCCAATGCACTTTAAATATCTGATTTGTGTCTATCATTGTTAAAAAAGAGGAGGAAGATGAGGAGGCCAAAAGAAATAGGAGGACAGAGAAAATGCCACATGGATTCAAGAGTTAAAATAACTGACAGTAAAATATATGTTCTTTGGTTAGCAAAGCGAAAAGGGGGAAAGCGCTGCATACGTGATGGATACGCACTAGCATTCTAAAGCAGGAGACAAGAATGTCAAGAGTGTCTTCTTCCCCCACCGCCAGATGGAAGGGCTATTATTATAAATGAAAGGCGGCAGTAGTGGATGCCAGGCACTTCTGCTGTGTGCCAGATCCTGGAGTCCAGATGTGAGCAGGTCACCCCTGGGACAGGACAGGCTTCAGCTCCCGCAGCAGCACAGAGCCTATCACGGTCTTCTCAGTGTTTATGGTGAGCTGGGCTGTGGAGCCTTCTTTCAGTTCCACTGTGACTAGCATCAATGACCCACTGTGCACAGTTCTAGCTGCAAACCTGGAGGAAGAAAAAAAAAAAAAAAAAAAAAGCCCTTTTATCAAGACAGGGGAAAGAAGGGAGACAGCATAAATTCAAATAGGTTTACAACAACTCTTTTTTTTCTCAGGCAAAATAATTTATTGCAGGGGTTCCCTGCTGCCAAAACCCAAAGCCAAGCATACTTCTGAAAAATCAATAAACTGTCCAGCCCATGTTTACCACAAGCAGGTAATTTCAGTGCATTTTAAAACCAGAATAGGAAAAGGAAGTCTACTAGCTGGAATGACAAATACACATGGCTAATTCTCCATTATGAGGTACTTGGGAAGCATTCGTTTGATATTTAACATTTCACCATCCAAAAGGCCATTTAAAGTAAGACAGTATATTTTTATTTTTAAAGCATGCTAAGAAAAGAGCTTGAAATTTTAATTCCTCATATCTGAAAATGATTATGCAAGAAGTTAGATAATTTTATGTACATTATAAAATCCTTACTAAGCTCAATGAATTCACTCATGGAAAAATACTCAAATTCAATCTCCACCGTTAATGACGACACGAAACCAAACCACGTGACAGCCAAGTGCAACCTCACACTTCCGTCCTGCTCCCTTTCTAACGTTTAGAACATTAGATCTTCCCTTCTGCTTTAGAATGTAACAGGGAACTTGAGGTCTAAAGCTCTATTACTAAATTCCGAGACATGAAGAACCTGCTGATCACATGGAATTAAAGCAAAACTAGCCTTTTAAGCACTGCAATTGACTGCAAAGCCGCTGGAGGCACAGTGCACTTCTGTCAGTGCCGCTAATTCATTCCGCCCGCACAGGGGAGCCCCAGGCACACTGGGGACAGGACGGGACCTCCCGGGCCTCCATTTCCAACCCGGAGCACAGTCCACAGTTTGGGGGGAGGGAGTCTGATTGCAGGGATGACTGGAGAAAAACAAAGTTGCTGCCCATGAGCTTTTGAAAACACTAACAAGTGTAGAGCAGGTCTGTGACCTGCTGTGACCCCACTTTGCGGGGCGATCCCCTTGCCCCTTTCTGTGTGACACGTGTCTGAATCTGAGCCATCTGCCTCAATTTGCGCAACATCTTCAGCCACAATGGCACCCAGTTAGCCCTGACAACAGCTCACAATACATAAAAATAAAGCAGCCGCGCTGACAGCACGCTGCGGACGGTTCGAGAGCGGACCAACTGGTCGGGGTCTCGTGTCTGACAATCGGCACGGGCCCTGCCGGGCCGCGCCGTCCTCAGAGATCCGTCTAATCACCACCAACACAAAGGGGGGCTTCATCAGAGACACTCGGAAAACCTCACGCCCCCCTTAAGTAAAATATTAGCCACTTAAGCAGGAAGCAGATTCTCTTTAAATGGAAAGTAATTTCTTTTTTGAGTTTTTTTAAAAAATGACATCAAGATCTTAAATTCATTTTTTGAAATCTAACAAGGCATTTTTTGGTCTAAATAGAATCATGTAAATCAGTTTTGCAAAATAATTAGAATAATGCATCAAAAGCAAAACAAATATGCTAATCTTGAAAATATTACCACCACCATGAAGTTATTTTAAAATGTTTGCTAATGGGTCGTTGACAAAGTGCATCAGAAGTCTTCCTACTCGTTTATTTACGTGCTTTCTTCAGTCATGCTTAAAACTCACAAGGACTCTCACAGAACAGTTTTCCTACCGAGAGGAGCAACTGCAAGTGACCAGTTTAGGAATACAAAGAGTACCGATATTTTTAAAGAGGTTTTCACAAAGCTCTCACCACACACGTCTCCATCTGCGTTTGGACCTACACACAAGAGATGAGGAACTAAACTTGGTATCTCAGTATCATCTTTGAGAGAACACAAAGATTTCCAGTCCCAAATGAACCTCTCCTATCACTGCTTGCAGGTTTATGCATTTCTTTTGTCTAAAATTTTAAGGTTCTTACGCTTCACAGAAGAATGCTGCTTCTACATTTGGTTCAATTACGTCATTAGAGGACATAAGTAGTACTATATTCTAACTCATTTGTGCAACTGTTCCCACAGCTTTCGTCATCACATCCGTAATTCATTTAACAAATATTTCAGCATAGGTCCCTATTTCTGACAGGGTATAATTATGTAAACAACAGCCTTATTAGTTCTTTTATTTACTTAACACTTGTGCCTTGGGACCATAGGGAAGGAGGTTATGGCTGAATAGGAACACAAAAGCGCCCAGGCCTGAATTTCAGGGTTGTACAGCCGCAAGGCACATTTTCTCTCCTTTTATTAAAAACTTGTAGTCACTGTGACAATCATACAAACTTGGCAAAGACAAATGTCAATTTTAGTGTTAGAAAAATAATGTTTCCCACACTTTTTTTGGGGGGGGGAGAGTACCAGAAATCGAACTCAGGACCTTGCGCTTGCCAGGCAGGCGCTTACGCCACTGAGCTACATCCCCGGCCCTCCCACATGATTTTGAAATCCTCTTACCACACAGTTCTCAGTGCTATAAAGAATAGGGGCCTGAAAGGGAAGAGGCAGTTGCCTGCCCTGGACAGGAAACATGCTAAGCGAATCATTCCAGCAACCAACCCCGCTAGCTGCTGCGGAAGCTGCCTGGGTGCGAGGGCTCTGCTCCAGGGGTGCACACGGTGCAAGCACCGTGTTAGAGCAGGAGATGGAGCAGATGCCCAACGTTCTCATTTCACACTTCAAAAGGGACGTATTTAATTGGAACACTGCATGATTACGTTGGTTTGTTTCGGTCCATGGAAAGCAAAAGCCACTCCCACGAAGTTGTTCATCCCTGAGCTTCTGGACAGCCTGTGTTCTAACACACTTCGTTGACAGCTACGGAAAGAATTCATAATAGGTTGTTTTTGAAAGTAAGAAACACTGATTCTACACTAAACTTCATGGGTGACAAACATCCTCCGTGCTTGGCCATGAACTAAAGCTGCATGATGCCGTGAATTTTTCTGAAGGCATGAGAAGATTTTCATCACTGAAAATAGCAGCCACCATTTATTAGCTGCTTTCGGTGTGTGGGGCTCCACTCTGATTAGTCCACTCGCATTCCATCTGGCTCTGTGGGCAGCTTGGTCCAGGCGAGGGACAAGGCCAGGAGGCCCAGAGAAGTTGAGGCACTTGCTCAGGGACACATGGCCAGCGAAGGGCAGGGCAGCATTCTGAACTCAGGCATTCTGATTCCAGGTCACACACATGTCCTTCATGTGTATAAAAATACCCTTAATACTGCGTATCAGTCGACAAGTGCAGGCTTTTCTTATTTATCTAATATGTATACAATTTAATATGTTCAGAAAATTTTTCCCTTCAAAAACTGTGTGCTTCCATGATGAATGTGATCGTTATGTATATTTAAAATGTACCAATAAAATCTAATTTAAAAAAACACAAAAGAAGTTATGGAAAAAATAATACAGAGAACAAAATAAACATATCGTCCTATAATTTAATAAAGTACTGAGGATTTCCTATCATTTGTAACTTCTAAGTCTACCAGGCATGGACAATCTGTGGTCTGCAGGCTGGACACATCTGTGTTATAACAAAAACTGTTAAAAAAAAAAACAAAACAGTGTGCTTGGCTTTGTAGTATTCTGTGACTCAAAGCATCTTGACTTGATTCGTTGTCATATTTTTAATTCCTGCCTTTAAAGGTTCATATAATTTTAAATATCCTCTACCCCTCAGTCCCTCAAAAATCACCAGCAATGAAAGATATACAACCTTTTTGAATGGAGCTATAACACAGGTAGAGACGACTTGGAGACCAATCAACCTCAAAAACTAGTAACACCACAAATGAGAACAAATAAGTGGGATGACAGTTAAAGATGTATTGCCTATGTGCAACGGGTTCCACATTATTAAAAGGATACCATCAGGATATTTTTCATAATTTTCATTTCACTCTACCACTAAGCGTTCACTGTTTATAATCACCAGCTGAGAAGGTAAAACTGTTTGGATATATCTGTACTTTGTCTTACTAAATGTCTTTTTGTCTCTTATCTTCTAGCAAATGACACTTAATCTTTAATTCTTAAGATTTAAGAAAAAGAGAAAATCAGTTAGTTGTAATAGCTAAAGAAAAAAATGTTTCGCTCTTCTTAAAAAGTTACTCTGTCCTAACTATTGTCAGAATTATGAAACTGGTCAAATAACAATGTATTTGAACACATTATCTACAATAGAATAGTTTTTAGATTTGTGAGAAATTGGCTACGGACCACAAGTGCTCTTTGTCAGAAGGAAAAGAAGTCCAACAGCTCCATTGTTCTAACAATTAAAATGTTAACAGCACAATATGAACTTAATTTTAATCTGAGAGGCTGCATACGACCCCCGAGTATTCACAAACATAAAATTTCTTATGCAGAGTCAGATTTACTACACTTAATGCAACAGCTTGAAGACATGCTTTTTCTTCTCTTGGATAGTCTTCTTGGTTTCTGATTTTTCTATTCTGAGTTCAATTTTCTTGTGCTTTCTGTTCTGCTGGTTACCAGAAGCTGTGACAATGGCCTACTCAGGCTAAAACTTTTTTTCCTGCTCTGTACATGAAGCCTTCAATTACTGCCTGCTGAAGCAGACAGAATCCTATTAGTAAGAAAGACGATCACAAGATGCAGTGCCCTGCCCTAGCTGTATAAAAATAATTAGTCCAAAGTTGACAAATGTGTAGTGAAGTCACACGATCATTATATGTTAGAAATACTGGTTTGAATAAGCTCCCTAAACATCAATACCAAAGCAGGATGATTTGGAGCATTATTTTCCAAAGGATTTAAAATTATAAATCCTCATTACTTTGAGTTAATACAGTAGAAGATTTTAAACAGGCAGAGAATGTGTAAGTTGTAAAAAATTCTCTTTTGTTGGCTATAAAATTGCATTTTAAAGTTAAGCCCATCAATAGAAAAAATTTACAAGTGATTATAGAATTTAAAGAATTTTTCCCTATTTAAAAAAATGTCCAATAATGCTATAGTGCTTTCCTCTAACATTTAGATGAGAACTGTTAACACCAAAAATAAACTACCATCGTAATTCAGGACTAATTTCTATTCTAATCTTTACAGATGGTATAAAAAATTACTTCCTACCCGAGCAGGTCAGCAATGTGTTTTCCTTTCACCCAGGAAAGCTACACAATGTGAGTGCGCCTGCTCTCAGCGCGCGTTCACGGAGCATGCAGGGCTCCCGGAGCCTTTCTAGTCTGTCTGTTCAGTGGCTGCAGGGTGAGCTGGGGGTTAACAAGAGGAAGCCAAAGAGCAAAACAAATAAATTCTGACTCCATTCTCTTTGATTCCTTACAAAATTGTTAACCCAAAAGAGTACCTTTCTTTCACTTTTACACAAAACAGTTATATATTCCTATTAGTAAAACTGCTGCACTATAGGATATTACCTCACAAATGGTGAAATTAAATAAAACTTCATTCAGAATGTTAAAGTAAAAACCAGCTGTGCGGTTTGGTTACTTCCAAAATATCCAAATATGTTTTCAGCGTGAAAATGAGCTGAGGTCTACATTTGTTGTTCAGTGAGACGCAGCTCAAAGCAAGCTCAAAAGCGGTGCTGCCCTCTAGTGAACACCCGCTCGCCCGCGCAAGGACTCGGGGCCACTATGTGGGCCACAGCTCTTGGGCTCTGGGGGAGACCTAAGAGTTTGTCACACTGTAAAAAGACCTCAGCCTGGTATCTTCCCACCAACAACTGCTTATGTAAAATTTTATTTCAGGACACATGACGTATGCTGACAGCAGTCTAAGGGCTTATAAAATAGTGCACCAAGACATAGAATGCTGTCTGATAAGCAAAATTTTTGCATGATTCTCCAAAATTTAAATCTAGTTATCGGAAGAAAGGAAACCGACTACTGTACTAAAGAAACACAGCATCTCAAGGGTTAATGAAGCTAATAAGAACAGGAGACAGGGAAACATTACAGATATCACCAAGAGTGACTACGCAACTCCTGCCTGAGACCCTTCCACCAGCAAAACGTGAGACGAAGGTCC
This sequence comes from Erethizon dorsatum, assembly GCA_028451465.1. Classification (NCBI taxonomy): domain Eukaryota; kingdom Metazoa; phylum Chordata; class Mammalia; order Rodentia; family Erethizontidae; genus Erethizon; species Erethizon dorsatum. The sequence continues at coordinate 115,077,126 of CM051833.1, read as the reverse complement.
CGGAAGATACTGAGAGAAGTTATGTACCACACCTCTTTCAGGATAGAAAATACAACGACATTTCTCCTATTAGTAACCTTTAAACAGTTACATAACAGCGATTAATTGGATGAGTTTAAGGCTCAGAATGAAACAAGTTGTTCTTTACCTATACTTTAATTAAATAACAGTATTTTAATTTTACCTAAACTATATTAATAAGTATTCATAAATTAAAAGTTGACTGTCAGATTGCCATGGATACACTCTTCAATTCACACTACCAGACTTTCCTAATAGTTTAGGACTTAAGTGACAACAGTGAAACATTTATTCTACTAAGATTGTCATTATCCACAAGTGTACATGTCCAAAATTTGCAAACTTAGAAAGTATAAGTGTAAATAAAAGCCCAACCATTAAGTAAGATATATTGGGAAAAAGGAATATAAGAACTAAATTCGTTAGGAATTTAACAAACGAATTGGAGAAAGTTGCTCTAGGATCTTACTGAATAAGTGAAGAATCAAATAGAATCAAGATAGAGACAAGGTGTCTCCTTTCTCTCAAATATCACAGTTTCCCCATTTGTATAGGGTCAAATTTTCTGTTCATGAAAGGGAAAGATGAGTACAAAACATGACAACTCTTTCCCCTAACAGTACTGTATACGAATGTTAGATTTCTCTATATGGGTTAAAATGTGAAGTGGCTGAGACTGCTTAAAGACAAACTTTTACCTGTGGTGTAAGACTGTCTTACGGAACCTGCAGTAATATATTTCCCCAATTAATATGCAATCTTGCTGGCACAGATAGTGAGAAAAAAATGAAGTCAAATATCTCACTTAGGGCTAGAAGTACAGTTCTGTAGCAGAGCATGTGTTTACCATGCATAAGGTGCAGGGATTAATCCTGAGCACCCCCCCAAAACCAGACAAACACCTCACCTATTAGTAACCCCTCATGACTAGCTGGTTTAAAAAGGAACATACAAACATGGGAAAACATGTTTTAAAGTGTGTCGCGTGGCTATCGTTAACTCCTGATACCCAGGGTAGCCTCAAACTGCGGACCTAGGAGATGTTGAGTTTTACGGGTGGGTTCCAGGAATCTGAGTTTTACACAAACTCTCACATGACCCTCAGTAGGGGGAAACCTTAGAGATTTCAGAACTTTAGATTTTTAGTTTTCTATTTTTTGGTCACTGTACTATTCATGAGCACTGTTATCAGAGGACAAGCAATGTAATAAAAGCAAATGCACCTCAGTTTCTACACTGTTGAATATGAATGTCCTTAACACTTACTGGGTCCTTCTCAGAGGATCACAAGAAATTTTTTCTGCTGCTGGATTTCCATAGGTGGTCCCTCTAATCTTTCCCCTAAGAGCACCCTAAATCTTGACCTTCTCATATTTTGCTAGTGGAAGAGAAGTTATGTACATTTTCCCTTTGGAGTCCATTCATACAATGGTATAATGCTATCTCAAATGCTGCCCCTGTATATACTTTGTTTATGCTTATTAGTGTTGACTTAAATCATGTACTTCAAGGTTTTTACAATGCAAAGTATACTGTACATATTTTAATATGAATATCTAACACAGGAAATGAAGATATTTAATGACTTTTTCTCACTATTGGGGGTTGAACCTAAGGCCTTCACAATGAGCTACATCACCAGCCCCTTTTATTATTTATTTCGAGACAGGGTCTTGTTAAGTTGCCCAGGTGGGATCTGAACTTGCAATCCTCCTGCCTCAGCTGCCCAAGTGCTAGGATTATAGGCATATGCCCCTGGGCTGGCCCTTGACGAATGCTTTTTGATGATGACATTACTTCTCATTTCCGTATTACTCCTTCCGCAGTGGTAACTGCACTCTGGAAAGCAGCAGATGGGTACAATGACCCTAACTCCACAGATAGTAACTCTGTAAGATGGTTTTGTTCTCAAAGAGCAGCTTTTTCAAACAGCAAGTAAGCACTGCAAACACAGTGATAAAGCACAGCAGATTGTTCAGCTTTCTCATTCTATCACTCATTTAGAAAATCAACCTAAAGGCTTTCTCAACTGATCTTTAAAAGTGTTGTTATATGGGAAATGCTCCAGGTTTCTGAGGTGAGTTCCTAATACTTGTGCTCCTTTAACTGACTTTCCCTTACTGGGGGCCGTTTTCTGTTGATGTACTTCTAGGAACCATTTGTTGCCTATTTCATACTATTACTTCGTCTTAGAAATTCTTACCTTAAGTACTTCTTTACCTAGCATTTAATGTAAACATTTGTAAATTTTAAGGAGTAGCAGAAATAAACTACTCTAAAACCAGACAATGGAAACTCTACTCACTGAATGGTTCAAAAAAGAATATACTAATGCTTATTAAAAGTCCTCTAAGAAAGAAAACATCCAGGGCCTGATGTGGTGGTGCACTCCTGTAATTCCAGCACTCAGGAGGCTGAGGCAGGAGGATCACTGTGTGTTCGAGGCCAGCCTGGGCTATAAAGTTGAGTTCAAGGCCAGCCTGAACTGCATAGTAAAATCCTGTAAAAAAAAAAAAAAAAAAAAAAAAAAAAATCTAGAAAACTTAAAAAAACTTAACCCAGACAAAAGGAATTTAATCACATTAAAAACTGTAATCTCTTAAAATACTAATAATCAAGATACTTTCCGTATTTGGTGTTTTTTAAAAAAATAATCCTAAACCAATCAAGTAAATGTTAAGAGTGTCTTGGTTCCTATTCTTCATCAACTCAAAAAAGCAACTGTCACAGGAGAATAAGGGAGTTATTTAAAAATTTCACAGGGATTTCCATTTTATCATTAACAAAGAATATGTAGGCTTAGATATGGAATCTCACTGATCCCACAGGGTATTATAATATTGAATACTACACTTAAAAACATTAATACAATTCAATAAAGTGGTAAAATGTTAATGTTATTAAAATGTAATCAGAAATTGCTATTTCATTTTAAATGAAATTAAGAAGAGCATTGAGACAGATTTTATTAGCAGTCGTTATTTATTTAACTGCTACAAGCAAAGAAGAATGGCCAAAGAACTGTGAAAGTGTCACATATACAGAATAATTATGTCAACTTCTGTATGAAAAATATAAATAATGAGGTATTTATTACCCAGAAGCTTTCTAAAATTCAGAACATTACTACTGTCATATTTTACCTATAAAAATAAACATGGAGTATTTTCAATGAAGTGTGGTGGGAGCTGAGAAGCAGGAGGAGTGGCAGTCAGGCCTTTTCTTCCCCTTCAACTCTGCAGTAATCTAGGCTCTGCCCCCGGCTCCCAGAGCCAAACACCAGGCCACTGATGACAGAGTTAGAAAAGAAGAGCACTGCAAGGCCACAGATGTGCAAACAGTTCTTAGCTGTGTGTCCCATCTCCATCAGCACGGATAATTGAGCACCGACACTATTTAATTTCAGTCACCTGACCAGGCACTGACAAAGTTCCCGACCACCATGTCAGGTTATAGGCAAACTATGCTTTAAGAAGAGTTACCCCATGTACTAAGTGTCCCTCCTAGTTCGTCTTCCAACAGAAAGACAACATTCACATTATTTAGCTTTGAGAAGGTAATTTGATCTTTTTTCTTCTAAGAATCAAAAATTTGGAAGACTTTCGTTGCTTTTAAAAAGTTTTAAAAAGTCCCACATACAAAACAAGACAATGCCAGGTGTAGTGGCGCACGCCTGTAATGCCAGCACTCGGGAGGCTGAGGCAGGAGAGTTGCTGAGAGTTCGAGGCCACCCTGGGCTACACAGTAAGTTCAAAGCCAGCTTGAACTACACAGCAAAACCTTGTCTCAAAAAAGCAAAAAACAAAACAAAATGAAAAAAAAAAACCCAAAAGCTAAACCAGAAGTTCTAACATACAGAATTACCTTTTTCTTTGTGTATTATGATAGGTGGCATTAAAACAAGACTGCAGGGGCCGGTGAGATAGCTCAGCGGTGTAAGCGCCTGCCTGGCAAGCGTGAGGTCCTGAGTTCGATTCCCGGTACCCACATACAAAAAAAGGGCTGGTGATATTGCTCAATGGCACGGGCGCCTGCCTGGCAAGTGCGAGGTCCTGAGTTCGACTCCCGGTACCCACATACAAAAAAAGGGCCGGTGATATTGCTCAATGGCATGGGCGCCTGCTGGCACGCGGGGTCCTGAGTTCGACCCCCAGTACCCACAAAAAAAAAAAAGACTGCAGTATTGCTGACCACTAGATGTGTTAGGTAAAATTTCATACTAAATAAGGCAAATGTCAGAGTTGGTATCTTAGTCATTTCAGTAATTCCAAGGACCCATAATAAATCAGCCAGGAAAGTAAAAAAAAAAAGTACTTAAAGCACACAGAAAACAAACAAACAAAACTTAGAACACTCAGAACTAAAAAACACTTTTGCCAGTTGAACAAACAGGCTTTTGTTCACTTTTGTCCTTCTGAACTCTGACTGTTAAGTTGAATGTGAGTTGTTAGTACCAGTATGATGACTCCGCATCCATTTTCTATTTTGTCACTATCCCGTGTGACAGGGCTCGTCATAAATGAAAAAATGGAAGCATCAGATCTCTTGAATACCTTAAGGGCTTTCCTCGTTCTCTCAAACACACACACACGCATGCACACACACACAGGTAAACCCCTATTTTTGATTACCACGTGTTGCTTCTATTCTGTCATGATTAGTATAGTGCAGGTAGGAAGGTCTGAATAATGTCAGGTCAGCTCTTCTTTTATTTTTTTATTTTTTTGGAGACAGGGTCTTGTCATGCAGCCCAGGCTGGCCTCGAATGTTTGGCGATCCTCCTGCCTCAATTTCCCGAGTGCTAGGATTACAGGTGTGCACCACCACGCCTGCTCAAATCAGCTCTTCTGAAGTCAAGTCCAGTGTTCTTTCACAGACACAACAGAATTCCATTTCAATCTTTTTTGTACCCTGTCACCCATTTCCAAACAGACGAGGACCTTAAAGCCCAGAAGGAGAAATTATAACTTGTCCAAGATTACCAAGTCCGACAAGAACAGAGATCTAAACCCAAAGCACAGCTGGCACCTCTGTTCCCTTGCTAATTGAAAACAAAAAAATAACAAAAATTTTTAACAATTGTAAGGCCTTCCCTTTGATCCTAAATTTATTTTCTGTAACTGATAATCATATAAGATACCCTTAATATAGCACATCCTTTTAATGCAGATGTATGCGTAATGTGTATGGTTCCCTCACGCTCACAGAGACTGCGCACCAGCCTGTGTGTAGGTATAACTAGTTTCATCTCCACCAACATTTAAAGCTACTGGCATTCATAAGAACACAAGGAAAACAACGTCTTAATCACATTTGCTGCTGCCTTTCAGGACAGACGCCTTGGCTCTCATGCTTCAGAGGCCTGGTGGTGAGGACGCCCCCGGCTGAGGACAGGGCCACGCTCAGCCCACGTCATTAACTGGAAGCAGCCTCTGGGGTCCGCTTTGTAAAGTAACCCGCAGGCAGCACCCAGACCTCCTGCATTCAGTCAAGAGTCAGCTCCACTACTTTCTAAGATAGCTTCTTGGGGAAATGCGCTGAATCTGACAAAATCTCTCAAGCACCTCATAAAAGGAATCTTTACAAATTACCAGGCTACTATGGGATGTGGATACGTTCTGTGTATCTTTCCAGGCCCTGCAGTGTAATAAGGGTGCTATCAAATGGGGCAGGGCCTCAATCCAAACCCACCAACCAAATATATCACCAGAAAACTGGGATGGCATGTGCAGGCTTAGTGTAATTATTTCCACAGAAAACATCAAATTATGTCTTTATACAGTAATCGCGAGGCCGCGTGTTCCTGAACTCACCTGTGTATCTTATCTTGGCCGGAAGGCACTGTGCCCACGTTGGCTACATTCACGACCTTCTGGAGAATCACCGAGGGGGTGAAGTTCTGTGGCGCGGTGATGACGGTGGCAGAAGTTTCATTCATTCCTGTCAGCATACCTGGAAGAGCAAGGGAAGGCTCCCTTTTAGTGATTTCTTTGTGAAAATAATTTAAGCTATTTTAAGTTCATAGCCAAAACTTAAAAACTTTTCTTAACAAGAGATGTGCCTCTTTATAATGAAATTTTCAAGATAATTATAAAATTAAAATGATGTCACTGTTTCACAGATTTTTTAAAAATCCCCAATGGGTAGAAAAATGTGCAAAAATGCAGTCAAAATCATTCTGCACAAATCTAATAGTAACTATTGTAGGGTAAAAATCACAAATATGACATTTCAATTTCATACACAATTTGGGCTATGTAAATGATTAAGTTTTTATTTCTTAAGAATATATTTAATTCTTAGTATTGTACATTCAAAGATCAGCCAAAACAAGTCAAAATATTCTGGAGTAACTAGCAGCGTCGCCTGATGGACAGTGACTGCACAGAAGATCAAAGTCGTCTGCACAATGGCTGGAGGGCTGGGGCCTCGAGAAAAAGCTGCACACGTTTGCCAGCTACACTTAACAATGTCGGCATTTGCCTAGCAGATAGAACTACAGTCCCAACAAAAACACAAACCAAAATCTCCAAAGCAAAAAGTCTGAAAAAAGTCAGGAAAAAATGTGAAGTGAAAAATCTTAAATCCCAGAGACATTTCGAGTAATAGTTTAAAAAGAAACCAAGCTATGCAAAATTATGAATAAAGACCACAGCATTAACCCTACACATACCATTAATATCAGGATCTCACGTGAATGTTCAGTAAACAAATTCAACAATGTACTAAACCCTTGGAAAAAATACTGCAATTTAGTACTGGGTTAAAATAAAATAAAACAAATGTCATCTACTTGGTGGACATCTAAAGGTATCTATTAAAAATAACCTCTGAAGACATTTGACATGTGTACAGTAGTTTACAAAATTTATGAAAATGGCAAAATTTGATTTCATGTTTCTAAAAGACCTGCAGCTTCAAGTCTATACATTTATATATTGTAAACATAACCTGAAATTTTAAAAAGTCCCTCTGATTAACAGTATGAAGACACCAAAACCTACTATTGTAAAAGGACTTACACCATCAGACAGAAAAACAGAATTATCCACCTTCTAACAAGGAGCACATTTTACTAACCACTTTCCAACTCCAGGAACACTATGTTCTGTCTTAGGCAGTTTAACTTCAATATTAGGAAAAAGCTTTAAAAACTACACAAGCAGTCAAACACTGCTTTTAAGTAAAGCACAGGGCTGACATAACACTGTTGAGAGATGTGCGTACTCATTTAGGATTTAAACCTTCTCCATTAAGCTCTATTGAAGAGCAACTGCTGAATAAATGAATGCAACTATGTTTATGTTAAAAGCCTGTTTCCCGCAGCATGTAATTAAAGGAAATGTTGTACAAAGCCAGTACTTTTGTCAAGCTCCTGTAAATGGAAAGATGGATAGCACTCAGAGAAGTGAATGCATTGCTTCATATTTAACCTTAACACTCTTGTCATTAATGGTTTGTCTAACTTGTTCTATAAAAGACAAGGTACTGCTCCACTGAAGTAAAATTAAAAAAATCAACTAAACCATGCTTTTCAGAACAGAAGATTCATTATCGTCGGCTAATGTATTGGCATAAAGCAAAGTAACATCCTATCAAGTAAGGCACACATTCAATCCGCCTCTCCACCCCCCTTTATTTTTAACTCATGCTGTTTTATTGTTATAGGCAATTTGTACCACTCAGCATGACAGTGTAAACTGAATCAAGATTAATTTACATGCAAAAGAACACTTAGGAGAGCAGCACGGTAAGCAAATGTATTGTCTCGATTGCTGAGGTGGAAAAAGAACTGGGAAAGAAAAAAAAGGTGCTCTAATTAAGGGGCATCAAATATGATCGCTGTGGTAGTTAAGGGCCAGAAAATAGTAAACGTCCGACCATTTAAAGAATTAGCATCTTGCTAGCTAGGAACTCATAAGATGGATGCATAAATCACAATAAAATTAAGTAAACATTTTAGGTTTTTAAAGCACAGGTTTTGCTAAATGAAAATATATCAGGTATTTTCAAATTAACAAGGAAAAAATATGCCGAGCCATCATGAGAAGTTTATCCTACGAAAACAGACTTTCACTGTATATAGACTGCTCCACGATAAGGGCAAAGTTACTGGCAAAATATTTTTAAACGGGTAGAATTTGTGGCGTCATTAGAACATATCTGAATTTTGGTGATGGTGTAGGACAGCACTTGATTTAGGTTTAATCAGCTGTAATTACTAAAAGGCAAACCAACTAATATAAGGAAATCAAATTTGAAAAGACTTTTCTAAATTTTAGATTTGCAATTTAAATTAAAAGGGGCTTAGAATAAACAATCGGCTTACATCTCTTCAAATTAAAACTGTCCAAAGAAACCAAATTAAAATTTTTTAGGTTAGAAAAAACAGACCCCATGTTATTTATAGCACTGAAAGATTCCCACAGATAGCTCGTTAACTAACTTCACAATACAACTCACAGCAATGAGGAAGTCAAGCTTCAGCTGAAGGCTCATAGGATGAACACCATTAATACTTCCAGGGTACAGGTCCTGTCTTTCACTTTAGCACTTTGACTACCACTCTGTCACCAACAAGCTCATTTAGCTATGGGACCCTAAACATAACCACCAAGAAAAAGTGCTGCATTTGGGCCGGTGAGATGGCTCAGCGGCTTAAGCGCCTGCCTTGCAAGCGCGAGGGCCCGAGTTCGACTCCCGGAACCCACATACAAAAAAGGGCCGGTGATATCGCTCAGCGGCACGGGCGCCTGCTGGCGCGTGAGGTCCTGAGGTCGACCCCCCGGTACCCACAAGAAAAAAAAAAAAAAAATGCTGCATTGGGCAGTAAATTAGAAATAAATGCTTTTGTTTTTAAAAAATATTAATCTAATGTGACATTCTGTTAGAATCAGTTTTAATATCTTACACTTTTCACTTATGCATGCCTTTAGAATAAAAATAGAACCATAATCTTCATGTTTATTTATAAATTTTTTAGTTAAATCCTAATACATTTAATGAAATTCTTGAGTCTGACACCGTAAAATGAGATATTAATTACATAATTTCATTTTACTTAAAGTAGGAAAGTTGGCTGAAGTGCATGCAATAACATACACTTCTTAAAAATTTACTCACATTTTGCCTTCCAGAACTTCACATTGATAAAATGTGAGGAAATGAATTTTTATTTTGATTTAGGTTTTTCTGTTAGTCATTTCTAGGTAACTTTTGTGAAATAAGGTACGCTCCCTTCCCAGAGCAGTATAACAAACAAATACATGTGTAAAGTTGGGAATTGAGACCTCTATTACCAAACCTGTTGAAATCTATAACTAAAAAGATGCTACTGAAAAGACTCTTTAAACCTTTGGTAAATTTGCCAGCATCAAGTTTCACATCAAAGAATGAATTCAGGAAGACAGAAAGAATGATTCAGAAATGCCAAGAGACTTGCAAGGATTTACAAATACTTCATATAAACAAATTTTCAAATAGCTTTATTCAGAGTAGCCTTTCTGCTCTATTAAACATAGCAAACAGCTGCCAGATTTATTCAGACAAATAATCAACAACCATAGAAGTAAAATGGCAGAAGAAAAAGGAATTTTGGCAACATGTCCACAGAGGACCAGAGCTATTCTCCAAGAGCACCTCTCTCATGCACTTACGGTTCTGTATGGCTGGGCAGCGAAAATCCCTCAGTCACAGCAGAAAAACTCTGATCGAAATATCAAGTATTCTAAACAAAAGCTGAGGGAGAGAAAGGGCAGACAAGAATCTGCTGCTTTAGAAATACTTCAGCTGCCCTTCGCAAGAAGAGAATCTCCCCGCGGAAGTACACGTGCCACAGCCTCACCGGCGCGCTGGGGGCCACTCACCTTGGTTTGCTTGAGCAGGTGCAAAGCAGAGAGGCAGGCTTTAGCCAGCAAGGGGTAAGAATAGCAAATATAAGAATCAGTTTGTCATTGGGAAAACAAAATCACAAATTCAATTTTCTTCTATAGCAATTATCAACTTTCCAAAACAAATGTAAAGTTGGGTTTAGTCATTCTTTTTTTATCACTTAAAAGCAAGGCCAGAAGAAAAGATTCCTATAAATGTACCGCCTTAGTCTGTGTTTTCTTCAAGGGATTCTTCTACAACGGGTCTTCCTGACAGCGTGGCTCCCCAGGCCTGGAGGAAACCAAACCTTCAGCACTACAATCCCTGAGCACCAGGAAGCACGCCTCTCTCCTAGGGATCTGACTTAACGACCTCAAAATGCAAAGATCTTTGCTAGCGGCCTCCACACTTACATTCATGTAAAGTTTTTTAAATTGCTGACTAGAGGACTTAATATTCCCTCACTTTATAAATGTTATCCTTAATTAAACACATAAAATCAGTGTTACTTTCTCATATTCATATACAAAAAAAAAAAGCTTTTCACTTTTATTAGAAGGCATGCTTGACTCTGGGCCAAGTACAGGATATTAATACTTGCATTCTGTTGAAAATATTTTCTTTTTAATACATATTTTAAAATGTTTCAGCTCTGATTCATTCAAACAGCATTTCTTTAACATAGAATTAAGTCAAAAGAGATATTTTAATACTATAGTTAGGACTTTAGTCTGAAGCGTACGGCACTGCACTATGTGGAAAGAAAAACACATTAGTAGGACATGAAATATAGTTCCATAACAACAAAAAAATACCAAAATGTAAGATTTGCAGTGGTAGAACATTAGAGTCCCTAATTCCTGGCATTTTCATGAATATAAACATACCAGTAGATGTATAATCAGGCTGACAGACCACAACTCAGAATAGAAAAGCTGATTAAGAATCAATTTATCACTTTAAAGACATATTCCTCAATTTTCAAGTATGTCATGAATGTAAAGAAACATATACTTTTAAGGTTATTTTACAAGTTCAAAGTGTTAACAAAAATGGGAAGATTATGTGCTGACATCTGTTACTGGCTATGTATTATGAAAAGTTATTTTAGAGACTGGCAAGAGCATGAGTGTGTACATTCTTTGGTACATACACTTCTAGTAACTGTGGTAATTTCCTACCTTGCTCTTTCTTGAAGTCCTTCTCTGACATGGCCACAGGTAAAAGCAGTTCTCCAATAGGTGGCTGAATATTAACATTGAAGCAATCGTCCTTGGTGCTAAGGAAAAAAAAATCAAAGATGACTAAATGCCCAAAATACTTCTCAATACTATGCAGTTACATAGGTGCGATTAAAGCACATGCCAGCATTTAAAGTGTCTTCAATCTGACTGCAGAGAAATACAACTCTTATCTCAGAATTTTAAAAAAATTTTTTTTACAAAACTGCACACTTATAGTAAACTATATGATTTGATATAGAACTTTTATTTCACTTATTTTTTTGGTGCTGGGGATTGAGCCCATGGCCTCACTAATGCTAAGCACATGCTTTTCCACTGAGCAACGCCCCTAGCCTGACACAGAACTTTTAAAGACAGCAGCAAGGGTAAACAACCACGACTGGCAGAACACTTCATGCAACTTATACAGAATATTTTAGTTTTACTTTGTATATAACTAAGTGGAGAAGATGAAGTGTTTCAGTCCTAAATGGTTTAGATCTCCTTAAAAAAAAATTACGTTAGGGCCGGTGAGATGGCTCAGCGGCATAAGCGCCTGCCGGGCAAGCGCTAGGGCCCGAGTTCAACTCCCGGAACCCACATACGAAGAAAGGGCTGGTGATATCGCTCAGCGGCACGGGTGCCTGCTGGCGTGCGAGGTCCTGAGGTCGACCCCTGGTACCCACGAAAAAAAAAAAAAAAAAAATTAGGTTAGTTTTTAATAAGGAGAAAATGGAGTGAGCGTACTATACTTAGATATGTGTGCTCATCAGCAAACTGGCTTTATTTTTAAAAATCCTTATTTTCAGTATAATTTTTCAGTGATACCACCGATAAACATATATAAACTTATTATTTCAAATGATAGGATATGAAGACTTTAAGAAAGACAACTTTTTTTTCTAGTCTCAGAAAACCAACACTGATTGCATTTAAGTGAACTTAAATCTTATGGCTGTCAATAAAAAACTTACTACAAGTGTTTTAAATTTGTTTTAAAGTTAGATATCTGAAGTGAGGCTGATGAAATACCAGGGAGGAAGGAGTGTGCAAAGAAGCAGAGACTCCAACTAACAGTTGTTGAGAGATAGGCGTCTACTGTTTAGAGTACAAGAAGTCTTAGAGTTACAGTGAAAGCTCAGTAAGAGGCCCCCCAGGCCCCAGATTCTCCTGGCTTTCCATTCCACACCCCTCATGGGTGTGCTGGCTCTCCTCATGGCTGTCAGATGGCTGCCGCAGCTCCAGGTACTGCTTTTACAATCCACATGAAGAGGGAAGTATGAGGACAAAGGGGTGGTAATAAATAAACCACATCTATTCCTCTTAGGTGGAAAGCAGAAGCTCTCTTGAAAGTCCCAAAGGGGGCCTTCTACTTTCAGGGTAGACGTGGATCCCATTGCTGGTGGGCAGGGGACTAGAGAGGAGGAGATTACAAATAAAACACTCTACACGTTAGGGTAAGAAACCCAGAGTTTAAGGGGGAGGCAGGAATAATATCGAAAGAAGAACATAAAACTCATTTTCATTTTATGGTATTATGAATTGTATTCTTGTATGAGCTGCCTTTTATTTTTTCACATGTGGAATGTCCAAGATACACCAATAAATCCAATTTATTTATTAACTCAAAAAGCATTTACTGAATGTAAATTTGATTCTATGTACGGTGTTAATATCTGGGATTTAAAGACAAGTCAGGGCCGGTGAGATAGCTCAGTGGCATAAGCGCCTGCCTGGCAAGCGCGAGGTCCTGAGTTCAACTCCCAGTACCCACATTAAAAAAAAAAAAAAGGATAGGTGAGATTGGTCTTTGAAACTCACAAATCTAGTGAGAGGGGAAGGAATTTCATTTATAATGGAGAGGTTAGTGTTACATTAGAGCTTTGTGGAAAGCGGCACAGTCCACAGAGGGGGAACGGACCTGCTCCGCAGGAGTGCGGACACGCTTGCTTCCTGTGAGAGGCCGGTGTCTGCTGGCGCGTGCTGAGCTAGGCACGCGGTAAAGGACGTCGTGGGTGGATGGCCATTCATTCCAGCTCTCCCAACGAAGTTGCATCTGGTGGCAGCGGCCCCGAAACCCTGTTCAGTCAGCGTGTCCCTCCACGCTCTGAAGTGAACGGATTTGTACGGTAGGGGATATGGCTACTTCACTCACGCAGCTCTACAGAACCGAGACAGGAGAGGCGCCAGGCACCGGGAGCTGCGCGATCCCGCGTGTCAGCAGCCGTGCGGCAGCGTGTACGAGGAGAAAGCACCGGCAGGGCCATCGGGGAGTCCGGCTCCGTGGTCAAGGCAGGGGTTTTCAGCGTGCCCCACGTGTTTTCCTTAAGTAATTCCTAATAACGACGCTAACAGGCAGCTTCTGTTGTCCCAGATTTACTCATCAGAAAACCGAAGGGAAGGTGAGCGCCACGCCAAGGCCACACAGCAGGCGAGGGGCAGCGCGGGCATCTGAGCGCAGGCGGCCCGCGCCCGCGTGGCAGCCCGGGTCCACTCCGCGGACTGCGCCGCCCCCGAGGCGGCGGCCGGAGAATGGGAGGAATGCTAGAAGCAGAAGCGGAGGCCGGGTGACGGACTGCGGAGAGGCCCTGAAGCTCGCAACAACGACTGAGCAGACGAACGGCGAACGCGGAGGCGCTCGGCGCGCCAACCACGTTAGATTCCGAGCGCGCCCAGCTACCCAGGGAGCGACGCCCCGGGGTAATTAACCTCAAACCGCGAGTCAGCAGCGCGGCCAGGGCGGGTCGCCGGAGTGGGAGTGACGGCGCGGCACAGGGAGGCGCCGAGCCCACGCGCGGAGCAGACCCGCGGAGCACGGGAGAGCCGCGCTCCGCCGAGAAGACGGGCACACGCCGGAGCGTGCGCGCACCGCGGGCCGGGCGCTGACCGAGGCCGAGCTCTGCACGGCCAGCCCCGCCGGAGGACTCGGCGGCCCCCAGCGGGAGAGGACAGCGGGCGCTTGGGCGGGGGAGGAGGAGGCGAGACGTACTGAACTGATTTCGTCTGAAGTGTGAAATGTGAGTTTCAAGTCGCTGGGTATGGCAATGTCCTCCCAAGTGGGAGGCAGAAGGCAACTGACAGGTACAGGGAGAGGACGCTACTCCTTGTATTTTCCCAATTCCTTCTTGAGTTGTCTTTCACAATGTTAGTACACACGTGATGCGTCAGCGTGGTGAGATACATACTTACACACACACGCGCAATTTAAAATGAACATACATATAGGGCGTGTGCAGTGAAAATGTAGAAGTAACAGGCATTGACTCGACGTTAGGGAGCGCCGGCTAAATGAGATGAGCGGCATCATCTTTAACGGCCTGCGTTCTCCTTTTAATACAAAAGCCTTCTCTTCCCCAACACTCCGAAGGTCCCCACGCAGCACGGACGTCAAGGGGGCAGGCGGGGAGTGTGGGGCAGCGGACGGGGCCTGCCTTCTCAGGCCACGGCGAAGCCCGGAGCAGCAAGCAGCAGGCTGAAGTCCGGCGTGAGAAGTGACCTCGAAACGCTCTCCCGAGCAGCGAGCGGCGTGTTAGGGAACAGTAAATGACTGCTTCTCTTTTTATGCTGGGAAACCTAAGGCTTGAGCCTGCCAGGCCAGCTCTCTACCATGGAGCTACACCTCCTGCCTTGACTGTAAATTTTTAATGGCTAAATTATAAATCAATCTGAAACTTATTTTGGAGTAATCTGTGGGAGGAAGCTACTTTTATCTTTCTCAGATAATAGTCCTCACACCATCTTACTCGAGTCCATTCTTTCCCCAATGATTTGAAATGTCACCTTTGTGACATATAAAATTTCTAAATTCTCTATTTTGTTCCATTGGTTCCTGTGCCAATCAACATCAATTAGGCTGTTTTTTTTTTTGAGTGCTGAGGATAGAACATAGTTTCAAAGCATGCTAGGTTCTACCCCCAGGAGAGAAAGACTTTTTTCATTAAAAAAAAGTTTGAGACCTGGCGACATGGCTGAGTGGTGAAGTGCCTGCTTAGCATGTGTGAGGCCTTGGGTCCAGTCTCCAGTACTACAAAAAAATAAAAAATAAAAAATGTTTACAAATTGACTTTTCTTGAACATTTTATTTTCCAAGTGAATTTTAGAAATATGCAAAGTTCCTTAAAAACGCATGACCCCTGCCAGCCACTTTATTTTGTTCTATTTACCTTGATTTCCCCCTCTCTAATTTACTTAAACTGATCAAGCTTTTTTTTTTTTTTTTTTTTTTTGGTATTGGGAATCGAACTCAGTACCTTGTGCTTGCCAGGCAGGCGCTGTGCCACTGAGCTATGTCACCAGCCCTGATCGAGTTTTAATTGCTCATTTTCTTCCACTTTTTAGTTGTTTGGAAGTTTACCTTATATCATATTTTGATGATGTTTATGGTTACATTTAATATTTTAAACCATAATTTGACTTCTTTTTGCCATCAATCGATCCTCTTGCCAAAAGAGAAGGGAGCTCTAGTGTAGCATTATCCCTCCCCACATTTGTCCACATTGGGATTCTGGTTCTGGTTTATTACTAAAATTTATTTTTCATATTATGTATCAACAATTATTTTTACACAGTGTTAGATTCTACAGCTAGAATGTTTTTAGTCACATTTCTTTCCTTATTCTATAGCTTTCCTTATTCTACATCTTCTTTCTCCAGCAGTCCTTTCACAAAGGGTTTGCAGGTGGTAAGCTGATAAAATCTTTGCTTGTCTGAGAAAAGTCTACACAGTTTCCTCAAAATTTTAAAGGTCATATTCTTTGTCTTGTGGCCACCAGAAATGATGAGAGGATTGATGAGAAATTGTATCCCACCCCCACTGTTCCTTCTCAGGTAAGATGTTTTTTCTCTGCTCTGGGAGCCATCAGGGTACTTTTCTTCTTATCAAAAATGCCAGCAGGATATGGTCTCTTTAGTCTTTCATATTCATTTTGTTTGGCCTTGGATGGGCCTTTTTGAAGGATTATGCCTTTTTTTTTTTTACTTGGGAAAATCCTCTTCTATAAGTTTTTCCTTTTAATCATTTTTCTTTCCTTCCAGATCTATTAGTTGAATTGATCCTTTAACTTTTTCTTTCCCATTTTCCTTCTCCTTGTCTTTTCATTTTCGAATCTGGTTCATTCACTTGACCCTCTCTCTTCCAGAACACCCAATCAATATTCAGCTATGTCTACTCTACTGTGTGTTTACTGGATTTCTTCTGACATGGTATTTTTAAAACTC
This sequence comes from Erethizon dorsatum, assembly GCA_028451465.1. NCBI lineage: Eukaryota > Metazoa > Chordata > Mammalia > Rodentia > Erethizontidae > Erethizon > Erethizon dorsatum. The sequence goes on along the minus strand of CM051833.1, from coordinate 115,060,795 downwards.
CAAGAAGAGTTTAAAATTTTTTTCTAGTTACTCCTTTGTATAGCAAGAAGTATGTTCTTCCTTTATGGATGTAGTACACTCTTGAATCAGATTCTACTTTTTATTTTTAGAGAAACTTTTTGTCCTTTTAAAATTAACTGCTCCCTTTATGTATGGCCAGTGGGTCTTTATTCATCTTGAATCTTCTCTTTCAAGTGGCAGCTTTACCTCAAAAGTCTGGTAATCCTAAACTATCCAATTAAACATCTGTAACAAAGGACTAGGTTTAACACACACAGCAAGTTCTACTACCTATTAGCTGTAAGATTTTAGGTAAATTTCTTAATCTTCTAGTGCCTCACTTAACCTTCCAAATGGAGTAATAATAATACAGGTAGGGTTATTGTGAATTTAAGCAAATGGACACATAATGTGGATTCCAAGTGTATAACACAGTGCTTAATGTGCTACAAGTACTTGATAATATTAGTGACAATTTTTACTGTGGCATCCAATCTCCTCTCCTTGCACAGAGGGTCCCCACATCCCACTAAAAGTGCTGACCAGGCAAGTTGTTCTTTCCTTTACAGTGCTACTCTGAAGCCTCACACTGAGCAGGAACACTCCCTGCTGCTAGAGGGGAGGGGAGCTGGAGGGCAGAAGTAGTTCTTTAATGCTCTCAGGACGCTCTCGAAACCTCTAACTTTTCACTCACTCTATATGCTTGATATTCTGCCAGATTTGTTCTTAACATTACAGTAGTTTTCTCCCATGAGTGGTATGCCCTGAAATTTTTATTTTCTCTGTTAATGTTTACCCTCTCCCATTTGCTTTCTAACCGTCAATAATCTCAAATTCTGGTCAGCTAATGGCATTCTTTCTTGTTATATTTTTTATTGCTCATTCTCTTTTAAAGAATCAATTTCTGTCTAGTGTATTTTTAGATAAAAGGAAGTGTGGTTGCAAGTGTTCAGTCCTCTAACTTAAGACAAGTTGTATTATTTTTCACACTATTTAAAGCACTCATACCTGTTAATCACAAGGATAGGGATCTGCTTATGTACTGTACTGATTTTTGGAGAGATAAATTTATACATATTATATATGTTTTCAATCTCAAAAATTTAACCAAGAGCTAAGTCTGATGAGCATTTAAAGTGCAAAACTAAAAGGAGACATTAATGCTTACCAGGTATCCATAAAACTATATAATTACAGGTAACAGTTCTTCTCTCCCTGAAAAACGATAATAATCTAGAGTAAAGCAGAATCACTTTATACTTGTTTCTTTCTTCTAACAAGTAGAAGAGTACCTGAAAGGCTTCTAGTCCATGTTCTAAGGATTTCTGAAGGCTTGTTATCAAATATGCTCGGATTACCCATAATTTTATATATTGATTTCTATGATGTATTTTGAGGAAAAAATTCAGTATCAGTCGTTCTTGCCTTTTTCTTTTTGTTGAGCTACCCAGATTAATATAGCACATCACTAAGTAAAAAGTACTACTTACTATGCGAAAGGCACAGTCAGTGATTGACACCTAAGACCAATTGATCTACCCATTACCACCATCTCCCTGCCCCCACCAACACTACTATGAAGCTATTGATTTAAACACTGTCGATCGGTTTCCATTTTCTGATTTTGGGCAGGCCAATTAAGAAAGTGAGTAATTGTGATTACACTGCTTCAGGATCAATTACATTTGATGCAAGACAAAGTGCTCTTTTTGGAACACATACAAAAATTTTTTTTAATCTAGCATGCTTTTGTGCTCAGTAAAACCAAAAATAAATAATTTATACTTTCACAGTAGAAAAATATTAATATATTTATAATAGCTAAGGCTATTTTATTTTTTTGCTAAGACTATTTTAATTTGAATTAAATTTATCATTTTTCTACAGTTAAGAGAAATTGAGAAAAATAATTGTTCACATCCACTCCCCAACCTAAGATAAAAATCAAACATTACCTGTATTTTTATCCCTTAAGGGACTTTGTCAATTATAGAAGACAAAATGCAAATCCTGTTCAATGGACCACAAACGAAGTCTTTGTAATAAAAATAATGAGAAACAACAACCCATCTGATTATACAGAAATCAAAAAGTTCCTTATATAAATTGGTAAAATAAAAAATTTTTCTAGTTTTTACTTTTGATCACATCGGTACATGAGCTTTGTCATTGGGCTCACATTGTCCAAATCATTAAACGAATAGTGATGGAGGCAAACTACTTAGAGTGATGTTACTCATAGTGTGGCGTTCATACTACTGATTTGTGTTGTTTGTCTAATAGAAAAATAATAATTCCTAGGCCATGCAGGGAAAGCACTCAGTCTCTATGTATCCCTGATACAGCAGACCTCCCAAAACATAAAGGTGATGATCTGCATGAAATCAATGTGCTGTGCTACACTGCTTGGATCCATTGCTGCAGGTTCTTAGCAATAAAAGGTGTAAGGTTAAGCCTCAGTTACAGCAAACTGAAAAGGTATGTGAAAATAAAGGGCTCGCTACATTTCATCTATAAATGTATTTTAACATGTCTCTTTCCTAAGCTTGGAGATTTTTAATCATAACAAATTCTGGCCTGAGCTTATTAAAATTCAGATAAATAAAAATCTCAGTTCTGTTAAGAGTAAAAACAAAGCAACTTCAACTTAAAATAACAAATGTTTTCCTATATCAGAAAAACATAAAAGAATGGGATTCAAAGACAATTCTCAAAGATGCATGAAAATAACAGCTTGTACTACTTTGCTAGAATTCATCAGAAGTGTATAAAATATCATATGAAAACCGTAACAAAAAAATTAATCTTAAAAAAACCCTTATGAATAGTATTAAGTTATAAAACCTTTACCAACTACATAAATGCTCTTTTGACTTTTATATAAAGCAACTTGTAAATTAACATAAAAAAGGGAAAGCATATAGGCTTAGAATCAATAATGCTCTTTGAGAAAAAGCTCAAGATATCTCAAAATGACACTGTCTCAAAAGGTATCTTTTTTAGAATACTGAATGATGTAACATTTTTAATTTCTCCCAAATTTTCCAAAACTGTAATATTAAAATAAGTAAAGAATTAGCTGGCAGTAGCTTATTTCTTTATCTAACAAACCATGAATTTCAATTAATATGGCAGAATGTAATGGCTAGGTAAGAAATACTGAAAATATCCACGTCGCACACAGTTTGTACAACTATTCTATGACATTCTAAACAACCGTTGAAGGAAAACACATTAGTTTAAATGTCATGCCTCACAGAAAAAGGCTGCTGAAAGCTCAGTTTTTGTTCTACCATACTTTCCAGGTAATATAAAAACAGAAAAACAATTGAACTTACCACAGCTGGAAAGTGGCAGTCTGTGTAGAATCACAGAAGTCAATACCCACTGAAACAGTAACGGATCCCTCAGGCTCAAGAGTGTCTAGGAAATAAGATAATTTAGACATGAAAACACACAGGATGTGAAAAAGAGGCAAACTAAGTACTGCACATTTATTTAATGTTCGTATTTGGTTAAAACAGCCCAATTTAATGATGGCTTATAAGAAAAACTTCAAACTAAGAATATTAAAGGAAATTACAACCTCACTATTTGGCTTAAAGATTTTCATTTTTCACAAATTCTGCACATACTCCAATGAACATGTTGGATCTATTGTTTCAGAAACATACCTCTTTCTGAGAAATTTCATGTTTTACTATATTGTCTTTATAGGCGTTGAAAGTGAGAAGGAAATAAATGTGTTCTTGTTTGCCACACTTGCAATGGATTTTTGGAACTTATACAAGATTACTTACTCAAAATTGTTTATTCTAGATAGAAAAAGTAAATTTCTAAACAATGTTCCAAATTTTCAATTGAAAAATTCTAAAACTTAAAAACTCAAAGCAAAATTAGAAGAAATTAAAATGTATTTAGAAATTAACCAAGATAACAGGCATTCCTAAACTAAGTCTATCTGAATCATTCAAAACATTACCCTAAGAAAATTTAGGGGCAGGTTTAATTATCTCGACAAAGTAAGTAATAAAATGGCATTGTATAGACTTGGAATTTCTGAAGCTTCAACTATCAGCTAATTGAGTATGAGAAATAACCACACCAACATACAGTACTGTTTTTTTTCAGTTGACAATAATAAAACTTAACAAAATTTTATCCTGTTTGGGATTCCAAAGTTTGGCTACACATTAGAATACTTGGTACTTGGGGGCATTTATATAATATGTGTATACACACAGAAACCATTCACTTCTGATTTCCATCCACTTTGTTCCAAGACTTCATTACAACTGCAGCCATATCATACAACAGCTTCATATTTACCTTTATTCTGTATTATACATTTTATCAGATTTAGTTATATTTTAAGCAAGCACACTTCTAATTCAGTACTGTGACTATCCTAGGGCTTGTTGGTAACTCTGATTTACTAAGCATGAACAGAGATGATATACAGATGGGACAAAAGAATAACTCTAAAGACTGATACGTTAGGAGCTATGTGTGTATCTCAGAGGCCCTAAGCAGATTAGGCATCAAAAGAGGACCTGTTTGATGCTGATTTTGAAATGCTATTGGTTTGCTCAGTGGTATTTATGTTGCTTTGCTGATTCTATTTTTAATTTGTTTATAAATCTAACATTTACTAGTTTGCTACTCAAGCATAAGCCTTGGCTGTCTAAATCTTCGTCAAACAGGCTTTTCTGTAGGGTAAATAACTCGACTTATTCATATATACAAGTATATATCTGAAGAGATATACATATGTGTTTATTCCTCCTAAAGCAACATGCTGTCATCAGTTCATAGCTCTGTCAGTCTCATTGTTCAAGTTGTTTTCTTTTGCCACGCTGGGGATGAAACCCAGGGCCTCGCTGTGCTAAGCAAGTGCTCCACCTCTGAGACATATCCCCAGTTCTAAGGCTATTTTTATTTTTAATTAAACCCAGGGCCCTTGTGTTAACTTATGTCCCCAGTTCTTTTATATATTTTAAAATTTCAAAACAGGGTTTTGATAGGTTGCCCAGGAAGGCACTGAGTTTGTAATCCTCCTGCCTCAGCCTTGGACCTAGCTAGGATCACAGACATGCATCACCACGCCTGGTCCTAATGCTATTCTCTACTGCATTCTCATCACCTCGTTCTGTACCATAAACACGCTGGAGTTTGGTCTTATTTGTGTCTGACACCATTTTGGTAGCAAACATTATCATCACTAAAATATAATAACATTCGTGATTTTGATCCAGCTACATTATGTATTTCATTGACAAAGTGACAGCTCTCAAAATGTCCTGTTGATTGCACTCTCAGACATGCTTTGATACTGTCTTCAGTCTTCAGATAATTAACTGTGAGCTAATTCTGGAGGACAGTTCATGATCAATGGTTTGTTTTATTACATGAACGCTTCAAGAGCAAAATGATCAGCATAAAATTATTCATATAATGGATTTTTATAATATTTGGAGCCTACTGAATTGGGAAAGCTTACCAAATTAGAAGATTATATTTGGATACTGTTCTGGACTTGCTCCTATGTACCTGAGATGACTAATAGAAATGGCTGAAAAACACTGGCATTCTTACACCACACTACTGATAATGAAAAATGAAGCCACACAGGACATCACTGACTTTGATGTGACAGCTGTACTTCTACAGTAACTAGTAAAATCTCAGCTGAACTCAGGTGTCAAGTGTCAACACAAAGTCACAGAAATACTTGGTCTCTTCGGAAAAAATGGCCCATTATTCCTAACTCTTTTTTTTTTTTTTTTTTGTGGGTACCGGGGGTTGACCTCAGGACCTTGTGTGCCAGCAGGCGCCCGTGCCGCTGAGCAATATCACCGGCCCCTTTTTCATATGTGGGTTCCAGGAGTCGAACTCGGGCCCTCGTGCTTGCCAGGCAGGCATGTATGCCGCTCACTGGCCCCTATCTCACTGGCCCCTATTCCTAACTCTCTTGCAACAAATCCAGTTTCCTGCTAAAGGCAGGGCAACAATAGTGCCTGCCTGGCAAGTGTGAGGTTGTGAATTCGATTCCTGGTACCATAAATAAATAAATACATACATACATACATACATACATACATAAATAAATGCAGAGCAACATCCAGACAAAAGTAACCGTGTATTATAGACAAAAAGAAAACAGATTGGTGACAAGTAAGAAAACTGCTGGACCTCTTAACATAGGAATACAGGCTTAATGAATACATCATGCCTCCCTCATTTCATAAAACATAAATGGTATTTGGGTTGTTTTTGTTGTTGTTGCATCCTTAAGATGTTTCTGGAGGACTAGTTTCAACATATGATACTCTGCAACTCTAGTGTAATCTATTGGTAATAGAGTAGAGATAGTGTTACATACAAATACATACTGCATGGCAATAAATTCTCTCTTAAAGGAATTCAGTAATTGGGAGAACATGGATGAAACATTACATTCATAAAAATGTGCCTAAAAATGGAAAAGAAAAGCCTATAACTAGTACTGAGGCAATGGTATATATTCACATTTTATTTCTGTTAAGGTCATTCTATGAAATTTATTATATTTATTTCTTCTACTCTACATAGGCCAACAAAAGGTCAACTCATCAACTTATAATGCTAGTCCAAGGAAACACTAATACTGTTCTACCGTTTTAACCTTTGGATAACATTTCCAACCTCGAGACAATTCATAAATTGGCTGCTTGACACTTTTTAAACTAAACTAATTTTTTTTAACTAGGTAAAAAGGCTAAATTACAAGCAATAAAAAAGATCCACAGATTGGGATAGTCTGTAATTCCCTGGCAATATATTAAATTCACACAATAATTCAATAGAAATCAGGACACTCTACTCTTTGTGTCTTATTTATAAAAATATTTTTAAAATGGCATTAAGTATATTCTGAAATCAACTCACTTTAACTCTACTTTACTTTGGTTGCTTATAAAAGTCTACCAGGTATTTCCACCAGGAGTTGTTTTATTCCTTTGTGGAAAATATAACAAAGAACGACTTCCTTTACTAAATGACGCATGGAACTATAGAAAAGAATTCAGCAATGCCAGAACTCAGATGAAGAAAAATGGAAGTTATGAGAAATAATGAGTAAAGAAGCCACAATTACCATATTAGAGTTCATCCTAATTAAAGGGCCTTGCTCATCTAAAGTATCACAGAAAGGACAGTAACGTTTTGAAGGTGCAATGTCATACACTGCTGTCACTTTTAATCGAGTGAGATTCAGGCTCAATGTACAAAATACAACTGGTATATCTGATTCTTAAAGGGTACTTTTATGGCAAAATATTAAAAGCCACCAGGCAGATGATAAATGGCCATGGTGCTCGGCTGGGCACAGGGGCAACCTGAAAAGCACACGCCGCCTCTGGGGCAGCCTTCTCAGCACCAGCTGGCTGCCATGTGCAGGCACAGTGCACCCAGCCCCCACCTCTCATGCCTTCTTCCAAAGGGAGGTTCCTCTGTTTTGCTTTTAAATGTAAAAATCATGCTGATTTTTAAATGGTGGCAAAAAATCATAAATACAATAATAGACTACGGCTGGGCGTGGTGGCATACGCCTATAATCCCAGCACTCAGGAGGCTGAGGCAGGAGAACTGCCATGAGTTTGAGGCCAGTCTGGGCTACAAAGTGAACTCAAGGTCAGCCTGAACTGTACAGTGAAACACTGTCTCAAAAAAACCAAAAAAAAAGAGAAAAAAAAAATATACTACAAGCAGAATAGTATAAATACAATAATAGACTACAGGTTATGGAAAGAAAGACAAGCAGAATAGTACATCTCAGTGCCCTTCTTTTCAATTTATAGAATGTGAAAGCAAATGGGCAAAGGGCCTCCAGATATGGGAGATATTGTATTCAAAAAGACAGACGGATTTTCTTCCTTGTACTACACAGTAAGCCACCAAAAATAATGCAGGGAATGATGCTGACTGGGGGGAGGGCAGAGGAAGGTGATGCACACAGGAAAAACAGGATGATGATTCTGATTCTGCAGATCCCATCTTCTCATCACTACTGGTGTAACTACTGCTGACAGCTGACTCAGAGCAAAGAAATATAGGTCTTTTGTACAATAAATGCAGTTTAAAAAGGGAAAACAGGGCTGGGGCTATGGCTCAGTGGTAGAGTGCTTGGGTAATATGCATGAGGCCCCGGTTTTGATGCCTGGTCCTGTCATAAAACAAGATAAATATAAACTGAGTATGCTAACAATCAATAAAATAATGTTCTACTTTACTTTTTTTTTTTTTTTTTGTGGGTACCGGGGGTCGACCTCAGGACCTCGCGCGCCAGCAGGCACCCGTGCCGCTGAGCAATATCACCGGCCCCTTTTTCGTATGTGGGTTCCGGGAGTCGAACTCGGGCCCTCGCACTTGCAAGGCAGGCGCTTACGCCGCTGAGCCATCTCACCGGCCCTTTTACTTTTTAACTAAAAAGTATCACTTAATTTTAAAATGAAAATAGTTATCAAATATAAACTTCTAAGTAAGAATTAATATTTACCTATTGGATTAAAAGTATGCATTTGCATGCCTATAGGAAGTTTTTTTTCCCCTATGTGGATATTTTCTATCTTCTGATCAGAAGTGTTTTTCAATGTAATCTGTACAGAGACCATCTTATCACCGAAAATGCAAGGCTGTCTTGGAAAGAAATAATGGGCAGCCAGTCCTTTTCCGCTCATCCGATGAAGCAGCGCATGTGTTTTCATTGGTACAAAGACAGGAGTACTGACCTATCGTGCGTGGGAAAAAGACATTAAAGAATTAATGGATACAGAAAATTAGTCCTTTTAACTTTTAACTTCTGGTTTTCCTAAAGCATTTATAAACCACAATAACAAACTTAGCATGACACCACACAGGGATATATAAAGAAAATGCCTTCGACATAGTATTAAAAATTTTCTGTACTCTGCAGGTATATTTTAAAATATTTTGACAATATAAGAAAATAACCTCTCTTATATATTCTTAAAGAGTCTGTAAGCTCTTTTGTTAATTTTTTCCCAGATACTCTATATATGGCCATCCTGTTAACTTTTTCATTAGTGTCAGTTGGTTTTCTTGGATTTTTTTTTTTTTTTTTTTGGTACCGGGAATCGAATTCAGGACCTTGTGCTTGCCAGGCAGGCGCTTGTGATCTTGGATGTTTTAACCGTAAGATAATATCACCTCCCAATAACGAACATCATGTACCATCGCTTCCAATACTGGACAGGTTTTCACCTTGAATTTCTTTCACTGGAAAATGAAGACCGTCACCTCCAATGTAAAATGCATTCTTTCTTTGCTTTAACAATAAGATCTTACGAGATTAGGTAATTATTTCTCTTATGTTTTCTAGTCTAGACCTTTAACAGTTTCAATTTTTTTTGTGTGTGTGTGGGTACCGGGGGGTCGACCTCAGGACCTCGCGCGCCAGCAGACGCCCGTGCTGCTGAGCGATATCACCGGCCCCTTTTTCGTATGTGGGTTCCGGGAGTCGAACTCAGGCCCTCGCGCTTGCCGGGCAGGCGCGCTTGCTGCTTAACACCTGATGATGTTAAAAACTTAGTAATAATATTAATAATTTAAAAATGCAACAAAAACCTGAGTTAAATTATATATAAATATAATCATACTGTATAAGCATCATTATAATAGTATTTTCAAAAAGCTTGATTTGTAAGTGTGAGCAATTTAAAATTATCATTATAAAATGTCCAAGAATTTATCTGCAAAATGTAAAAAATAACTGCCTAAAATTTGAACTTTGGTTATATAAAGAAATGGGCAACTAGCCAATTTATCCTACTTTAGTCTTCTTTTTGTTTTTTGTTTTTGTTTTATTTTGTTTTTGAGACAGGGTCTCACTATGTAGTCCAAGTGGGCCTTGAACTTGTGGCAGTCCTCCTGCCTCAGCCTCCCAAGTGCTGGGATTATAGGCGTGCATCACCATGCCTGGCTCTACTTTAGCTTAATAATAAACAGTTTAACCTTTGGGTGTGCGTGTGTGCGTATGTGCGTGTGGCTGGGGATCAAATTCAGGGTGTCATGTGTTAGGCAAGTGCTCTACCACTGAGCCACAGCCACAGCCAACAGTCTAGCACTGTATGTTTTCAAAGCACTTTCACTTCTAATCTTAGTTTCTTTTTCTTGAATAAAAATTACTTTCAAAACTTCTGTTTCAGTGCTCAGGAACTCTAAATTCTGCTACCATTATAAATTCTCAGGTGTCCCTTAGCGTAACTCTTGACGGCAGTCCTCGGCAGTGAACACTGACACAGAGACTAGGAGGCACGGAGACGGGTACAGGGTAAACGTCTGTGTGCGCTGAGATTTTATATTCACAGATCTGCACGCAGCCCCGCCCCCGTTCTCGTGTCACACAAGCTGTAGCTGGCTGATTACAATTTCCCAGCACTGCACGCTGACTCTCTTATTGGATGGTAAGCACATTGAAGACCCTGTCCGGGTCTTACTTTTTGTCTATACTGTTCCTGAGATGAAGTTGTCATTAAACAGATGTTGATGTAAAAACTATAGGGAAAACTACAGGGGCAACCTACTTTCCGGTCCCACTTGTGTCCCTCTCAGACAGCAGCTTTCTTTCTCTCAATAAATTCTTCCTACTCTTAACCTCCGCTGTTCCTAGAATTAATTCCTCGATTTTAGAGAACAGGAACTTGGTGTTTCAGACATCTAGCAGGTTAGGAGTTATATTTCCCCTATATCATTTGGAGGTCTTCCACTGAGATAATTAGACGGAGGTAACAGTTTGCTCATTTCATAGATCCTGGATTGTAACTCACTTAGGTAATCAAAATTTTTATGCTTCAGATTTTTATGTCTTTGCCCATTGCTTATAACTGGTCATGCTTTGTGTCTTATATAATTTTATTAAAATGATAATAAATCTAAGTTGAAAACATGAAAGGTTATGATGAGACATTTTATTCCTGTTTTGTATATGTTACTATGTGACTTGTTTCCCAATTTGATCCCCATTTAATCAATATTACCCAAGCGACTATACTGTTGTAACCTTATTGGTTCAGCATAGTCTTGTCCCACCTCATACCCACCTTGTGATTTCCCATTGGATTAATATTACCTAAGATTACCTGTAATCTTATTGATTGATTATAGTTCTGTCTCACCTTGAACCCACCTCACCTTGTGGCTTTGCTCAATAAACACCCTTGAGAAGCAGGGTTAGTGGGCAGCCCAACTTCCCGGCCCTCTTCTGTCCCTCTTACACAGAAGCTTTCTTTTTTTTTTTTTTTTTTTTTTTGGTGGGTACTGGGGGGTCGACCTCAGGATCTGGAGTGCCAGCAGGCAACCGTGCCGCTGAGTGATATCACCGGCCCCTTTTTCATATGTGGGCTCCGGGAGTCGAACTCGGGCCCTCGCGCTTGCCGGGCAGGCGCTTAAGCCGCTGAGCCATCTCACCGGCCCCACAGAAGCTTTCTTTTACACAGTTTTCTTTCTCTCAATAAATTCTTCCTACTCTTAAAAAAAAAAAAAAAAAAAAAAAAAAGAAACTATAAAAGGTTGGGCTACATATAATATGGGGAAACAAAGCCAAAACTGTAACGTGAAAGCGCAGGTGACTGAGGCTTGGAAAGAAGCATATGGAGTGTGCTGCAGTTTGGATTTTAAGTGTCCCAGAAGTCCTGTGTGTCAAAGGCTTGGGCCTCTGCTTGGTAGTACTGGAAGGTGGTGGAAAATCTTTCAGAGGGGGAGGTTTTAGGTCACTGGGCACATGCCCTTGAAGAGCTGGTGGGACACTGGTCTCCTCTTGATCTCTTCAGTTCCTGGCCCCAGTGAGGTACGCAGCTTGTTCCACCAGCCACTGCCTGCTGAGATAAGATTCCTCGCCACAGACCCAAAAGGAATGAGCCCACCCAACCACAGATGGAAGCCTCCAAAACTAGAGCCAAAATAATCTCTCCTCTTCTTAAATTGACTTGCCTCAGGTATTTGTTATAGTAACAGAAAGCTGACTAATGCAAGTAGTATAAGAAAAGCAGAGCAAAAGCAGGGGTGTGGTTTAGAATACCAAGGCATTAGCAATCTAAACATCATCTAAGATACTTCAAAAAGTACGCTTTTAGTCACTTGAGCTATGACACAGCTTGGCTGATTTACTGATTCTGTTAGTCTCATCTGGGACACATGGTCCAAACATTTATTTTGTTTTATACTTAGTCTCAAAATTTTGGAGCTTTAGTATAATTGTTTAGAAAAGATGTTAAGAAAAGTATAAAGGGGAAAAAATACAACTCGCTCCATTCATTTCTTCCATATTCAACCAAGTTCAAGGTAAGAAGCATTGTCTAATGAATTCCATATCTAAGAAAGGCCCTAGGAGACAATCTTCAAAGGTTATCTGTAGTAACACTAGGTCCACATACAGTGGTACCTCAGTTCACAAACTTAATTCCTTCCATGATTCTGGTCACAAACCAAATCAAATTTAATGGTTAGATTCAATGTTGACCTTATGGGGAAATCTGATTTGGCTCTTATCCAATTCCATTTGCAACCAGAATCATGGAAAGAATTAAGTTTGTGAACCGAGGTACCACTGTACTCTTCTACAATAAACAGCACCATAAATGGAATTCCATGATAATAATATGTACAGCTTAAGCATTCCTAATCTGAAAATCCAAAATGCTCTAAAATATGGAAACTTTCTGAGTGCCGACATGATGCATTTTAGATTTTAGATTATAAGTGCTTGACTTCTAATCTAAAGACATGTAAATATTCCAAAAACCTGAAAAACTCCAAAATCTGAAACCTTCTAGTCCCAAGTATTTCAGATAAAGGATACTCAATCTGTACTTGTTTAATTTTAAAAAGGGACTAAGTAAAAGTGTTTGCTAAGCTCACACGAGTCATCTTAGGTCAGTATCTAACCATGTAAGTGATTTTTGTTCAATAAAACCAGTGGCCTCCATAAGCTCTTCAACAATTTCTATATATAATACATTTAAACCCGATAGAAAACCAATATTTTGTACATCAGATTAGATACCCATACTCTAGGAATACATATAAAATCTAATACACCCTATCATCTACTGGGATTCATCACACTAAGTTCTCAACGGAGCTGGCATATTCTCATGCCGCTTCATGATCCAGCCATGGTTAAGATGCTCAGGAATAGGGATCTGGTCCAATGAGTCCCCTTCTTGGGATTTTTGGATTTAAGGCCTATGAAGTTGGCCAGTTTCTCTGAAGCAGCTAAAACTTCAAGCACTGATGTTGTCTGTGGCCATGTTTCCTGCCACATTGTTCAGTGAGAGAGAGAGAAAAAAAAAAAAAAAAAGATAAAGCAAATTGTCAAAGAAACACAGACAAGAGTTCAGCTGGTAACTTTGGTTTGGATATCTTGAGGCCTAAATTCCTACCCTTGCTGAAGCTTAATTTCCTATGAAATATTCCAGCTTTCTTTCCTGTATGTTCCCTCTTTTTTCTGCAGCTGGCCCAAACAGTTTCTATTATTTATCTCCTCTATCCTTCGACTGATTAAGATGAGTCAGATTCCAGGACATAACCAGAAGGGGAAAATGCTTGTCTTGTCCCTTTTCCTAAATCCTGGTACATACTGGGATGGTGATATCAAAGACTCAGGGCTGGTCTTTGATTAGATTGAACCATATGTATCTACCATTTCTGTAGGTCGAAAACAGTAAAATTTCATAGGGTTCAAGGCTACTTAATCCTACTTTCTACAAGAAAAAAAAAGTCCCAGGTGAGGGCCATCCTAACTCACTGGAGTTCTATACTGTATTGGAGGTAGACAGCAAGGTCTACACTAATAAAAAAAAAAACAAGTCCTACATTTTCTTTCTTTGTCCTCTAACACTATGTCTCCCAAGGGTGTCTTGAGGAGACAGGTCATCTTATACAAAAATTTGGTACTTCAGGGTTCTCTGTCTAAGAAGAGTAACATTATTTCAAGCACAAAGTAACTACTCATCACCAATCACTATCATTCATTAATGTATTTATTCTTTCATCTAACAAACATTTACTGAATTAGTTCTGCCAACCACTATATTAAGGACTGTGATGGAGAGACCAAGTTTCTCAGTCCTTAGGAAGTTTATTCAGCTTGAGATACCTAAGTAAATAAGCCACGGTGATAAATGCCACGACGGAGGTATGCTCAATGGCCTTAGAAAAGTCATAGCTGACACCCAAGAAGTCAGGGAATCCAGTTACTTGAGTGAATTAAGTAACAGCTGATTTCTCATTATCTCCACTGTTACCATCCTGGTCTGAGCCACCACCATCTCTCACTGGGTTATTCCAACAGCCTCCTGAATCCTGGTTTCTACCCCTGCATCCTACCTGACATAAACTAAATTGCTGTGTTCAGTCTATTCTGAACACAGCAGCCTTAAGGAATCAGTTAAAGTTCTATCACGTCACCCCTCTGCTCAAAACCCTCCAAAGGCTCTAATTTCATGGAAAGTAAAAGCCAAAAATCTCTATGAAGGCCTAGAAGGCCTCACGTGGCCAGGCTCCCTGATCTAACTTCCTGTTGCTGCTGAACCTCCTGCTCACAGCACCCCGCTCCAGTCACCGATTTTCCTGCTATTCCTTCTACACACCGCTCAGGCTCCCACCATCAGCCCTGGCTCCCTCTGCCTGGAGCGCACTGTCTCCAGACACCCACAGGGCTCCGCTCTGATTTCTGACCCCCTGGGTGAGCCTCAGAGCACCCACATTTCCACCTTCTGAGTCCCCTTTGCTTTTCCCACAGCCACCTAACACCTTCTCTAACACAATATACAGCACATTTACTGCTTATTACTTATCTTCCCACTTATTTCCCACTTTAATGCTTAATGTATAAAACAATTATATCCATGTTCAAAACACAAAGCATAACTTTACTATTTTAAATGATTATAGGGATTTGCAAATAATACACCTCTTGAGTTGACTATGACTATATTTTATGTGATGCTGAGTGTTCAATCACAACTTCCTAAAAATACTATAGCCTTGCCAGGGCACGGTGTGGTGGTAAGTGGAGATTATTAATACTTGTTGGTTTTTGGAAATGACTTAAAGTTTTCTATTACATGTAAGGGTAAAGAAATGAAAAAATGCTATTTTTAAAGGCAAACACAAAGAACAGCTGCCTAACTAGAAGGATTGTTATGATACAAAAACTAGGATAGGATGAAGAACAAGGCTTGAAAACATTAGTTTTTATTTAATTGTCTAACTACTAATATTCAAAGAATTAAAAATTTAGCTTCATTACAAGCAAATGATATGGGTCACCTCACTGTGATTCTTGAAGAAGTAATTAGTTCAGTAGCTGTGATAATGCTAAAATAAAAAGCCTCCCCCAAGAGTTAGCAGAACAAAAAGCACCTAGTAACAATATGACAATACTCCACAAATCTCTATCCAGCATACGTTTAAATAATAAAAGTCATTTGTGTACCGTTACATGGTTTATGAAAATAAGCAATCAATTCTGCAGACACAACATTATTTCTAAAGGAAATCTATGTGACTCATGATGCCTGTAGATACACAGACACAAACCACACATATTTTATCAGTTTATTACAGTAAGCAAATAAGCGTGGAATGAGAGTGCACATAACTGTCTACTTAGCGCTTACTGAAACATTTATAAGAGCTGTTATCTCCCTAATAACAGACAGACAGCGTGCAATTTTAGAGAGGAGAAAAGCTTCATATTTTTTAACACTTCACTAAAAAGTAACTGAAGAGTGTAAAATGAAAAATACTCTGTGTAGTTAGCTGGTAATGGACCATATTATCAACTCGAGTTAGATTTATAGGATACAAACTAGTCACTAATAGTTATTTTATGACATAGCATGTCTGCTTTTTTTGAGATTATTAAGGTTAAAGTTGTAAAACTTCTTTTGAAAATAGCTGTTCAGAATGATTGAATTATAAAATTTAAAATGAGATTTGAAAAATAAAACATGAAATATCAAGTAAGTGGCTTAGAATAAACCTTGTTCAGCCTCTGCATTACTATTTCAAAGATGACATTCCCACATAAAGCTTTATGAAAACAATGTTTTCCAGCCTTTTATGCTTTAATCTGTATTTAGTTACTCAATCATTTTTAAGTATTATCAATCTATTGTTTTTGAATTTCAAAAAAAGATTTGCAGTATATAAAATGCTCTTTTTGTATCTAGTTTGTTCAGCTTATTTTATAGCTGTATCTATTTAGATATGATTTATAAAAACAAAAATGAGGAGGTAAGAAAGTAGGCATAAACAAGGGAAGCTTCATGTTTAAAATTAGTGCTTTAAAAAATACAATCAGTGCTTTTTAAACCAATGCACATCTCAGTTGATGAGTTATGAAGCAGAAAGCCAAAGTATTGTCTCTTTTACCCAGTAAAATGTAGAAAATGAGCCTTTATTTTACCATCAATTCACTGGATTAAGTCTAGTACCTAGTATAGATTAAGTACAGATTAAAAAAGCAAAGGGCAAATTTGCTTAATTCTTACCTTTGAGCAGAGATTCAAATATATTTGAATCTTCCAGCAAATATTACTTTATCAATTTAAGGATAATGTCTTCCTTATGTATGTGCATCTAGGTATTCTAGATTGAAATAGAAATTGTAATTTCTCATACTTTCAGTAATCAGTATATATTATGATAAAACATGAGACTTTCTCATCCCTTTTTTTTGGTAACAACATATATTAAAATATATTTGTGGAAAGATTTGAACACATTATGAACACTTAATAAATATATTAATTTATGCACAGCGTTAACCAGGCACCAGCAAACAATGCCTGGAGCCAAACCTGGTCCATTGCGTGTTTCTGTACAACAACCTGTGCACTAAGAATGGTTTTTACTTTTTTTTTTTTTGTGGGTACCGGGGTCGACCTCAGGACCTCACGCACCAGCAGGCGCACGTGCCGCTGAGCGATATCACCGGCCCTTTTATCGTATGTGGGTACTGGGAGTTGAACTCAGGCCCTCGCGCTTGCCAGGCAGGCGCTTATGCTGCTGAGTCATCTCACCCGCCCAGTTTTTACATTTTTAAATGGTAGAAAAAAAATAACATTTTTGTTACATTGAAAAACATGAGCTGGGTTCAGTGGTACACACCTGTAATTCCAGCTACTTGGGAAGCAGAGGCAGAAGGATCCCCTAAAAAATGTTTAAAAGCAAGGGGATGTAGGCCAGTGCAAAGGTCCTGGTTTCAATCCTTAGTACACCCGCCCACCAAAGTATTACATATGAATTCGTACTTCAGTGTCTCCAAGTTTTTCTGGAACACAGACACATTCATTTATACACTGTCTGGCTGCTTTTGTATCACAGTGGCAGGGTTAAGCAGTTATAGACAATATTTACTACCTGACCTTTACCAAAAAAAAAAGTTGCTGGAGCTGGGTGATAGCATTGTGGCAGAGTGCTTGGCTAGCATGGGCGGGGCCTTGGGTGTGATTCCCAGCCCGGCACCATACCACACCAAAAAAAAAAAAAAAGTCTGCTGATCCTTGGATATAAAATATTTTCGGTTTACTTTGGTTTTGAGATGAGGAGGGAATTACTTTACAATAATATTCTATTTTTTCCTCTTAAAGACAAATCTATAAACTCTGTTGTTAATACATTTAATGCTTTTTATAAAGTTAAAATCCATAATGTTATATATATATATATATATATATTTTATTTACTTTTTCCATGAAAAACTAGTACCAGAACCATGGATAGAAGCAAATTACACTGTCCACAGATACATTCCTTTCTGACTTTTGCTTTTTTTTTTGTGGGTACGGGGGGTCAACCTCAGGACCTCACGCGCCAACAGGCACCCGTGCCGCTGAGCAATATCACCGGCCCCTTTTTCGTATGTGGGTTCCAGGAGTCGAACTCAGGCCCCCGTGCTTGCAAGGCAGGCGCTTACGCCGCTGAGCCATCTCACCGGCCCCGACTTTTGCTTTAACAGTGCTAATAAACCACAAAACTACAGTGATAAAAACAGCATGGTGCTGTCACATAAACAGACACATGGATCAATGGTACCGAACTGAGGATGCAGAAACAACCCCAAGGCAGCTTCAGTCATCTGATCTTTGACAAAAGGGCCAAAAACATGCTGGAGAAAAGATAGCCTCTTTGAGAAATGGTGCTGGGAAAAACTAGTTATCTTAGAAAAATGAATCCAGACCCATATCCATAAGCAAGAGCTTTCTGAACAGAGCCCCAGCTGAACAGAAATAATGCCAAAAGTCAACAAATGGAATTATTTTTCATTTAAAAATTTCTGCAAAGGAAACGAACAACAGAGTGAAGAAATAACTTACAAAAACTTTTGCCAGCTACACCTTAAGCAGAGGACTAATATCTAAGAGTATACAGAGAGCTGAGAAAGAAAAAACTAGACGCTCCCAAATAGAAGGCCTAATCAAAAAACGAGCAATAGAAATGAATGTACTTCTCAAATAAAGAAGTACAAATGGCCAATAGGTACATGGTAAAATGTTCAGCATCTCTGGCCATTAGAGAAATGCAAATCAAAACAACACTGAGATTGCTTACTACTCCAGAAAGAATGGCTGTCAAGAACTCAAAAAGGGCTGTTGCCAGGTAGAGCTGGGGTAGGAGTGTTCCACATTGTTGGTGGGAGTGTAAACTGGTACAACAACTATGGAAATCTGTGTGGAGATTCCTCAAAAAACTAAACATAGAAATTCCATCTGATCCAGGATACCTCTTCTGGGTATCCTCCCTGAAGTGCTGAAGTCATCGTATAATACTGACATGTGTACCCATGTTTATAGCATCACAACTCATAACAGCTGCATCTGGAAAGCAGTCCATATGTCCTTCAACAGATGAATGGATAAAGAAAATGGGGTACTCACACACGCTTAAATATCATTTATATCTCTCATTTGAGTAAGGCAAAGTACAAAAAGTACCATAAAGGATGGACAGAAGGAGACAAGGGGAGGGGAAGGGGAAGTAAGAAGAATAAAGATGTGCCATGTACAGGAACTGAATAACCTCAATGAATGTAGACACTGTATGCCATAAACATGAGGTAAGTTATAATATCAACAAGAACGAAAATGGGGAAAGGGGATTTAGAGGAGGGGGAGGGGGGCAGAGGGAAGGGGATTAAAAAAAAAGAAATCAAGCTATTATGTACATGTACCCACTCCCCAAGATGACTGCACACTGCAGGTACTGCAAACAAGTACTAATAAAAAAAGAAAGAAACTGTGGTATGTGTGCGTGTAGGTAGGTGTGTGTGTGTGTGTGTGTGTGTGTGTGTGTGTGGAGTACTACTCAGCCATAAAGGATAAACTCGAGTCATTTGTAGGAAAATGGATACACCTTGAGACCATAATGAAAAAGGAAACAACTCAGACACAGAAAGTTAAATATTGCATGGTTCTAAAGGAAACCCAAAGTATAAGCAATTTAAAGAGCAAAATAAAAGGGAGGTGATAGGAAACAGGGAGACAGACTTTGTGGAGATGGAAAGGGGTCTAGGGATGGGATGAGATGGGAGGAGGGGAGAAGGAAAAGGGTTACCATGCAGCATGTGCAGGTACCAATTCCCCTGATGAATTTATTTCTTAAGTATCACACAGATATACTAATACAATTTTTTTTTAAAAATTGATTTTCAAAGTGTTTAGCAGAAAGGTTTCAATAATTTTTACAATGAGTTTCATTAGAACTCAGAAAGAAAACTGTACGTAAGCACAAAACAACTTTGTGTTGAGTTGTCCTTTGACAAGTGTGGTAATCTTAGATGTTCTCCTGCTTTCTCCTTCACAGTACTGATGACGTGGTGTAAAAGAGAGTGCGAGTTGCCTCCCCCTGTGCACTGTGACCAAGCTCTGGCCCATGGCATTATCTCTGACATCCTGTTTACATCTCGACAACTGGGAAAGAAGTTTGATGTCTCACATTCATTTCTTTCCTGTCTCTATACTACTAGCTGAGTTCAAGCCTTCACTGATATAAAATACTTTTTTCAAATTGCAAAACTCAGGTTTATTGAAAATAATTTCAAATAGTACAGAAATAACAGAAAAGTAAAATCCTCCTGAGGTTTAACCATAATTAACAATTTGGTGTCTCTTCCAATCTTTTGCTCCCTTATTACTTCTCCTGCCCTCAATATACAATGTCACTGCAATTGTTCTGTCTTTAGACCCCTTATACTGCAATCTGTACTATAGGCCCTGTAAAAAGTAATTATCCTGAAGTTGTATCTTCCTTACATGGTCAGTAAAGCATGGTAGAAAGCACAGGGCTCTGAAGCCACATCTGAGCTGAAACTTGGTCTGTAACCTACTAGCCCTGTGACACTAGAAAAGTTAATTTCCAGCAACCTTGATTTTCACATCTTGGAATGGGGATGGTGGCGCCTGTCTTTTTGGGCTGTTTAAATGTGGGCTAAACATGAAGGGAAATTTGGACAACTGAAAGGCCCGAGGAGCCGGACAGTAACAAGTAAGAGAGTGTGATAAAATTTCAGAGCTGAAACGAAGGAACATGTGGCTGCCGTTCGAGCAGGTGGAGTCAGAACCGAACAGACTAAGAGCTTAGAGGCTGCACAGTGCACAGCTCTTCCTAGGAACCTGAGGCCCTGCATGTCTCCCTGCCTGCGAGGGGAGGGAATTACGTGTGAGACACCAAGGACTCCACTCAGTGCGAGGGGTTCGGAGATCTGAAGACAGCAAATGAAGGCAACAGGAAATGGGCCTCACAGAAGGAACAAATGCGAGGCTGGAAATGGACTGGCCTAGAAGCAAGGCTTGGAAGTTTCACACAAACATTCTTGCTGTTAACAGTGGTTCAAAGAGAAAAATAGGTCAGTGTGAGGGAGCCCTTCTGGAGATTATCTGCTACAGGCCTTTAAGATCCAAGTGGAGAGCCCTGGAGAAAAGCTAGACTACATCACAAGACACTGTAACAGTGTGTGAGGGAAACTGGTCACTGTTCAACACATTTCAGACATGGGACCTTGGCCTCTACAGGCAGGCTGTGCTGCCCTGTGGCCTAGTGAACTGGAGACATGGATCTTCCTAGATGAGGGACAGGATCTCAGAGGCAGGAGAAATATGTCTTAGCTGATGCCCAAACTAAAAGGGGAGTTTTATTATAAGCACATTAATTTTAAGTAACAGATCGCTCCAGGAATGCTTTGAGTCTGACAGAAGAGAAAAGGATTCTTATCCATCACAGATGCCAGTCCCAAGTACAAGTTGCTAAGAAATTCCTGACACAGGGCAAGGATGGGGAAAAAAGGGTTCCCTGATGCTGTAAGGCAGACAGAAATAGGCATATACGATTATATAAATATTTCCTGATCAGTACATAAATATTTAAAATTCTTCAGTGAGGAAGTAGGCACAGGAAAAGAACTCCACTTACCATACAGAAACCTTACATTCTTTGGAATTCAACTGTGTGAACAAAGCCTCCTGATGACCCAGTTTTCTGCATGCAGAGATGGCCGGCTACCCGACTTTCTGAGTCAAGTCCTGGCACAGGGCCTCTGTGAACCCCAGTGCTGCCTTGTGCTCCCAGCCAATATTGTGTTCAACATAGGAGGCATTTTCCTCAGAAGTAAGAAAGGTTACTTCCTTCTTGTCAGGCAGAGTTAGGGTTGGGAGTAACAAAAACACTAGATTTTAAGTTAGAAGACCTTCAAGCTATTTGATAAGAAGACAACCATTTAATGTCTCCGAGTTTGAATCTGTACATTAAAGGGTAAAAATGATCTAATTCATAGGATTCTTCTACGAGTCAGTGAGATGCTACATGCGAAAGCATTTAGTTCATGAAAGTGCTTCTCCTTAATTATTAAAGACAATGTTTATTAGCTAGAGGCAAAATAGTGGCAGGGCTAAGACTGGAATGTAGTATTTTTATGTCACGTCTCTCAAGCAATAAGCTACAATTCCTTTTTGTATAAACATAATGTGTTGCTTATGGATAAAGAAAAGTAAAAATCAGCCATGCGAGATACGGGAGACATCTGTTTCCCTCTTCTTCAGAGAGTGACAAGAAGTAGAAAGAGCCGGCATTTATTATTTCTTTCCAAAGATTAATGAGAGCTGAGGAATCTGTTTTGAATATGGTCTTTATTACAGATCCTTGGATAAAATAATACCTGTCAAAAACAAATCAATAAAATGAGACCGAAACTGTTTTCAAGATGTCAGTTACTTAATAAACCAGATGTTTTAAAATAGACTTCCAGTGACACTAGTTTCATAAGCATGTATCACAAGGCAGAGGAATCTCAAGAGAAGTCTGAGCGCCGTAACATCACCGAAGGATGCCTTGAAATGGTACCACATACTTCTTTACTTCATCAGGATTACACCACTAATAAAACTTCTATATGTATATATCTACTTCCAGCGCTAAAATTATAGAATCCCACTTCCATGCTAATTTTAAGGAATTAACTGAGAGTATTTGCACACGTGGAAAAGCCCAATTCAGAATAATGTACCACTTAAAAAAAAAAAATAAAAGGAATGATGGTAACCTGGGACAGCTGGATGGGATACTAGCCCAGATGTCAAGTGATGTGGGTTACTGTTTTTTTGTTTTTGTTTTTGTTTTTTTTTAATGTGGGTACCGGAAGTCGAACTCAGGACCTCACGGTTGCCAGCAGGCGCTTGTGCCGCTGAGCGATATCACCGGCCCTTTTTTCTTTTATGTGGGTACCGGGAGTCAAACTCAGGACCTTGCGCTTGCCAGGCAGGCACTTATGCCGCTGAGCCATATCACCGGCCCGTGGGTTACTGTTTTAACTCAACCATATTCCAGTAAGACCTTAGCTAAATGACAACCTCACTGAGCTTGTATTTTTCTCTTCTGTAAAATGGGGCTAATTATACATATCCTGTCTCTTTCAATGAGCTATTGAGAGGATCAAAAGAGATTGTATACGTGAAATAGATGTTTAAACTGTAAAAAGTTCAATAAAGGTCATTTTGGAGATTATTAGTAAATTGAGTTTTCAGTCAACGCTAAAGCACCAATCTGTCAGATAACAAAGAGTCATGAGGTTAAAAGTACATACGTCTCAAAAAAGCTGAATCACCATTGGAAAAAGGCTTTTATGACAATATTGCTCTATTTATTGATAGTACCATCCAAAGGCCTTTCAAAAAGTAATCCCTTCCCCCATGTCTCCCCCCCAACCCCCGTCAGTTGTGGGTAAAGAAGGCTGTTCTCTAAAAGGTTTCTAAATGATGTTGATGTTAAAAAATATAGGATCACCATTTAACAGCCTTTTAAAGAGCAGTCCCCAGTATGGTCTTTGTTAACAACTGAGGGAGGAAGGGACTGTTTTTTTCAAAGGCTTTTAGAGGATGTTGTTAAAAGAATATATAGTGACATCATTTAAAAGCCTTTTAAATAATAGTCCTCCTTCCCTCCCAATTGTAATGTCCTTGGCTTTCATTTATTTTGTACTACAAGCCGAAAATGGACAAGCCAACATATTACTGCCTATAGCAGGCATCTGTTAGCTAGAGAATGATGCATTGCTTTTAAAAAGGCTGGTACCCAGAAACAAATCCAAGCCTTCACGAACATAGCTCCACTCCTGTACAGGAAACTGCCCACACGCCTCATCACTAAGTTGCACTACCTTCTGCTTGGTTTCTGAGTCTAGTGAAGAAGTTACCACACAAACAGGAAAGGAGTCCCAGCTGAGGCATTCTAAGATGACCTACAGCACCAACCCAGCTCTACCACTGACAGCGACTCACTTCCCTCCAGTCTACGGCATGTGCTAACTTCATGCCAGTCCTACTGTCTATCACCCTCTGCTGCCCACTGTTCCCCTTCTTTAAGACTCTGCCCCACTAGGAGATGGCAGGGGTCACTCAGGGCTCCTCTCCATTCTTGGCTCTCAGGAAGGGGAACTCTGCAGCTGACCACTTGGTTTAAAGAGTGAGGTCTGACAGTAAACTCTGAGATAGGCTAGCTATGTTGCCAAACGAAGAACTAGCCAGGGAAGTAATTGTAGCATAGGAAATAAATTTCCATCTCTTCTTGTGTTGGGTCTTTTCATAAAAGTGTCACTTCATTTTAAGAATAAGATTTTAACATCTACTATGCTTTGATGAAAAGGTAAGTATAGTTTTCAAAACATACTGTACTTTGATCTTAAAATTTAATGTGTGCCTTACTTTTTGCGTCTTACCCAGAGAATTTACTTTAGTTTTGATTTAATTAAATCATAACATTACTTATTTTTTATTTGCCATCATACATCATGCTAGTATGTTAAGTATCACATGCTATCCACAATACAGTGGTCAGTTCAAGCTCAATTTGTTTGTTCAACATTTCTTGACATAACTCCAGCCACTAATGATCTTGATCTTATTCCATTTTGACATTCTTGTAATTTTCACATCATTTAACTTTGTGCATATTCTTTTGTACATGTTACTAACAAAGTGCTAAGCGTACACGATATATCTTCCTTGCGTGTTTTCACATGATTTTTTGCAAACTACGAATAACTCGATTCTCTTCTGTGTTAGTAGCACAAGTGAGTTAGCTAGTGAGATAAATGAGTGTTCCACTGAGAAATGCTGTTACAATTCTGATTCCATTGAAATGTGTTAAAATGTCTGACTTACACATTAAAAAGACAGTGCTAGGAAGAGATGAAATATAATTTAATCTGAAAATTTCAAACTTCTTTTAATCATTACAACTGGGTATCACTACAGTACAGTAGAACTGTTCTAAGTAAGCACTGCTTGGTTAAGCAGATAGCCACAGTCCCCACGGCAAGGCTCCACCTGAACTCCAGGACTAGGAAGCGCTCACCAGGCTGCAATCACCACCCAGATCAAACACTAAGTACACCCTTACTTTGGTACTGGGTACTGGGTCCACATGACAAAGGCCTGCACAAGTGCCAGGGCTCTCCCTTCCCACTCCTCTGCAACCTGGTAGGGTTGGGCTGAGGACTGGTTCTGAGTCACCAACTTTCCCCAGAGGTTTAACAGGTGAGACGTTTCCAGAATAATGACCCCCCCCAAAGTCTGAGGTCTAACCCACAGCGCCTATGAATATGTCATACCACCTGGCTTGTGGCAATGACTGAGGGGGAGATTACCCTGGGTTACCTGGGCGGGCGCAAGGTAATCACATAGATGCTGCACGTGAATGAAAGGTAGGGGAGTCTGGTCAGAGTGAACCCTCAGCCATTGCTAGCTTTGAAGATGGAAGAGAGGCCATGAGCCAAAGGCTGTCAACACCCTCTAGAACCTGGAAAAGGGCAGAAAAGGAAAACACCCAACTTCCCCCGAGAACTGAGAGTGAAGAGAGTCATGCTAACACTGGTTTTAGTTCAGTGTTAGTCCCATTTAGTTAGTCCATGCCGGACTTCTGACCTCCAGAACTGTAAGAGAATAGTAAATCTGCATTGTTTTAAGCTATCAAGTTCATGGAAATATCCTATATCCGTGATAGGAACTAATAAAGGCAACTGTGATGTCTAACTGAAAACTACTGCTGTGGATTCTTGTGTTGTAAAACCTATCTGCAGAATCTATGGTATAAATAAATGTCTGAATGTGTACAATTTTCATTGGCTTCTGTTATCCGAGAAGCACGTTTGTCTAGTCACCTCTCTCTGAAAAAAGTAAAATAAAAAAGATGTTTAAGAAAGTTGCATGGACTCTCTGAATGTGAGTTGTTAAGTACCTTTTTAACATTCTTGTAACCCATTCTAACTGTTGGGATGAATGCTACAGAAGTACCAGTGGGTGCTTATGGAAAAAACATACGTGAAATCACCAGACACGTAAGAAAACTGCTCGGAAAAAATGCAGTTTAATCTCTGTGTCTGACATAAACATTCACAAAATGATAAAATGGATCTTGGTGGAAATTCCACATATGTGAATCATACTACAGAAGGCATTTGATTTGTAACCCAATTTGCGTATTACACGTGGAAAAGGAATTTTTTTCTGTATATTTGGCAGCATTGGAAATTTCCTGTCAAGATCCCAAGAGACCTTACATGAGGTGTGATCGAAATATATGGTAAATGTTTAAACTTTAAAAATACATTACAGTAAAGACACATCTACATCAATCCCCCTCAAAATATCCCTCTTCACTTCAAACATATCCCATCATTTGTGCCAATTTCAGAGGCAGTTCTGAGAGTCCTTTCTTGTCTTTATGAGGTGTGATTAAAAAAATACGCTGAATGCTGCTGCCAAGTGTTGTCCAATGGAAAAGCAGGATTGTAAAAGCATTATGGTGTGTCCTCATCTATTTTATTCATTGGATCTGGCAAGGTGTGACCTCTGGTTCATCTTCAAACTCAAAATGACCACAAAAGGTAAACTTTTGAATTGATTCAGAACACTGAGGTAGCCACAACACACCTAAAGATACTCAAGAAAGAGGACTTCTAGAACTGCTTCAGCAAGTGGCAAAAACAATGGGGTAAGTGTCTTCAAGTGAGGGGGTGTATTCTGAGGGGGATTAGTGACAAAACATCGTTTACTGTAATGAGTTTTTTTTTTAATGTAAACATTCACCATATTTTTCATCACACTCATACAAAGGTCCCCTATACTGTACTTGTTACTACAGTACTCCTGTACTGTTATGATTTGTTTCCCTAAGACTAAAAGATATGCCTCAAAACTGGAGCCACAACTCATGCCACAATGTTCAGAATGCAGAAGCTATTTCATTCCTATGTATTAATAGGAATATTAAGGCTTGAAAAGGAAAACTTTCCTCAAGAAAACCATAATCCCTAAAAAGTCTTACTAGCGAGCAAAGGGGAATTAGCTCTCTCCACAGATACTAGCTCTGCAAAGACAATAAAGGGCATTAACCTATATTCACTATTCTATCCAAACTATTCTTGGAGAACTAAGGAGAGAGAAATTTCACACAACCAAGATATGTAACCTTTATGTTTAATCTAATACCTGCTCAGATCATTACACTGCCTCTTGACATAACAGCACCTTTTTGTTGATAGCTCTGAAATAAGATAGAAGTATCGAGCCACATTTCTATCAAAACGTACCCCGAGAAGGCACAATGGTGAAACTCAGAATATATATAATCTGATCAAATATAGAGAAAAAAACTTGCTAGATTTCCTCTCTCCCATTTATTAATGGAATGGTGAACTGATTACCTTCTGTAGGTCTGTGTCAATCTTTTAAAAATTAGTTAAAAAGTGTTGTTCTCTAAGGAACAGCCTATTACGATAAACCAGTCACTAATTTCTGGTAGTTCACTTTAAACCATCTGATCTATTTCCTGAGTGTTCCAAACTAGCAAAGAATTTAAACTGGGTGAGTACATCTATGGGTTTTAGCAAATAAAGTCAGCTAAAAATTTC